>OZ005741.1:18212157-18812157 GCA_963930735.1 Dioctria linearis
ATTTACACAACAGCCATTGAAATTATAAAACAAAATATAAAATAAATGCTTTATGGAATTTTGTTTCCATTTTATAAATGAATTAATTGTGTGGCCTGCATCTAATGCAGTTTTTGCTTCAAAGAATTAATTTACGGCCACGTAAAATTTGCATTATATTTTGTAGTTGGAATGTAGTTGTTAGATGATTTGTTTTTCTTTTAAAAGGATGTCTTCAAAATCAAGAACCTACACAGAAGATAGCCTAAAAGCAGCTTTCGTTAGCATTCAATAAGCTAAGTGGAAAATTTCCTGAAGAAATCTCGAGTCCTGTCCCTTCTACTGTCCTTACTTCTTTAGAAGATGAAAACTAGTCCAATGGTGCGTTAACTAGATCAAATGTGGATTTTTCATTAAGAGAGAAGGTCTTCTGAAGATAGAAGATAATCAAGGAGGATGGCTGCAACAGGATGGACGAGCAGGTAGAACATGATTTGAGTTACTTTTTTTTTTTTTAAAAGACATCCTGAATTTGTGCAACGTGTTCCGGAAAGCATCAACTAGGGAGTGGTGTGATAACAGAGACTTGAATTAGAATATAGTTCGAACCAGGGTACGCAAATGCTCGCTCGGGAGAGGTTCCTGATGCGGCTCCCAGCTATTCGTTCGCGAGGCGGAGCCAACAAAATTTTATTAAACACTCGCTCGTGGGCCGGAACCCAAAAATTTTTGTTTAAACGATCTCGCTCGCGACCCGGAGCCATTCTTTATACAGCTCCGGCTCCTCATCATAAAAATATGAGATTATTCTTTGTTCATGAACATGTTTTGTTTACACTGTCCCTTGCTCATTCTTAAGAATTGGTGATTGGGGCATTAAATTAAAATTGCCTACCTACCTGTTTCAAGTTTTCAGTTACATGTCCCAATTTTCGTACGAATAATAAACGACGATTTTTTATGTTATTTTTATATTAGGGTTCAGAAGAGATAAAAAGTACGTACCTACATCAACTCTCTATATTATGATTTTATTCCTCGGAAAAATTTTATTTGCCCAAAAAAATAAGTTCATATATTTAAATCAACTCTAAAAATATATAAATTGAAACACGGAAACTGTACCGAAAGTGTAGTTCTTAGGTTTCTTACGACGGAAATCTACGGAAAAGTTAAATATTTACAGAAGCATACGTTTACACCCAAATAAAATTCATTTTCTACCTTGATTTTCCTAGATTTCCCAAGCTATTTAATTCATTTAAAAGGTATTCGGATACCTGTTATACAGATACCTACACGACTGGGACAATTACAATAAAAAAATATTTTGTACCTACATACCTAGGTACAAGTCAACCCAAATCAGCTGTATTTTGTATACATATGTAAGGGAGGTGGAAAACAAACAAACGATAGCATGCATAGGAGTAGCGTATTATTTATTTTTCATTTACCTAGCCTAAAATTACACCGATTGAGTAAGCACAGTCAAAAAATTCAAAAAACTTGTATATAATAATCTCACATTTTATGAGGAGCCGGAGCTGTATATTGAATGGCTCCGGCTCGCGAGCGAGTGCTTTGAAGAACAATTTTTGGCTCCGGCTCGCAAGCGGGAACAGTTTTTCCGGAGCGCTCTTTCGAGAGCCTCTCGCGAGCGAGCATTTACGTACCCTGGTTCGAACAGTTGAAAGATTATTTTGAAACTAACCGATGCTGAACACATATTAAATGATCCCAGAAGATTTTTAAATGGGGATGAAACAGGGTTCAGGTTATGTCCAAAAACTGGAAGGGTATTGATTTTAAAAGGATATCGGAAATCAATCTCGAGAGTGAAAAAAACACTATTACCGTGTTACATTACCTTACATAGCTTTCCACAACGTGCGCCCACGTTGCTAATGGGCTACATATATGTCTGAAAGATAACAAGGATCATAATCATAAATCCCATTTAAGAGATAAGCAAATACTGTCATAATAATGATATTATTATATATACCTTACGGCCCCAACACAACACACGTTATGCAGCCTGCTGATGTAAACGTGCTTAGACAATTAAAGTTAGAGTGGAGTAATATAAAAAAGGAAAGCTGTTATCCTACACTCACTTTCTATTCCACCCACATTCATATCTCAGTAATTTCATAAAAGACCGATTTCCAACATAAAAGTGTTCCATTCGAGTTGGAACGAGTTGCTACGAGTTGGAAAAAGCTATCCTGCGTTAGTGGGTTCCACTAAAGGATATTGGGTGTTGGAAAGTAAAACTTTTTTAATAGCGAAATTCCTAATTTTTTATGTTTTGAGTCTATCACTATTACTATGTGTGTCATCATATCTTTGATATTTGAGCTGTGTATATGATTAATGGTGGTTTCACAGTTCAGTTTTAAGCCAGAGCACGTGTATGGCTTAAGCCTACTCCGTCTCACAGTACTCTGTAAGCTGAGGCTTAGTTAAACCTAAATTGTGAATTTTTTAAAGAAAATTGCCATTGGGAAAGAAGGAGAACTGTTTTTATTTTTACCATTTTGTCATGGTTTTTATCTGGGAGGATATCAAATTTAAAATTATTGTTGTAGACTGTTTGGAAAACTTAAACCGAGTGAAAATATCGACGTTATCCCATGCATCGAAATATTGTGGGCGCCTTCTTATAATTTTTTCTCGCCTAACACTTTGGGATATTGAATTGTGCATTTTTCCTCGTCATTCATGTCTTCTGAATCAGATAAATATTCCATTTTCTGTCATTTCATAAAATCTTGGAATTATAAACACCTCGCAGATGTTAACAATTGACAATATATGTGTAATGTCAATAACCAGTAAGTAGATGACTGAAGCTTAAAGCCCCAAGATGAAGGACTTAACTTAAGCTTGGTTAAAGCCAGTCATGTAGCTTAAGTCTTGTCTGTGAAACAGTAGAAAAAATTAAGTTTTGGCTTAAGCCATAGCTATAGCTTAAACCTGGACTGTGAAACCGGCCAAAAGGAGACACTATTCGGTTCATATTTCGGCTATTTGTGCTTTGATCCTCTTTTTCTTTTTAAATATATACAAAAGTATAGCAAACACGTGACTCATATAGTTTATCGTGAAATAAGACGTGCGCAGTGCAGGGAAGCTGGCGGCAGGGCTCGCATTATTGCTGCAAATATACAGGGTGTTCGGTAAATAAGTATTATGCCCCCCCCATCACTGGATTTACGCTTGATAATTTTTCATTTTTCAAAAGGAATGTAGTCACTTAAATCCTCGATAAGTGTCCTTTCAAGGATTTCGGAGGATCAAACTTGAGCACTTTTCCCAAAGAAGACATTTCATTCTTTTTAATGATATCCAATATGTTACGATTAATGTCTAATCCTTCCGTTATCGAGACTTTAGTGCTGATTTCATACCGTCCGTTCCATTACATTCCGTTTCGGCCTGTTTAGACTCAACTATGAAGTTATCACAACGACCAGGGCCGTCACGTTATTTGACTGTTATCTTCACTTTGTTTTTAAAGAAGTTTGTGAAATGGTATCAGCTAAATGGAGGATTTATTTGCCTTATTTCAATTTCTACATTGAAATTAAAAATATTTGTGGTGTCAAAATGAGAGGGAGGTAGGTAAAACCACTAAACATGGAAAGGTATTTCGTAGCAACATACCAAAGAATGAAGAAAACAAAAGTCACAATTAACAAAAGTCTCAATTCGGCTCACAAAGAATTCGAATGCACACTGGCGTTATCGTATTACAACATTTTATCCCAAGGTGTGAGCATTAATTTTAATCATCGAGCTTTAAAATGGGCAATAGCACCGTCAGAAATATCATACCAGATATATATGATATTACCAATTTTGTCACATTTAAATTATAACTTAAGTTATTTAATTTAAATTCGATCAAGTAGCACCACAGTCTGCAATTGTACACAAACAAATTCCGAATTTTGGAGGTTATGTCTTCCGTCGAAATTGAAATTTGTTCAACTTCTCCGTACCGTTTCGATCCGTTTCTTACAATGTGAGCAATTACATAGCACTGGGTAAGTTCAAATTTGACAGTTTTACATGACGGAATGGAACGGGCGCTATGTAATCAGCACTTTTATTATTGCTTAAAGCTTCTATCTTAAATTTCTGAGCATTATACATCCGAAATTAATAAGGAGAAGTCTTCAAAACGAATTTTAGATACCTACACCTACCTAGGAAAAAATAAAAAAATTCAATTTCCGAAATTCACGAGATTCGAAATTGTTTTCCAGTAAATCAAAGGAGCTTAAAAACATCGACATCTATCAATATGAGAAAGAAATAAAGAGAAGATAAATTCGTACTAGTCCTGAGGAAATTCCTAGAAGATAGTTCGACTTTTTTTTTTCTTAATTATAAATTGAGAAAAGCTAAAGATCTGTTTATGATGCCACCATCTGAAAGATAATCAAGTACCTATAGAGTCATATGTATGTTTGAGACTTATGTAGTATTTCGAACTATAGCAATTAAGTTATTATTTATCCATAACCATGCATATGTAAAGTGCACCTCATTTAATTACGAAGTTTTGCTTGTTAGTAATTTTGGGTAATTTGTGAAAATTTGTTTTTTTTTTTAAAACAAAATATAAAACACATTTTCTATTCTTGTATTTATAAATGAGGAAATAAGCTCTTATATGTAGGTCAACTATCATTTTTAATTTTCCCTTTGCGTGCCCTCTTGCAATATGAATTGGCCCCAAATAGATCATTTTTCAACTTTTATGTTTATATGAAAATCAATGAAATGTATTCATAGCAAAACAGGGATTATCGGGAAGCATATACATACATATAATACACACATGAAACTATTTCGAAATTATAGCAAGAAAAAGCTCAATGAGTGAAAGTGAATGTAGATTTGAAAGATTGTGCAGATACGATAAGACGATGGAATTACATTTTTGCACATTTGTATGAGTACTTTCCTTTTATACACTACTTGCGCTAAATTTAATTCTATTAATATCTATACCTCTGTAACTGTAAATTAGCGTATACACAGCATAGCATAATGTGGTGGATCGTTTTCTTCTTTATTGAGAGAATAATACAACAGAGATTGTTGATTATAGCTGTTCATGACATGACATAACTTTGGTATTTACATATCTACATAAAAGTCCAGAAAATCTATTGAGTTGCATAGACTTATTTCCTTGCAAATATAAACCGTCAGGTTTTGTTGGGAAGCAAACAGCAGCCTGTAAGCTTGCTGGCTGACCCAGTTGGTTTAATTTCAAAGCTCTCTGACAATAATTTAATATGTTGTTGGGTTTGAAATGCCTTTCATAGATCAAAGTTGCTTTGATCACCTGTAAAATGAAATTACGTGAGTTTCTGAGATCAAGTAACTATACCACATATTTATGGCATGTTTGAAAGAAGTCGTCATATCTACTTACCTACCTTAATGTGTTGTATGTACATATGAACAGTTTTTTAAGACTTTGGTTTATTGATGATAGTCATCCTTGCGGGAAATATAGAATCGCTCAAAGACAAATCCAAGAGCAAATCTTCGGGAGGTCTGAACGCTTCCGCACCGTATCCTAGTTTATATCTTTTTAACATGAGTTATGTCCGCTCATTTGAAGATTTCAAGGAAGTACTTTTGGAGCTCTTATAGGGAATGCCAAACGATTCAAGATTTCGGTTTTTTTGTGTGTGTTCTGAATGCCTTCAGTGTGATTGTAAACCTGTACGAATTGCAAGGGCATGTTGCTAGATAGCACACTTTAGATGACTACTCTTTTGTACTTTCAGATGAATATATGAATCATATCTTTTCATAATTGGTGCATAAGTCTAATCTCAGCAATGAGATCTGCTTCCTGAAAGATTACTTTGGGTATCTTAAGAGAGCACCACTGGTGTAGAAGCGCCTGTAATACATATTTCCTGATGGGATGCTATCAACTTCGATTGTATCCAGGTTCAATTGCAATCGGTTACCCGCAGTACTAGATTTCAAGCTGTCTCGCATACCCGGGTATGTTCAATTCTCGATTCCGATTTACCCAGGTATCCGGATATAATCGATTCTGAATATCTGGGTATCCGGGTACAATCGGTTCTCAATTTTTTGCCACTCCGGTACATTACAGAACTAGCGAATACAGCTGTAATAAATGAATTCAATTCCTCAAAGTACGGTCGTCGTAATGCTAACCGAACCGTGCTTTCCAGGGTTTTTCATATCTGTATAAAGGGACGTGTGCTGAGCTCGAAACATTTCTAAATAAGTTTATGTATATGTAAATGTATAAGGATTCAAGGATATTTTGTAGTGACACAGACATAGTAGTGTAGTGCGATTATATCGTTCAAGCTGAAGTTCTGTTTACCTACGGAATAATTTTAAAGTGCAACAGTTTTTTAAGCTTTTGTCTTACATTGAGTCGCAGTGACAATAACTTTGTCATAAAATAACGACAAAAAATCACCAAATCAATTTCACAATACTCAATCAAGTACTGAGCTATTCGACTCATACCCTTGATACCCGGATAAAAAGATAAAAACCGTTTACCCGAAAACCCGGGCTTTAGATTAGGCGACAAGCTTTCTCTACTTGCATTATTGAGCCGCATATCATCATCTTTTGCGTACATATTCCGTATATAGGTACTGAACTCCTTATAGTGGTACGCCGTCTTTTCGAAATATTGGACATCATACTTGTCGAAATCACAGGTACAGCGTAATAACTTTCGTGGAGAAGTGGGCAAACATTCGGTGGAAGGCCACAATGCTTTATACGCACAGTACCCTAATAATTTTTATATAACTTATGAGCTATTAGCAACTAGATAAGCTTATACCGTGTATTTTGTTACACCCCCACCCTCTCTTATCTCTTGGTTTCGTTTGGACAATAACTGTCTGGTCTTGACACCCTATATACATATGTACATACATATATGATATTATTCTATTTGACCTTATATAAACCAATTATATTTACAATATTCCAAATTTTTGCCCTGGACAGATTTTCAAATTAGCCGTAACAGAGCTTGTCCTTAGTTAAATGTCGAAACATTTGCACAGTGCGAGCTTACAAAACTTCGACCCAACCGGCATTGATAGCTCCGGCCGGCGTGGTGAACTTCTTGAACTTTTCGTAGAACAGTGTGAGGGTTGACAACTTTTATTTCTTGGCTTTTTTTCCAGATTTCTATAATCTTGGCCTTTTTATAGTTATAAATTAACTTCGCATCTCGCTCCAAACTTATCGACTTTTCTTGAGAAACCATTTTCCGAATTAATTAAAGCAAGTCAGTTTCTGGTTTCTCTCCACTCTAACGTGGAACAGAATTATCAGCACACTGGCAGATTTAGCTTTCAAGTTATTATAATTAGCTAAATCCCTCACTTCTCCTTTGAGATCCTTACTGTAATATCATTCGTCCGTTCAATCTAATTTAAAAGCTTTCTAGATGATTTGCTAGTGGAAGACCCATCATGTTGGATTTCTTATAAACTATTTTAATTTTACCCTTAATTAGCGACCTAATTTCCAGTGACTATCGCAACGATTACACGTGTCAATAGAGCTGACGGACAGTCCTGATTTCGTCTGTCAAATTTACTGACAAAAAACGATTTGCGTTCTATCAATTGACCAGTCTGTTCATAATAAAATGTCGTCAAGCGGTGCAGACATTTCTCTTCTATATGCATATCAAGCAATTTCTTCATTAATCCGTCTTTATTCTCTACAAAATAAACAATAAAATGTATGTTAAACACTTTTCAGTCATTTCCCACTCAAAAGAGAGCAGATTAGGAATTTAAACAGAAATATCCACTAGCACTAGCACTAGCTTCTACCCTTTATTTTCAATTTCCGCCATCTCAATTGTACGTTTGACAGTTTATTGACTAGTCCGTATTGACTTGTCAGAAATCTTGTCAGTACAGACTGGTCAGTAAAAAAGAGTAGTCAGTAGGGGTTTACACGAGCCTGTGTAAGTGCCAATCGCTGTCACAGTCAGTTCTACTGACTCGTGTAATCCCCGGGTATATTTATAATGTTTTCGTAGTGCTTAAAAGGTCCGATTTAGAATAAAAATTTTTATACTTTTTTTTTAGTTTACTTCACCTCGAATTTGACTACTAGTTTGAAATAATCTGTCAATTTCTGCATATAGTTAACACAGTTATCATTTTTGGCAGCTCAATTATGATTTCGTACTATTCTCTCCGGAAAAGGTTTTATGATTATCGTAAAAAACCCCCCTAAGCCAATGCATTCAAATGCACGTCAGTCTTTGAGTTCAGTTTCCAATAATTTCTAATCAATCTTAAGGGCAAGTAATAACCCCAAATGGTAAATAGTAAAGCTACAAAATAAATAAAAAAACTTGGTGAGTAGAAGAAGTATTTAGCAGTATACATAAAGCTCATATACATATCCGGCATGCGTTTTTGTTTATTGAGAATATCACGATTAAAATTCTTAACAACAGAAATTCTTCGAAAGCTCAAATAATAATTATTGCATCGCCTCCCCCCCCCCCCCCCCCCCCCTTACCTCCGCCAACAACAACCCTCGCTGTAATTACCACACTACTGTAATTACTACACCCACTCTTATGTCGTGTGATCAGATCAAACCTGAACTATATATTTGTGGAAAATATTTTATGATTTCTAAATCAGCAACGGTAAAAGTAGTTATATAGCTGAATTGCGATAGTGGCTTAGTAACTGCAAAAGTGTGGAATGGAAACGGAACACTATTAAATCTAAAAAATCTTAATTTTACTACACAGCAAGACGTACACAAAGATGTATATTAAGCTTAAGCTTTGACTTTTTGGATCTTAGAGGCAGAGCCCGCAGGGGGCATCATATTTTAGTATATTTCAAGGCCTCACTTTACATTGTCGACGAATTGTCGTTGTTGTGAGTAAAAAATTGTTGCAGCTTCTGCTGAAAATTAGCGGATTTGTTGAATAATAGAAAAAAAAAATCTCATTTTCATTATATAAAAATGGGTATTATACCGTATACCTATTAGAAAAGCTTCAGCAAGCAAAGATTAAAAAAAAAAGAAGAAAAAAATCAAGTAAGAAACTTGTTCCACGTAAGAAAATTTTTGAGTGTGCGATTTGAAAGTATAACGGCGGCGCGGCGGCCCGATACAAGTATTGTACAACACGCAAACGTGAGAAAGGCCGGGAGGATAGTAGCTATGATGGGTGGGATAGATCTATTGAAAGAAGCTTTTTTTTATCAAATCACGTGTTGGAAACTAATTTTTTTGTTAGGTATAAAGAAAATTGATGTTACAGTTGAATAAGCGAAATAAAAATACAATTTTCCTTGATGGTGCCATACTACTACTACTGCTGGTACTGCTAATACTACTATTACTGTTACTACTGCTACTACTACCACCACCACCAATACTACTATTACTTCTACCACCACTACTGCTACCGCTACTACACTACTACTACTACTACTACTACTACTACTACTACTACTACTACTACTACTACCACTACACCTACTATTGTAACTACTGCTGCTACTATTGCTACTACTACTACTAACTACTACTACAACTGCGACACCTACTATTGCTCCTAATTCTGCTACTACTACTGCTACTATTGCTACTACTACTACAATAATAAATAGATCTCTAACCCAATATTCATGTATCTCTATTTTGATATATTTTCATTAATATATTAAGCCTCTAACCGGGTGACAGCAGCATACATAATTCGATAACAAATTTTAAATCATGCGTCACTTTTATGCCACTGTTGCTGACCCCCAAAATTACTAAATAATTTCAATTAACCACACATCTATATTGTTAAAAAAATCTGTTAAATTTTTATTATAAAGTTTTGTGAAAAGTCATGTCAATACTCTTGATGTAAATGCATACAGGTAAAACATATGTATGTATATGTGGCTGCTCCTCGTATTTCGAAGATTTACTCTTTAAAATTATCATAAGCAACATCCTTTTCGAATAAGTGGCCCGAATTCAATGCTTTGCAAGCTTAAAGGGGTACAAAAATTGTTACAAAAGATGTTTCGGGACAACATCAATACTACTGGTATAAATCCGGTACAAGTCAAAAACCTCGAGAAATACTTCCCAAAGCCATATGAAACATAAATCCATATGTGTGCGTGCTAGTCCGATTCTCTAAAAATGTTTTATATTTATTCTTATGGGAAAGTGACTGGCTATTGATTTTATATATGCTATAGATCCTAAACTAATGCTCATAGTTTTCCAGTAATTTTAAACTTGGCTGCTTACCTTTCAAAAGGCCATAATTACTATATAACTAATAACTTACTTAAGAAAATAATGAAATAGTTTTGATTAAAAGTAACCTTACCATTTTTCACTGCTCAATAACTTTCATCTAAGAAATAGAGATGCATGTGTGTATGTGCAGCCGTATAGTGCGAATCGGCATGAAGCTTCATTCAAATTCATCCGACAATGACACATTTACTTATGCAATTATTACTCAGCTGGGAGTTTTTGTTTGTGGAATCGTAGTCATTTGGTTAAGCGAACAATTTTTAAATAATTTTGTTAAGAAAGATAAGATTATGGTTGGGAAATAAAATTATCAAAATATTTAATTTTTCTGTAAGAATAGAAGTTAAGGGTAAAGTAGCTATTAAAATTAAACTTTTGTCAGTTTTACATAAGAACACTGTAAATATTTTAGAATATTATAGGACTAAGGGCTGACAGTGTAAGTACATACTAGCGAGGGCGTCTGTTTCATAGCTTGGGAGGTGTTTCACGACGGTTTTGTACAAGTCGATAAGAATTCCACTCATGCAAACGTTAACCCATACTTATCTGTTTTCGTTGACGTGTCGCATTGGTTCGTCAATGATTTAAACAATGGAATATTTTAAACCACATCATCTTAACGAAAATAATTCTATGAGATTCGTGCTTTACGGGATCCCCTTAATATTACTAGTTGAAATAAATATTTTGTTTAGTTACTTTCATTAAGTTTTTTTGTTTTTATTACAAAATTTTGCCTTCTAAATTAAAAATTACAAAAATATTTCTTATAATATTTTTCTTCCAAAAAAAAATGTTTCGGACAATGTCTCTAAAAGAAAGAAAAATTTCTCTGTGAAAAGCGAAAAACTTGAGCATTTAGTTTTTCCTATTCAAGCATAGATTTTTATTTTATTTATCGCTTCAAAGAAAGCAGAAAAATGATAATATTTTCGTGGATTATAATCTACTTAATAAAGAATGAAAAAAGGAACGACAGGAGCATGCAAATCATAAATTTGTAGACATAATTCGGATAAATGCCACCAATTCCCATTATATACCTACATTGCAAGCTCGCTGTCAGTCAAGCTACATAATACATATCAGTATTAGTCGTAATCAATTAGTTTTGTAATCAGATTAATAAATTAATAATGATTACCCATCAATCATTAATCACGATTATATCGCGTAATCTTGGGTATAATGTAATCGGAATTATGATTACAGATACAAATGAATCATTTTTAAGAGGCTTCAAATATAGACAAACTAAATAACATATAAAGACTGCGCAAGTAGACCAAAAAAAGTCTGTAACATCTCGCTTGAATATAAACCGATGATGCCTACCTCGACCGGATGTAGGGAAGGCCTCAATTTTATCTTAGAAATTTACTGGATATTTTTTCTTTAGAATTTTTTTGCGTTATTGGAGGCCGATAACGGCACACATGAAAGTATTGTATCTGAAAAGAACTCCAGTCGGGCACCAAAATGAATAAAAATTCTGCCGAAACATTTTCTGTAAATTGCTAAAAAAAAAAAATTAATTCTTATCTATAATGCATAACAATTCTAAAGAAAAATATTTTCAGCAAATTTCTAAGATAAAATTGAGGCCTTCCCTACATCATGTCGAGGCATCGTTGATTTTATACAGGGTGTTTCCACCTAGAGGTGGTCCATAGTTAGAGCATGAGGCGATAGTACTCACCTAGGCAAACAAAAAATTGTAAGTGTGGGGTCCATATTAACCGTTTCGAAGTTACAGGATGATTAAGAAAAAACTGTGGCTCTTAACCTATACTCAAAGCTCGAAAGTTATTGTAAGTTAATTTGTAAGAAAAAAATGAATTCATATCCAGTTAGAAATGGAATCATACTATCATTTAAACTGGAATGATATGATGCATGCCTCTATATTGGACACTTCATAGGAAATTCGTACAGGCATGTTCTAGGGCGAGGCAGTGCAAGAGCTTCCTCGGAAGGAAGGGGGACGCATGCTTCTTCCTTGGACACTGTTGCGGCCTCTTATTACTTCATATAACTCGTTGGTAAATAATAAGACTTTATCTGCTTAAAATACGTTTATTGAACTTAATTTGTTTCTTTTTCAACACACTCAAATATGCTTAAATAATTTGTAAAATACTATTATTAATTTTTAAATTAAATTTATGCTTAAACTTACAGTCGTTCTGATCTCTAATGAAACAGGAAAAAATAATAAATGAACAGTTTAGATTTACTCAATTCATGAATATTTTAACTAGCAATTATATTTCAACCTGAATTCGAAGTTGCGAGGGTACAAAGTGAGCTCAGATTAGATTTATTGAAATTCCTCAATACTTTAGATTCGGCGCAAATTTTCTTTAGACAAAATACTACTACTACTTGTATGTATCGTGATCGCTTAATGGTTAGTTTCCAACTTTTTAAAAAAAACATTTTTACTTTTGTAATGTCCAAACGCATGAATGCTCGCTCTTCTAAATTGGGAATATTTAGAAACTTTCAGAGAAATATTTTTGTTTTGGTAAATAACCGAATATCTCTCTGAGAATATACATATAGTTCCAAAACGACGAAAAATCGTCTATGTATTATTTTCAAGAAAAATATTGTTGCTTTGGAAATATCTCGAATATTCCTCAAAAAAATATTTTGGTTATGACCCAAATCACTTAACCTTATCGGTATAGCCCAAAAAATCAAGTGGACGCCTATTTTGGCTTGCTATACTTTTTATATAGGGTGTTCGTCGCCCGTCATGTAGCTTTTTGGAACTTCACTACCAACTTGACCCGCCACTGCAGTGATACTCGTATTTAGGTCACTTATCTCAAGTAGCAATTTCAGAACGCTTCCATATTTTGCCATGACACAACAGTTAACATTAGGTGTGTTCGCGTACTTTTTCAAGTAAAAGTATGAAAAACGTCAAAATGTATGATAAAGAGAGGAATTGAGAGTGACCCTCACAAAGTACGCGAACGGCTTCGAGTAAAAACTTGCAAATATTCGGGATCTGTAATAACGACATGAAATTTTCCTAGCACATAGTACAATAAACAAATTTAATTTACCACTTTGGATACGTTGAAATGTTCTTGGACAACTTTCTACTTCTACTGGAGGAGGAGTAACAGATTTTCCATTTTTTTAAAACTAAAAACTTGCAAAATAACTGAAAACTTTAAAAATAACTGAAAACCGGCGACGAGCTGTCAAAACTGACACTTTTGAAGTTTTTACTCGACAATTTTTCTCGTGTTAATTCAAGTAATAAATTGAACGGAGGGGAAAAATGACGTCAACAATTTCTCTCTCAATTTTCGAGTACGCGAACGCTTTCGAGTAAAAACTTACAAAAAGTTTTACAAGTTTGTACTTTCAAGCTAGTACGCGAACAGACCTATTGACAATTTCGCTATATGTATGTCAATTGTCCGTTCTGATTTAGTTTTATTTTATTTTTTGATTTGCTTTTGTGTGTTTTATGACTTTTTACGAAAAAAAGCCAACTTTACCTGTTATTGCTGACCGATAATAATTTGAAGCTAAAAAAACCAGGCTGGAAAGGCTTTTTATTTTATCTGGCAAAAATATAAAGCCAGCTTGGCTTTTTATTTTTTCCAGCTGGAAGTAACAGGTTTTGAAGCTGGTTATTTTTTTGAGGAAGTATGAAAAGCCAAGCTGGTTTCTTACTTTTTCTACCCGAGTATCATTTTTGGCTAGAAAAAATAAATTTCCTTTCCATTAAAAATAATTCGGATATGGGAACCTTAATCGCTTTTCAAATAATTTGCCGGCACTGCAGCGCGGCAACGGCAAAAATAACAAAAAAAAAAGATAGTTGTTAAAGTTTTAAGAACTCCGGCTTTTCGGTAAGTTAATGACGACATTCTAAAATAAGTCAGATGCAGAGCACATCGTAAACTCATACCTTCCTTTAGTTATTATTATTGATAATACTTAACTACACATTTATTACCGGATACCGGATAAGAAAAAAAAATCATAACTGGTCCGGGCCCTGAAAATAAGAAACCAGCTTGACTTTTTATACTTCCGGCTTCGAAACCAGTTAATTCCAGCCCGAAAAAATAAGAAATCAAGCTGGCTTTTTATTTTTGCCAGAAAAAATAAAAAGCCTTTCCAGCTTGGTTTTTTTTTAGCTTTTTTTAATAAATAGTTAAGTTTTCAAAAGCTTTGCTGGAATCGAAACGGGTTTCACGAGACATTTTTTGGTATATTCCACAAAATTCCACGATCATGATTTATCCCAGCTTTTTTTGTTTAAAGTTTTCAATATACCAGTTATTTTCGGTCCCTGGTTTTAATTTTATTTTATTATTTTGAAATGTTATTTAGGATTGCTGGTGCGAGTACGTTCGCACGAACGCCATGAACAAGGTATTTGTTGTAGTTAACTTTGGGGCAATCTTCTTTTGTTTTCCCTTTTGTATTTCTCAAGTGACAAGCTATGAATTTATTGTTGCAGCAGACGCATATGGGACATTTGTTTAAGCATGTCCTTGAGAGGCAACAATTCAAGCTTTGCGTGTGCTTTCTCCTAGCTTCCTTGGAAAGAAAATGGAAGCAAAATGGATTAGACACCTACGCATATTTAAACAAAGTTCCAACTACTTACATAGAAAGTGCTTCTTTCATTTTATTTTCAGTGTAAGGTTGCACTTTAGAAAAAATAAAAATCACAACAATTCACAATTAAATTTACTCTGTGCAAGCGACAACACAACTGTGTGCATTGGGGTTTCACAAACGAAACAAGAACAAGCTTGAAAAATATAAGTTGCACCTTCCAACTAGTTTCTTGCTGGTTCAATCTGGAATGGACCAAAAATAAGTTTTCAGCTTTTTGAACTTTTTGAACTTTTTGAACCAAGTTTTTACGTGGAAGGCCTGACCAGATTTCCCGCTCATAAAAATTTTTAGCTGCCTCCACTTCTCATCACCATTTTAATTTCAGACCTTTGCTTTAAGATATCCTGCCCAATTTCTATTTTATCTATTTTTTACACTCAATTTCCTTCTAGAATTCAATAATATGTTTCATTTTGTTCAATTTCAATATATTACATACCCTATTTTAAGAATTTCTCAGAAATCATTACTGTAAATCTTCGTTTTTCTAATTATTCCAGCAGCCTATTCAGCCCCCATCATCTGAGCAATATCACAGCTTTCCCACACATCAGATAACACACCAAAATATTCAGCAACAACACACGCAGGCGCAACAGCAGACTTTAGGAGGACCTCAACAACCGGTTTTTATTACACCACTTTACCTACAAGGTAAGTGAAATATAAATGTGCTATTAGTTCTATTTTATTTTTATCCTTTTGACCGAAAAGATTTGTATTTGTTGTCCTGGCTATATTGATATTTTTCATGAAAACTGTCCAAAAATTTGGACTACATGTTTTAACTTTATATTTTGAAAGAAGCAAGAGTCTTTTCCATATCAAATAGGCGACATGTGTGAGACGGATTTTATCTGTTGTCATTGAATATCCTGGAAGACGTATGTACTTTTAATTTTTTTTTCGGCTTCAATTTGGGATCTTAACGGGATCAGGGCGTAAAAAATCAAGAAAGTTTAACCAATTTGCTCATAATATTCTTAGTTTCTTGAAAATTTTACAAAAGTTAGTAAGTAATTATCTGTGAAAGTGGTGCAAGTTATTCAACAGCATTCTGGATCAAATAGAAGATCTTCGGAAGACCTCGGCACAGAAAGGCTCCGATTATGGAACTTGGACCGATCAATTTGAATTGATCATATACAAGGGGTTCCGTATGTGGTATTACACTCGAAGATTATGGAATAGATCAAGCAAAAAATTGTATGGGTAGTTGGGGGGTCAAAAGGGCTTCTGAGATATCTCTAAGTATATATTTATAGATCACTCTGTTATTACTGAACGTTACACCCTATAATGATGATTTTAAATTTGTTAGATAGATAATCGCTGGACCTTTCCAATCGTCTTTTCTACGTTTTGAATTTATGATGCAACAAAGTTAAAATTTCTCAATTTCAGTTCGGTTTTTTATTTAACTACCTACTATTTTTATGAAAAAGCACGTCATCACCATTAATTTTTCCTATAGATTTAAAAAACCCAAAAGCTTCGCTTCAAAATGACCTATCACATCCGTACCAAAATGTTTCCCTTTCTGAGTTTTTTGCATTTTTTTTTTAAGCATATCCAGCGAAAAAGGTCAAAGATGCCTGAAGAAGATCAAGTGCAAAAAACGCAAAAAGGGCTACATTTTCGGTACAGAGTGTGATAGGTCGTTTTAAAGCGAAGCTTTTGGGCTAGTTAAATCCAGTATGAAAAACTGGTGTTGATAACTTGTTTTTTTTTCATAAAAATAGTAGTTAAAAACTGATTTAAAATTCCGAAATTTTAATTTTGTTAAGCCATAACTTCAAAACGTAGAGGAGTAGGAGAAAAATATATAGACCATTGGAAAGGTCTAATGATCTAGGATATTATTAATACAAATCTCCGACCAAATCCATCCATCCTGACAGTCCTACCATCTATCCTACGCCTTATTAAATAGCTTTGAAAAAAATTCACAGATACTGGTGCAATAGCAAAACTGCCAATCACTTCGTGATTTGTATTTTGGAACATGCTAGCCATGGATAGATGTATTGAAAAAGGTTAAAATCTCTGTGAGTTCGTTGAATACTTGGCCGTTAACTCGCTCATTGTTCATCTACAAAACTTACGAGACATCTGTATGTAGCACGTAAATCCCACCCGGAGGATCTAACGAAATGTGGGATTGGCTAAGGAATCTGTATCGCTTACCGGAAAAGCCGAAAAAAAGTTAGAAATCGTTTCAGTCTGCATCCTCTGCATACAGAGGGTTTTCAACAAGTCCCATTCTCATCTTGTTTGGATGACCCCTGAGCGATGAAAATGAAAACTAGAGTTCTAAGAAGAGTTGGCTTATTTAATTCCAATAGTTTTTTTTTGATGAGTTAGTTTATGTTGGACTTGCCCCAAAGTTGCATTGTTGTTCTATACTTGTCGGGTCATTTAACCAAAGACAACTGTGTTGATATGGAGATTTTTTGATGGAATCCTGTTTATAAGGGGGGAAGGCATCGAAACTACTCCCAAGACGAGGAAAGAAAAATAATTAGGGTGGTTTTACACGCCACTGCCAAGGTCTTTAACAACAAACAGCTTAGATGTCTGGGCATCTAGTAACCTCCTTGTTCGCTGTATCAAAGTTAGATAGAGAAGATACTTTTGCGCTTCTAGAATGGTCTTGATTTCCGCCTCGAAAAGCGTGACATGGTTTTCAATATGTGTCGATTTTCACTCGAGGGTCCTCGCAGAAAATATTCTCTCTAGTGTTTTCCTCTTATTTGGAGTCATCTGTGCAAAAAAAAAAAAAATAGGGCATGTCAATGACTGAGCCACAGATTATGGTTCCCATTTTTTCCAAGATAGAATTTTCGTCTTGATGTTGGCTTTTAGTATAGTCTTATAAGGTGATCGCTGTTCGTATGTTGATTTTCGACATGACCAACTGAACTAATTCAAAGATGAACTCGTGTGGAATTTTTTTTTCCAAAGTGAATCCAGCGAGATACAGTCTCATAGCTTCGATTGACTCTCCTTCTTGATGTAAATTTTCACAGAGTTATGTTAAGGATAGCCTGAAGCGCCCAGCCTGAATGCACCGTTTACGCTAAGGAGGTACATTTTCTACAATATCTTTCAATGATTGGCGAATTTTCATTACTTTCCGTCACACAACTGAGCCATAGGTTAGGATGGTTCGGATAACACTAGTGTATATACAATCCAAATTAGAAAACTGTAAATAAGGATGGAAAATCCTATTGAAAGGCTGAAAGTAAATTTCAACAGTTATAGTGTACCCATTTAAGCTTGTCACTTTACAAATAGAGAGAAATTGGAGAATGTTTCGCTTATGATACCCCTACCAGAAAAGGAAGACGGAAACAAGAATTTATTTGTTTCTTTTATTTATTTTTCTATAAACATTTTCCGGTAAAAAACATTCTTAACAAACACCGTCTCTATCCATATCTGGTTCACTCTTGTGCTTATCAGTAAGACGGATTAGATAGAACTTTCTCTCGTCCGGCTGTGATATTTTTTATTAATTGTCATCAGAAATATCGTTGAAAAATTATTGGAAGGTGTCGTCAGTTTCTTGACACAGCCCAGGTTATTTTCCACGAATCTAAGTGAAGAAGTCAAACAGAGAATCTAATTTTATTACTAAGTTTACTATCGCAAACACACATCTACTTAATTAGCATGGAAAGTTCCGAATGACACTTACACTAACCATACCCCGCCTTCGACTCTGTCTGCTACGTGTATGAAACTACATAATTTAGTTCGTGTTTTTCTTCACTTTTCCAACTTCATACGCAGGTAGGTAGGTACACATGTGTATCAACGGCAGAGTGTTAATTTTACATTCCACGTGGAAATATGGATTTAGCCGGAATTATACTGTGACTATGCTAAGCCTTTGTTAATTTTATCATGATTGTCCCGTGTTCATCAGCTTTTGTCTAGTAGCTATAGAGTTAGTTAGCATGAGGCTGAAAAGTGAATGTATTTTCTACAATTGTAGGATTCTGTGTACACACGCAGCTGCTTTTATTAAAAATTGTGTGGGGGGACAATCTCTGAATTAATTTGGTCTGAAATTAAAAAAAAAAAATTGGCAGTAGGAGGGGAAATTAATGCCGAAGTATTTATCAATAATTTTGTAATAAGCTTCTATAACCACCAGAGATTTTAAATTAATATAATAAACACGAATATTGCATCCCTCTGGCAAAAAACAATAAAAGAAAGATAGCCGAAGACTTCTATACAAAGAATTGTATGATTCCTTTCAGAACAATCTTCTTGGTAGAGAAGCATCCGGAGGAAGTCATCTTCTGTGAGATCCCTCATTTTATCTATCAATCACAGCACACAATTGCTAAATCTAAATGGTATACTAAGTTTGTCATACCGTTTGTAACACATAGAAATAATGATAGTAGAGCAGAATGGATTACACGCATAATATTAAAAATTATTTTGATTTTTGTATGTTCGTCTGTCCGTCCTCACGATAACTCGAGGACGCATTCACTAATTGTTGTTGCATTACAAAAACAAAACACATAAAGGCGCACTACGCCGGTGTAGAACACGTTGAAAAGAACTCGACGTAAGTGTCTACGCTAAAATAAACAACAGGACGCTTTTTCGATGCGCATTTGAAGTGTATACGCCGAGCATGTTGTTTCTCAACATGAGGAGCGCAACAGAGGAAGTAGATATTGCCCGCAATTTACATGGACGCGGATAAGCTAAGTTCGTGCCGATGTTTGATAGATGGCGTAAGGACAGGTTTCTGAATATATCAGAACGATTGAAAACAAATTTCATGCATACACATATAGTAAAAGACGTGGCACTTCAGGCATACTATTTGGAAATTTTTTTTATTAATTTTTCAGTTTTATACGCCTTTGAATATGGAAGAAAACAAAGTGCATTTTAAGCATTTAATGTTTTTCTTTTACCGGAAAAGCAGAAATGTTACACAAACGGCAAACAAGATATTCACTGCGCATGTGAAGTGTGCAGAAATGGTTTGCTAGTTTTAAGGCTGGTTTTCAAAATCAAGAACCCTTTTACTACATACACGTAAATTAGAAGAAATTTAAATATGTCTAAATTCACCATCCACGAGCATTTTGTGAAGCTTGTCTATATAAACCGTTTTATGTATGGCCTCCCCACTATTTAACGGAGAAAACTCTGATGGATCGGCTTTTGCATTTGTGACTCGCTATATAAACACAACGATAGGACACAATTTTTGAAGCAAGTAGTGACGGGGATCATTTATAATAATATTGAGCGAAAATGATTTTGGGGAAAACGCCAGCCCAAACCCGATCTTCATCTAAATGCACTTTGTTTTCTTTCATATTTAAGACCGAAAAATTGAAAAAAAAAATAAAAATTACTAAATATTTTCCAAATAGGCCTTTTACGACATGTACGCATGTCATTTGTTTTCAATCGTTTTGATATATTCAGACTTGTACCTTACTTATGCCACTTCTTTAGAAGTTTTTTTTTTTTAGAAATTTACAGAAAACTTTTGGGCATAATTTTTATTTGCTTTTGGTAGCCGACAGCAGTTTCTTGTCAGATAATACTTAAAATTGTTCGTTAACTATCGCATTTTTATATATATTTTCTTCTGATTAACTAAATATGCAGAAACAATGTATTTTACACTGTGTCAAAGAGCAACCAAATTAAATTTATGTTGAATTCGGCGTAAATGGAAGCATAATTAGATGTATCTGAGTGGCCTCTTAAAGGAAGCGATCTTCATTGTAATAATTTAACACGGCGGCGGTGTCATTAGAAATGAGCAGTACTGCAACTTTGTATATCTAGCTTTCCTAGGCCTAACCCTTGTGTATAAAACATACAGGGTGTTTCATAATTGGTGCACCTAGCTCAAGGGTTTGATAGCTGACGTGGAGACAAGCAAAAAATTATAAGGTGAAGGGGTGGGGGTAAGACGCGTCTTTTCGGCGGAAAGGGGGTTTAAGATTTTTAGTATTTCTTCCACTTTACATCCTATAAGTTTCCTGATATGCACCCTATCAAGGTGGGATTCATTTCAGATGATAGCAAACCGTCTCAGATTTCCAATGAATGCCCAATCAGACTTGTCATCTTCTGTCGGAAGTTGTAGAACGTCAAAGTAAAAAAATTGAAAAAAAAATTCTAAATTTTCAAATAAACGATTTACCTGTCAAAGTGTATGATAATTATACAGTTTTTTTACAAGATTTAGAAACCCCAGAATGTTACCTTGACAATGCACATGTACTTACCTAAATTCAACCGTTTTTGAGATATTGCCGTTTTTATGATTCATAATTTCATTAATTTTGCTACTGTACTATTATGCAATTCCACGCGAAATTTCGCATTGCATATTTTTATTAAATTTTTGTTCCCCTTTGCCTCCCGCAGGGAGAAAAGGTTCTGGAAAACTTTTACGGTCTAAAGTCGGAGCTTGAGTTGAGACTGAAGTCTGCCATGAATGAAATCGGACGAAACTATTGCGTACAAGCAAAGTTGGAGCTACCAACACAAAATATCGCTTACTGAACATTTTCTAATGCCATTTGATGTTTTTATGTTGGCTGCAGATGCAATCACCGCAGGAAGACTTAAGGTAAAGATAGTGTTTACCCAAGGTATATAGAATACAAGATATTCCCATTACGAACCATGTTCCCCTATTAGGTGACGTGTAATATTGTGAAGAAAGTACGGTACAGAGAACACAATACTCTCTCTTCTCTTTCTGTATTTACTATAAAAATGTATATACATTAGTCACAGAATTACGTCACAGGCTATCAGCTGCAATGTGTCAAAATTTTTGGGAATTTCTTGTCTTCTATATACCTTGGTGTTTAGCATTCTCCGTCTCTCTTGCCCATACGCAGGATTCAGGTAAAAATAACCTTTTGAAAATTAAATTAGGAATGAGTTTAATTTCTTATAAGGTTCTTATAAGCGATTAAAATATCACTTGAACACAAGAAAGATATTTTTTTAATTTAATTCGACTTTCGGGTGTAAAATTTCATCTGATTGATTGAGTTTTACATGTTTTTATGTAGTAAACGTTTTAAAGGGTGCTCAAACTCTGATATGCAGAAACACACTATTTTTTCTACCACAATGTAATAGCAAATCGCTCAATCCATTGTTATAAGTCAGTGGGAGGAGTGGCAAAAGCTAATTATCCGATTTTGTCTAGTTCAGTTCCATGGTTTATAAAAAGTAGAAGTATGTTCCATCTCAGTATGAGAGAAACACTTTCTTTTTTCATTGCGTCATCAGTTGCCAATATTTTAAAATGGTTAATTGTACAGTAAAAGGTTGCAAAAAATTAAAAAAAAAATCCCATACAATTCCTTGGAAATTATTCAATTAGTGACGTTGTGCTCAGAAGGAATATACCTGTTACTCCATATACCATGGCCTTCGGGTGTAACATCATATACAGGACACCCTGTATAACAGGAAATAATCCATTTTACACTGGCCACCCATCGGCTGCTTAAGGGAATCTACAGCACCAAAGATTCCAGCTCACAGTTACTAAGAATCCGCCACTTATTTTCTGAATAGAATTATGATATGCAGTACCAGTACAAGCTTGGTGAACTTAATCGTATTTGCAAGAAAGCGCAAGTCCATCAGCAAAGCGATGCACAGATGAAGAAAACGCTAACCCACTATTTACATATGCCTGGCCAATTCCAGAGCGTAATGTGCCACTTTAGGGTGATAAGAGCATAAGAAATGATAAAATAAGTCCGCAAGAATGATCAAGACCACCTTAAAAAGAAGCCCGGCAGAGAGGTAAGCGATCTTAGTTAAAACGGTCCTGATCTGTAAATAGTTCACATTCTGCACCTTGATGCACGATGATGTACATGTATAATACATAAAATCAAGAAACGTCGTTCTTAGGCTAAATCTAGTATTCATTCCGGACATGGTACGCGCATCACATGAAATATATAGAAATGAGTCGCTGTCACTATCTTACACACTAATTAGGCACTAATACGCCACAATTTAAATGGGTTGCATTGTTGCCTCAAAAGTTTGCATTTTGGCACGTGCTCTTTGCAATTTTGTTTTCCTGTCGTTTTATCAGCTCAAATTTAAACTTCCTTTCATCTTTCCAGTGAAATCCTGCGTGGTTTCGAAATTTTATCTGTAGAGCTTATGTCGCCCATAACTATCCTGAATTGACTATGACTTTGAATTTTAGTATATGTAATCGAAAGTTTGAAGCTTTGGCCGCGTAGGAGTAAAGTAAAGCAATTACTTCTCATAGATTCTACTTTCAAACACGCCAAACGTATTTATCCTATTCAACAACACACCCACACTTTTGAGTTATTTATAAGCTACAACAGCTTTTATATTTAGATAGGTTAGCTAGGTACCTGATAATTATTACGGCATCCATGAATGACGAAGGGAATTTATATTAGGTACTATATCAAAGCGATATGCTAGTTATGTCATTGATGATACACTTGAAGGTAACTTACAATCAGTGTAGGTACCTTCGCTTACATTTACTACAATTTCTAATAATATGAAATGAACATCTACCACCCACCCACCCACAAAAATATTACGACTTGCTGTACCAATTGTATTGTGCGTGCATATGCTCTAGAACGCCCATTGCCATAATACTGAAGAAAAAATCTCACTGTATCGACTTAAGAGAAACTTTGTTGGTTTTGTGAACTTTATTATATTTTTTCAATGCATATTTTACTTCGGTGGAAATTAATTAAAAAGTGTTAATAAATTTTGTGAAAACAATAGGCTGAAGCACAATGGCCGTAAAGAGCTTTATAAATTTTAACGAGAATATGGTTGACCTACGAATTTTTCGGATTTTTTCTCTAAACAGACGTCACATTCCGTAAGGGAGATATTTAATGTTTTTAATTTTAAAAATTTGTAAAAGCAAAAAAAAAAAAACAAATGGGAATTGATTTAATTGAAGATTTGTGCCTTTAGTTAGACATTATATAGAAAATACAAGAAAACTCTGAAGAAAAATCGGCAGCACTTCCAGAAGCAAATCTCGCTTCCTTAGCTCATTCCCAAATTTTTCTCTTAGTCAGTTCTACTGACTCGTGTAATCCCCCGGTTAAAAGGGACCACCTTTTTTCACATTCTTCTTCTATAATAAAATAAGGATGTTACCGATTTCATCCATATTTCATTAATATCATTGATGAAGGCCCATTCAGATTGGGCAAGTTACTTGCACAAGTAGAGACTCTCTTTACTTCCCTATGCCACTCGTAGGTTCAAATCCAAATGCTTACTTGCGACAAGTTGGACATGTTGTTCTACCCTTTTCTATTCTTTAGAGTAAGTCCGTGCTTTTAACTTCAATTTTATGTGAATTTCAAACATATGGCGGATGGGGTAAATTGTCAGATGAACTAGATTTGTGGAAGCTGTCAACCTTGGATCACGAAAGAGAAAATAAATAAGTTTGGGTACGAAAATGGATGAACCGAAGCTCTGAATTAGGTGCTTCTAAGACTTATTGGAACGATCTGCGGCTATTTCCGAGAAATATTGTTGTTAATGTAATTTTGAAAGGAGTGACAGTTAAGTTAACGTTCCATCAGGAAGATTTCTTGCCTAAAAGACTGAAATATATTGAAATTTATTATTTCTTTTAAGTGCAAAAAAATGATTGCACTTTTCGACCCAGCGATCAGCAAGGTCTCATCAGTATGATTATCTCTGATCGCCTACCAAAGAAGCTCAATGATAGAGGTCACACCAATTGCACATATAAATACTTTTAAAAAAAAATGTCCACCTTAGTTCCACTTCCTTCTTCACAGTACGATTTTGTACTCTCTTTATTATTGTACTAAAAATTACAGTCAGCGACATAAATGTGTCATACTTTTGAGAACCTCTGGCTTTTGACATTCTTTTTTGTGGAATGCACACGTTTCATGGAAATCCATGCCCATGGATATACGTACATCGTTCCATGTGCTAGTGTCCTCGCCAGCCATTCCCAACAACAACCAGCAGCAGCAGTTGCCACAGTCCAGTCCAGTTCAATCGAATTAAGTTTACGAGTTGGGCGCACATTCTGTATTAAGTAAAATGGTGCCTAGCAGTTTAGTCCAGTGGTGTGCTTCACCTCGCCATCCTTTTCAATTCAGACAGAAGAACTTTCATGTTGAACAGCCTTGCCAGACTTACACTTCTTATGTACGTATAAAATATTAGTTCACTATATTTGGCCTAACTGAACTATTACCATGTTTACATGCAGAGTTGAAAGATTTAGTCGAGATTCGAGTTCAGTTTTCGTTTCCCGTTTTTGAGCACGCAGGGTTGAGAGATGAACGACGGGTGCAAATATAGTTGAAGTGACAGTTCAATATATCATCTTATTTATGGTATTTTTTTAAATAGTACGCTTACATTAGGTCTGAAATTACGTAACTTCGAGAAAAAGTTTCGAAGTTGCCAGACTGTTTTCACTATTTTTTTCATAATTTCGTTGACAGTTACTGCTTGTCACGTGGTATTTTCCTTGTTCTTATACCAAAACAAAAGCAGTTATCATAGATATGAACCACGGTCGACCGTTTTGAAACGAATAAAATGCCATTGTTCCAGACATTTGGATTGCGTTTGTCACATAAGTACGTAATTTCGGTGGTAATTTTGTAGAAATTATGTTGAAATGAGCTGAAAGAAATGTTTTAGGAAATTACATAATTTTGAGCTGATTTCGATGATTTAATCGAAATTATGTAATTTCGGCCTAGTGCAAACGCCCCTTAACATAACTTTCCAGTAAAGAGCATAAAAAATAAATGTTAGCTGCCAACTCGACTACTTAATCCGCGTTTATAGGACGGACAGCATATCGACTCGTCGACCCAATTTCAACTCGAGCCGCGTATACATGAAGTTGAACCCGAGTTGAACTATGGTTCAACTCTGCATGTAAACATGGTATTATGATGGCCATTCCAATTCATTATATTCCTCCAGTTTGTAACCGCATCAATCCAATACAACACCACACCACCAGAGTAGCCTACCACTAGCCGACAGGTTTTGGATTTAGTTTAGTGTACGACGATGGATTTACGGAAAAGTGAAATGCGCCAGTTTAGCTATCGGCATGGTTTTTGTTTTTGTTGTGTTGTGTTATGTTGAATGTATGTATATGTCAATACATGTTTAAATCCGCAGAGTTAACTTTGAAACACGTTCATACAATTACAATATCCTATCCACGCCATTTGTATAGATAAAATTTCCGCAGTCGGACTGTTCATTGGATAACATATTTTCTATCCATATACTAAACATATAATCAAAAAGCATACACTACTAAATCGGGAGTAAGGTGAAAAAAAAAGAAAAAAGAAAAAAAACATTTCAAACCTAAAATTTTTGTGTGTATCGATTTTTCTTCCAACTCTCAAAACGATAGTCTGTCGAAAGGGGACGACGGAAATCCCAACAATTCTTAATGTTTTGCATCGTCGGTCGCGTCGTGTCACGTGTGTGTATAAACGAAACGAATACTAAAATTCAGAAATTCATTTAATTTAAAAAAGTGGAAAAATGACTGAATGAGGAATAAAAATACTTCGGAGTGAATTCCTTCTTACATCGGCTGTGTGAAATACTCGTTGGTAAAATATCGCGCACTGTAATGGATACAGGAGAATTATTGTTCCGCTAATTAAAAAAAAACAACAATTTTCCATGTAGAATTGATTTATTTTTACTGTGTAGAATCAATAATTGTGTACTTATTTAGAGTGTTAAAATTCGGAATTGTGCAATTTTTGAAACGTTTTTGACCTTTTTTCTTCTCTCATAATTAAGGAGGTGTACATATTTGTATGAAAATTTCGAGATCACCTTCAATGGCTAAAAAGAATCAGAAATATTCTTCTAGGCTTGTGAATTTTATACCTAATTTGCATCTTATTAAGAATTATTTTTAATTCCTTTTCGGAATATATAATTGTTATGTTCTGTACTAAACAATAGTAGGAATTTATTCAAAGTTAATTTTGCAAGTTGAATAGTATAGTATAGCAGTCTTTTTTACGTTCCCATATTTTTCTTTGTTGGGTCGAATTTTTTTCTTCCTTTTTTTCTTAACATTTTTAAGGTTTAAGATGTTGACAAAAAATGCATTCACATCTCCATTGCATATCTACTTTAAAGATAAACTGCTTATCCAGGATTTTTTTTTAACTTGAAGTCTATTATAGCAAATTTTGCATGTAATTTTATGTAATTATTTGGTAGAAAATTGGAAATTAATAATGTTGATGGTTTCCATTATGATGTAGGGGGAGTGTAAAAATTAGGTGGTAGCTACCTTTACCTGCACTTTGTAGAACGTACATAGACCCTTATAAGTTTACCTTACTTTATCTTAGGCTTCCGATCTCAGCTGATTGAATAATTCAATTCAATTCTTGTATTAACAAAATTTTCGTCTGCACATTTTGATTGGATGACTAGTAATAATCCTACTTTAGATAAATGTCTAGTTTCAATCAACTGGTTTTACTGGTGATAAAAGTCTTGTTTGCTTGTTACTTTACATAAGTAAAGTTTAACTAAAATACTAGGTTTGTAATTAAAAAAAAAAAAAATAACTTGTGCCAGCGAATAAAAAGATAGCGCCGGTTTTTGTAAATTAATACTAGTATCATCTTATCATAGACTCTAGTTGGAAACGGTTGCTCTCCAATTCTAAACGACAGATGACAGACAATCCAGAGTAGAGCTCTGAATCTAAATCAATTCAAATCCAAATGTATTATTTCTATACCTCTTCTTAAGCTACGTACATGAGCATTACGATACTAAAGAAAGATTAACATAGGTTATTAGCAACACAAGCAATAAAAACATTATATAGCAGATAAGAATATAGAAAGGATTGAAGATTACATAACCAGTGGAAACAATGTGAGTGTAGTTGGGCAACGGATATTACTTACAGAAAACTAATTACATAATTAAGCAAAATAGGTAATAACATAATAGTAGCAAATGAAAATATAGAATGGAAAGGAAAAGGGTTTTTTTTGGGTCGAAAAATCCTGCGGACAACAGTGAGTGGTTGGATGCTTCTCAGTCACTACTTTATATATATGTACATACCTCCGTTTTAATACTAGCAATACATAGAGAATGATTAAATTAGTAGCTGAAGGTAGTTTTTTTTTTATTTTCTTTTTAATTGCCTTCGCAAAACTATCCAAATACCTTACACTCTTCTCAATAGAGTTGAAAGTCTTCTGGTAATAAACCAAAGTCACGATGATCCTCTAGGTTTACCTAGAAGTGACCATTATTTATCTTATTCTTTCCAGAAATTATTTCCGTTGCTGTGATACTATATGTAGCGTTAAACCCAGGAATAATGGACTTTATACTTTAAGGTTTTGTTTGACATAAAAAAAGCATATTTTTTTGAATCAAGTTAAACACAAACTAAGAAAAACAGAAAAAATATATACCTACTTGTTATGTAACTTATTATTATTATTTTTAAATTTATTTATTTAAGTTTTTAACAAAAAACCTTAAATCCAGTTCAAAGTACTCTCCACTGGTACTTATACACTTGTCTAATCTCCTATTCTATTGTTCAAAACATTTTTAAAGCCTACGCCGTTTTTATTTTTCACCTCAGCAATGTACGCCAAACGCTTTCCTTTTATGTCTCTTTTCATTCGGAGAAATAAAAAAAAGTGGGAAAGAGCAAGGTCGGGGATGGAGCAGTGGTAATGCATTTTTGCGGTTGGAGATGGGGCACAGGAGTAATGCCATTTTTGTTTAAAAATTGGCGCACAGACAGAGCTGTGTGAGCAGGAGCGTTATCTTGGTGAAAAAACCAGTCACCAAACTGTCACAAATCAAGCCATTTCCGCCGCAATCTTTTCAAAAATTCCAAGTAGAAAACTTGGTTAACCCTCATCTCTTTTGAAACGGGAACACCACTTAAACACTTGTGGTCTCCCAATAGCATCATCCTTTGTAGCCAGTTTCTGACATTTCAAAAGTTTCTGTGCCATTTTTTTCCTAGCAAGAAACAACATTATATTGCAGCGCGCTCTTCACGAAAATCAACCATTACAAAAACGATATCAAACAACGTTAATTAAAAAATCAACCCCTCTTGGTGTTGCCATATGAAAAGTTATGTTTTGTACGTATACGATCAGTCCTAGAAGTTTGTATAGTATACTGAAAAGTTCTTCAGAATATGAAGTCCTATGAAATTGCTTATAATCATTTTTACGGTCCGACGTACCGCTCTAGGAATATATTCGAAAAACCACTTACAACAATCACTTGCAGAGAGGTGACCAAACGAAATATACACGATCATTCGGTATCATAAGAATTGGTCTTAGACCAATTTTTTTAGTTGTTCTTCTCTTGCTTGTTATAACTGTGTGTTTTCGTCATTCGTCGCCGACCATCTTTCAAAGGAAATATGTAATATGTATGTTGATAACTTATGTAAAATCATTTCATGCACTTAACATGGATGTTAAAAGACATGATCTTTTGATAAGAGTTTGGTTTCATTTTGCGAATATCAGGTGTCGGTAAAAATTCGGATATATCTCTTGAATCCTTTGCACGATTGGCTGTTTTGGATAAATTGCTTCCACGAATATCACGATATCTATATCATTTGGTAAAATTATCACAGGCATATTCTCCATAATTAAATAATCAACTAACTCTGCGGATCATTCCATTTTACCGATCTTTTTCAGTGTCATATGAAATTAAAGCATTTTCATTGAAGCACGAACTCTCGTCATCAACTGTATTACTTTCTGCTGAGGTTAGATTAAACTGTCCGTCAAAAAGATCGACAGAATATTTATTGAAAACTATCTTCGTCCTTTGCATGTTCATATACATAAGTTTAATGACTTTTAATAGCTTCATTATAAAATATTTTGCAAATGTAGCATAACATTACCAATTCAGTGCAACAAATTTGTCATATATATTCTCAAATTTTGCTAAGAAATATTTTCATAAATATTTTTGCAAAATCGTGATACGATACAGTCGACGATGCTAATGCTATGATTAAGGTTAATTGTGTCAATACATTTGCTATACTCAACTGTATTTGAAAAAAAAGATGTAAACCACAACCCTGGAGGAATCCGTTAACAGTGATCCTTTTTAATATATTTGTCCTTAGCAAATTTAGGTAGTGATGTTACTTTAGCTTTAAATCTCAATGTGCATCAGGAATTTCATTTCTCCACTCCTGCTTTGCGACATCCAGTTTTTAATGATTTTAATGAAGAAACATCGGCTGATTAAAATATACCAATTTCTGCATAAAATGCCGAAAGGTCTTTAGTCAAGTGGGACTGAGTATACAAATATGTTATTGGAAACGTTGTCCTACTTTTAAGAAGAGTGATATAAGTGATCTTTCACATAACCATAAAAAATTAACGATGTCACTATGTCTTAAGGCATTTAGCGATTGATTTCCAATACCTTGTAGAAGTCCTTTATTAGGGGTGTATATAAAATAAAGGGCGGGTGTAAGTATAACATAGATTTTCTTTTCGTTATTCTCTGTCAGTTTCATATACATTTCATGTATACCTTTGGTAACATCCACAACTTTACCAGTTTTTGGTGACAGAAGAAATTAGTACCATATCCTGGTGCTTTACTCTAAAGCTCTCCAACTTGTTTTCGTAGAAATAAATGCCGTTTTTTTTTTATATCTAGCCTCTTATATACATACAAGGGCTGTTGATGCATCAGTAATATGCTTCGGTAGTTCTGGAAGCAAGCTCTGGGTGACGTTTTAAAAAGGATTGATACCAAGGATAATCTGATATATTATTTTGAAATGGTGTTGTTCTTTGCGTATTATCATAGATGGCACAAATACTAGATATCACATGCAATATCAGAGCAGAGTATACAAATTTTATATGGTTGGTGGGAAATGGATCAAAACATTTGATATGATGATACGTATATTTTCTCACATCTGCTGTGTTGAGGATGTTGATCAAATGTATACAAAACTGCTGTTAAAGCAACATTTGTTCTTGGGACACTCTAAATCATGTTGTAGTCCATTCCGTAATGCACTACCCATCTCACAATCTGTATACTCTGCTCTGGTATACCACAATATATCTAGTTCTTATGCAATCCTTATTGTCAATTGTAAATTCAGATTTTCACTTCAGCAGGTAAGTAACTTCCGGATTTCTACAGTATTTTATTAGAAAAATCTATATCGGAAATGTTAGTAACTTTCAAATAGTTGCTATCTAATGTAATAATTTAAGAGCACTCTTGTCGGTCTTTCCATTTTTTTTCACTTTGGTAAAAACGTGAAATTATAAGATAAAAATTTTTCGGTAGATTTCGAATTCAGGATTCATCACTTTTGAAAGAATATTTTCTCTTCTAATTTTATTCCACATCTACATAGTTTTACTAAAAGCCCAAGATACTATTGAATATGCTTCAATTAATTCAATAAAATGATTTACACAACTTGTTTCAATGGCAGTCAACGAGTCAGTAGATGCTGGATGTAGATTTTATAGGGCTTTCTACAAAGTTTTGCTAAGACTTTAAATTCAGACTTTACGGTATCCCATAAAGCAGAACGATAGTGATCGAAAAAAAAATAATTTGACCATGACTCATTGATATCTATCGATATTAGCATAAACGGCTTGATCTGAGAAATAGCTAACTCACACTAAATTTGTAGTTACCTTGCATTGCAGGTTTATGAAGAAAAATATTATGGTATCAGCACAGTCAGAAGCTTAAGAGAAATCAAGGGGAATTAAAGTATTGAAATATATTATTTCATAGTGGCTCTAAGCTCTTAAAGTTGTTATTAAAAGATTGGCAATACTAGAAGGCAGAGATAATCTGGGTCGAAAAACTAGAATTCCTCAAACATAAACTTCTGTCTTATACTCGTTTCACTCTATTGTCGTATTACTTTGCGTTCGTCGAAAAGCGTTGTCTGAACTACAAACGGCGATGCATCAGTGCATCATTTTCGCCACACAAAGAAATCAAAACGGTTTAGATTGTTTTTCCGTATGCTGTTCAATTTACGCTATACGATGTATGGATGAAAAATGTTTGCATCGTACGTCGTTAAACAGTGGAGTAGCAGTGTTAAATTTACAGTACAAAAGTTCTAAGCAACAACGTACAACTTTTTACAGCGAGCGCCGCCACCACTGCCAATAATTTATCTTCATTCTTAATTCATTTTATCACGCGAACTATAGTGACGTACGTCATTCGTCGTCGTTCGGACAACGTGGCACTGTAATGTTGTTTATTTGAATTTCTAATAGCTGTCATTGCATTATTCCATGCGACGTCATATTATATTCATTAGTTTTTAAGTTTCTAAATTGCTTATATATTTCTTGAAATTCTTCTTGTTCTCCATTTGACCTCCTCTTTAACATTGGCATGTCATTAGAGAGGGCACTCATTTTGATTTCCGAAATGATATAAATTGGAGCTCTCGCTTTTAGCCCAGAATGAGCATACATAAGGGGAGGTTTACTTTTTAGCTCATAATGACCCAATTTAGCCGGGTCAGTATGTTGCCTCTGTCGCATAAAAACTTGTAGATAGGACGATGGTTGGAGGCAGGAATGAACAGTCCTTGTCTAGTTGTTAGTAATTCTATGATAATGTGTCAAATTAAGAAAAAAAAATGTCTGTGCTTTTCCCAAGAATGCGAAAAAGGAAAAGAAGACTCAAACAATTTTTTTCTTTTATTTTTCGCTCCAGATATTGAAGTTGTCGTATATTTACAATTATTTGTTATTGTGTAGTCTACATTAAAGCTAATATATTCGTCATTTACATTTCAAACTTGCTTACGATTAAAAGTCTGTTAACTGAGTTGAAATTTCAAAGTTTGGTTTGTCACAGCAATACACCTTTTATGTCTGTCAGGGGTACTTTAATACATAGCTATTCGGAATACTCCGATATGACTATTTAGGTGTCGAAACTTTACGTCTGTCATTAGTATAAAGCGCAATTTTCTACAGATCTCTATCCTAATGTTACTCATTTTCAATGCTATTTGAGAAAAAAAGGACAATTTGGTTTTTTGGTTACCATACCTCCCACCACCACAGACTCCAACGATCATTACAAAACAATGATGACGAGGACAATGTTTTCATTTACTTTGCATAATATTTTTTCGCGTTACAGGTATACATAAACGTATCTAGGATCTACCTTCACTCCAACCCAATGGAAAAAATGCAACCAACACCATCATTGTTTTTAGTACACATTCTAACAATTCTAGCCAATTACTTCTATTTAATTTTTTTCGACTCAAAGTTGTTTTCAACAAAATTCTTGGTACAACAGAAATGCTGTTTTCCGATTGACTCCCACGCTAATTTCACCATAGCATCTTCCTTATGTTTGTCATATCATCAAATGATTAGTCTCCTGTTTTTGTTTTGATACCTCCATAAACTGAATTTAAATGGTTCGTTGTATGATATCCTTTCATCGTAATTTCGCCATATTAGGAGTATGTAATTTTCAATACGTATTACATACCTTGATATGTCGCTCTTTAAGGGCAATTTGAGGGATTATTTTTCGTACACATATCACCTATATTATAGTATGTGGTAATAAATATTATACAATCAGGATTTCTTGCATTCAAATCGTAATTGGGAACTCTTACGTAAGGATTTCTATGTCAGTTGTGGGTGTTTTTATGAAATTCTGTGAATTCTATCGCTAACAACCCTGAATTTGTTCCTTAACAACATCAAAGGTGCTTGTTGTTGGAGGTGTTGATGAAGTTGAATTCATACAATATCTTGGCAGTAGGAAAACAATTAAATATGTACAGCAGTGTGCTCCACCACAAGAACGTATCACGTAAATATTTATAAATATCAATTTTAGTTTGTAATCTGCTAAGGATACGATTCTCCGTCTGCTGATTGTGGTGGGTATTCCATCGTCACAATTCGGGGAATCATTCGGCAAGGTCACTTTGTTTGCTGGTATGTTTTCCGTGATTTGGGATTAAAAATAGATCACTACGCACCATTCATCGATTTTGCCTAGGATTTTGATTCTGTGAATCATAACAAGCTATGGTCTAAACTTTGTAACAAGGATTGAGTGAAAAGAATATTATTAGAAACATTTAAGTTAATGTTGGGGTGTTACAAGGATAACAACTATTCCCAATTTCGTTTTCAGTTTTATACACGACATCGAGGAATTCCTTCGGGGAAAAGGGTTTCAGGGAGTTACAATCAATGCATCTCACCGACATACTCAGTCTTCTATCTGCAGACGACTTGGTCATATTAGCGGAATCTCTGATATCGATGCGAAGACTACGAATATTGCGATCTCAACGATTTAAAAGTTAACATTCAAAAATCGAAATTCATGGTTTTTTATAAGTGTAGAAGACGATCAACTCGGGATTTTTATTACAAAGGAGAACCAATTGTAATAATTGTAAAACGCAGGTACACGTACTTCTCTTCTTCAAACCTGTTCTTAGTTGCTACTAATGAGATAATTTCAAAAGCCAATGTCACATCAGGTAGTGTGCGGAATGTTTTAATCAAAGCTAGGGTTAAAAGCTGGAATTGCAGATGTAACCTATTCGATTCTTAGTCAGAAATGTGGGCCTTAAGAGCACTGAACTGGGCTGTATAAACATCTCAAAATGCCCAAGAACAGTCTATACTCGAAATTTTGTTAATTAAGGCTGCTTCAAGCTACTAATAATACGAGAAAGAATGAACTGAAATATAATAGGGTCAATCAATTAAAAAGGATATTCGAATTCTGTAATGCTCTTGAAACGTGGAATTTTTCATTTGAATTGGTCACCTTTTTGACTTTTGCTCAACTCAATTATGCTGAAATGATTGAAAATTATCTAGAAAAATTAATTGAATGAAATAAAAAGCCGAATTTGTTGCATTATTCTGTTTTTTTTTTGCAAAATTTGAATTTATTCGGAATCGCATTTCTGGCAAATGTCGTTATTTGACGCACTTCAAATGCACTTCTCTCTTGCATTGTTCAAAGAGGGCCTTTTCTGTGTTTTTTTTTTATGGGCATCTTGCTTTATCTGCTTTTTATTAACGGATTCCATAGGTTTTTGGGTGCCTTCCAAGCACACAATCACAAATGGGCCAACCCTGACTACACAAAGTGGCCGACTTTGACGAAAAGCGCCATTGCAGCATCACGTGACACCACAACCAACATTTTACAGGATTAATGGTTCCTATTGCTTTGTTTTCAAGAATGAGCCACACAACACATTCACAATGCTTACCTTAATGATTCCATATTTTCTCCTCAATTTCTGGCCGTATTCACTGCTGTTAAAAAAAATTTTTTTGAAGTTCAAACCACCGAGTGTACAACACGTGCTTTGCGTTTACATTTCAAATCTGTAATGTCACGAAAAGTTCGCTGTTACTGAGAGAAGTTTTTCCGTGTTCGAATATTGGTGGCGCTAGTGGTCAAAACTAAAAAAGTCGCAGATGGCCGACCTAGACGACAGGCCAACCCTGACGACATTCCCCTTCATATAAAGATGAAGAGCTCTTGCTTTACAGGAATGCGCTGAAGACTACTATTGGCTGTTCAGCCAATTGTCAGGTGTGTAATATGAACAGAAAGGAGGTTATTTGTCATATATTTTTTTTATGGATTTCAAGAAATCGTCATCTTAGCACAAAAATATTTTATTCCATCAGATTTAACGATGACTTATATGACAATTTCAAATACCGATTCCCTCGAACATCGGCGTATATTACTATACTATAGATTCCTCACCCTTTTCCGATAGTTCTATAACTATTATTCCGAAGAAGTCACCACACACAAAACTCGACGTATGTATAGATGACAAAATGTCGATGAGATGCTCCAAAATCTTATTTCAATTTGCCTATCTAGACTATTTGACGACCGCATCGAGTTCTGTGATTGATAACACCTGTTCTTGTAGAATTTTGCATCTTCATCCCCAAATCATCAAATTCATAGACAATACGTGAGTCCTACAATAGTAATAGAGAGCGTATATGGAATAGTTCACCTCTTCACTCATCTCGGATTACAGAAATTCGCTCTGCTTTTTCCTTTTACTGCAAACGCTAAGGCTGTGCTATCGGCGTTATAGGGTATGTCCAGGTCTCTGGTCAATCATAAATTACTAACTACCAATAAATTGTTTATAATGTGAAATCGTTACAAATTTTCACATAATTTCTCTGTATGCTTTTGTGATATTGTGAGATGACCTTACAATAGTACGATATTGTGTTTGAATTTTAGTCTCAACAGATTCATCCCGAAAATTATTGATAAGATCATGGTCTCAATCTAATTTTTCTCGTGCTCATCCTCATGATTCATCAATGAGCATATCTATCCATAAAGAGTCCATACAGGAGTCTTTCATTTTGGGGATATCTGTGGCAAGCAGCAACATTCGAGACCTGACCATCCAAATTGTCCAGTCACTTTATTTGGGGCTTTGCAGTTTTCACGTGTCTCGCGGACAAACTGTGGGCGATGGAAATGAAATCCTGAATTACATTTTTAGCTTTATTTATTTTGAACTCCACCATTTTGTTGCCTAACATCCTAATGCTATTCTTCTTTAAGACCTCCAATCATTTATCACCACGATATCAGGTATAACAAAATGATCGGTAAATGATCTATTTCAACTTTTTGTGTACCTAATCTTAATTATTCAATAATATTGTTAAATCATTGGTATTCATCATTGCAATTCACGCAATGAAATTTTCAATTGTAATCATATTTAGGTCATCAGATTACTTAATCTTTTCTTCGTTGATTTAGAGTTGTCCTGATTTACTTGGTATTTGCATGAATTGAATTGGACTTCTTGCTGCTGTGTGCGTATTAAAGAATTTGGATTTTGTGGATGTGTTCTATCAATTGGCTGAATAATATTTACGACTAGATCATTTCAGGTTACTAGATTTGTAATGTAAATACGAGAAAATTAGTCTCGTCTCTTCTGTTGTCGGACATTATTAATTTTATAATGATCCGAACGAGCAAAGAAATTTTCAAGTCTGTTTTAAACGCTTGGATATGTTACTTTTTCTTCTTCTATATATAAAGAAACAAAGATAATGACGCTTGGGGTAGATCCAGTTGAGTTACAGCTTATCGTATCGATGTTTCCGGAAACGTGTCGTGTGGCAGTTAATTTTGTTGAAAACGAGATAAATAACGAGCTACCGGTTTTTTTCTATAATGACCAGAGATACAAATCGAAAGCAAATATTTTGTTTTCAAACGAGGAACCATCAAATAAAATCCAGATAAACTTTTGTCTGCAGGTGAAAAATCAATTAATCGCATTTTTGTTAGAAAATGAGCTGTAGGCGTCCATCTGTTAGATTTTAAGCTGTAGATTCGAAATATGAGATACCCCAATCATTGCACTCAAAAATAAGGTTGAATATATTTGGTGAGCCGCGAAAAACCCCCGTTATTGTAGTTTAGGAAGTCCATTAAGGGGAGGTTACCACTCATGACGATGACAAATTTCGTTTTTTTTTTACATAATTATCATCTTTAAAGTATTTAGAACAAGTGCTTGCTCGAAAAGAAGTCTTTTCTCGTTTCCTGAAGTACCCTCATAAATTTCGGGAAACCATTAACCTTCAAATTCAGCACAATCAGTTCTTGGAGGAAGAAGATGGGCCTCTGTATGGTACTGGAATAGCTGAAGTAAGCTGGCAAAGATTTTTTATAACGTTAAACTTTAGATGAGTTTTTCTGGAACAATATTTTTCAGCGCGCGGGGTGCTCTAGAGCTTCAACGGAAGAACCGATTCACATGAATCTCTGTGCAATTGAAAGAAAATTCAATTTGCGGGGCCATCCTGAAGCGATTTTTGTCAAAAATTAATTTAGAAATAATTTTTCGTTCATTGAAGCAAAAAAAAAGGACAGGGCAAAACAATTTTTTTTTCAAACGGCTGTCATTTTGTGATTCAGAGGTTTTTTTTTGAAAAACGAAAACTGGTAAGGCCCCCCCCCCAATTTTATCTAGTTTAATCATTTTGAATCCTTTTTGCTTCGGATGAACTTGCAGAGCCGTGGTGCGCCCCGTGCAGACCAAACCACGCTGTGCACGGTTTTGTTTGATGGGAGCTGAAGCCGCCATTTTGGATTTGTTTTTTTTTAATAAAATTGGAATTTACTCTGCATTGATAGAAGAATAAAATACGTAAAAACCCATTTTCAAAAGTATTTGTTTTATGTAAAAGAAAATTTCTAAAGTTAACGCATTTTTTATACCTCTCGCCGGCAACCTCCATTTAAGTCGTCAATCATTGGAAGCGGTTACCATGGCTTTAAAAAAAAAATTACCTTGTCCAATATTACGATTAACGACGTCTATTATAGACACATCAATTAAATCCACATATTCACATCCTTTCAACCCAGTAGGCGATTTGCTATACCAACGAAAGTCTCATAAAACAAAAAAAAAAAATTTCATTTTGTGTTCAACATTCTGCCTCCGGAAGTGAGGAAACTCGCCACATTTTTTTTCGAGTCGTGGGCTGGACAAAATAATAATACGTTCATATAAAATGTTTGCATTATTTATTCACCAAAAAGAGACGTTTCGACACCATCAACAAAGTTGGTTTTCTATTCGTGGTCATTCTTATTTGGAGTGCGATGGTAATATGAGCTTTGTGGAGCAAATTATACATATACTGAGATTCTCGAAAGCAGGAGAGAGATTTTGACGAACGCACGTATAAAACCTTGTCATTTTGATGGAATTGATTGCGAAATTTTTTTTAAATTTCAAAAACTGGACTGAATACTTATTGTCCATTTATATTGCAAAATGTCCGCGTCCCACTATAGAACAATCAGAATACTTAAAATCTCTGACCAGAACAAACGTGTGGTTTATTTCAAACCATCATACTTTGGGACTTACATATTTCTCTTCTGCATATTGGAAAAACCACTAAACTCTCTAAACCTCTAAACTCATAAGAGAGTGGCAGTGCAACTCTAGAACTCTGACACAATGGCGGAAAGCTACCAAACGGGGATCTCTTTCATCTCATGCAAATTCTTGGAGAAACCAGAGACGAAGATGTTCTACAACACCTTGAACTCTGATGACCTTCCTGACTGCACGGAAACGATAACTACATCGATGATCCGCCTATGACGCTGTAAGTCCAGGCAAAAGAAGGGTAGTTCGCTTTTTCTTGGATATACAAAGTTGCCTAAAAGTTTCTCCCCACAAACCTTTTGTTATAAAAAGCAAACCAACAAACTTAATTTAGAAATTTAAATTTATTTGCTAATATAATACAGATTCTTATTACTAATATGAATATGTCTAACATTACTATCTACACATTCTAAAAATACATCGTGCAAAACTATCACATTCTTGCTGTACTGTTGCAATTAATTGTCGTCCATTTTTCAGCATCGGATGTCTAAATCCACTCTTTTCAAGTCTAGCCCAAATGTGTTCGATTGGGTTAAGGTCAAGAGAGTTGCCAGACCAATCTTCGTAAACAGTTGAAAACATCGTGTTTGCCAGTCTCAATGTTGCCTTTGCTGTATGCGCTCGTGGCGGTATTCTACATAAAAATATAATTACCAAATTCTAATCTGGAAACTATTTTTCGTCATCCTAATAATAATAGTAATCGGATCCCTCGACGATTGTGTTTTCCTCAACAATATGGAGTATCGACAAGAGTTGATTCCTCCGGCAATCTTTATCTTGGGGTTGAATTTCGGATTTTGTATGGGTTCAATAGTGCTTGGATCACTTGTTCTTACTCATGTTTTTCCTTTTCGGCGTTAGGTAGTTGGTAGTAAGTTAGCTCTCTCGGCCCTTTTACATAGCACTATCATCACAGAATTCTTCGCTTTCCAACCTTTTGCAGTAGTTAAGACTATCTGTGACATTCTTTGCAGTAGGAAGCGGGTTTACTTACTGATCTACGTGGGCGTGTCTTCCCCAATTCATCGATTTAACGTATCGTTGAAACGTTGATCGAGACGTTGCCTCCGTTGTTGGTAAATTTCGGATTGACTTATCCTTTTGGTCGCTGTCCTTGTTCCAATACCTGGCTTTTTTTTCATCATCTTTCTTATTTTTATTTTTTTTTTTGTACAAGTCGTCTATCATAGTGTCTGTTGTCCTATACATTGCCTTTCTTCTTTTCTAGCCATAATCGGACGGTCTTCCCGTCCACACCTAGTGTCCTTGAAATTTCGGAAACTGATTTTTGTGATTCCCCAAGAGTCAGTCCTTGTTTGTATCCTTTTCAAAGCCAAAATGAAGAAACACACAAAAGTCATCTAACAGATTTAAAAAAAATAATATTTCTTCAGATGAAGCCCGTATAAAATGTTGTAGGAAAAATTATCCTTGAGGTCAGGAGCAATAAAGTTTCAAATTATCTTTATAAAGGGCTTGTCTCTCTACCTGACTATTGGGATAAATGATTTTTTTTCCCCGGAAATGCACTATATCGCTTTGCACTGCTAGTATTTATCTGTATCCTGTTGTAGCTATGCAGAATATGATCTTTACGATAGCTGAAGAGATAGACTGGGAGGGGATAAATTTTGGGGCAACGGTTAATGAATATTGCGTTTATTTAAATAGGTGGGGAGAAACTTTTGGGTCATACTGTATATACTTTTATATAAAAAAAAGCCGTCCAGTATTTTGAAAAATACTTTTTTTATTCTTAGGGTTACTTGCAATTTTTTCCCCTCCTTTTCTTCTTTCTATTCACTGATAAACTTTGAATTGCGCTCAATTTCAAATGAATTTAAAGCTGGTTAGAGTACATACAAGAATTACAATCTTTTTTAAGTACAATATTTATATATTGGTTCTAGAGATAATTGAGACGAAGGAAACAAGAATGAAAATATAAAATGAAATAATTAATCTAAATTAATTTAGTAAGTTTTAACTAGAAACTTATAATCGTGCAGCTCCAACGCGAAGATAAATTTATTGTACAAATTATGCATGTAAAAAGGTTATTCTAAGTGGGTTCGGTCTAAAATTTTAAATACACTGACAATGCCTGCTGTTTGGATAGCTACGGGTAAACTATTCCATAAGCGGATGATCTGAACAAGGTACGAATTTGACTAGCTTTTGAAATCGTGACATCAATATATTCCTATTCCGTTGGGATGTTGTAAACAGGAAAAACCCCCTAATATACTCTGGCTTATTTGACTGCAGTATGTTATACAATAAGATAATTGACCTGCGTTGTAGAAAATGCTTCAACGAACATCCTAGTAAACGCATTCGAAAAGGGGATACATAATCAAGCCAACGTAATCTAAAAATGAATCGAATACAATCATTAAATGCAATCTCTAATTTACGTCCACATATACTATCTAGCTTGGGAAAAACAATCCTACCTGAGTGAAATGAGGCAAAATTAACGATTTCACTAGCATGAAACAAATACTACAAGGTAAAATATTAGCAGAAGGCCAAAGCCTTCGCAATTCAGAATGTATTTTCCTCAATTGTATATTGACATTATCGCAATACTTCATACTACTGTTCAAGGTTATAACTAAACTGACCTTATAAAGCATGGGCAGGAGGGAACCATTTAACATTACTGGTGGACCATTTAGCAAATCAAATAATTGTTGTAAAAGCTTATACACTGCGACTTACTATGGTTTAATTGCAACTTATTATATTTAGACCAAGCTATACAACCTTCAATAAGTCCAATAGGACATCATGAACCATTAATGGCAAGTCATTAATGAATAGGCTGAATAACAACGGACCCCTGATAGAGCCTTGAGGCACTCCTCGCATTACAGGTAGCGGAGTGGATATCTTATCATTGAGTTTTACTCGTTAACTGCGATCTGATAAAAAACTACTGATCATCGATGCTGCTGTATTACTAAATTTAAAAAAGAAGCATAAAGCTTCTCCAAGAGAATGCTATGATCAACGGTATCAAAAGATTTTGAAAAATCTAGAAGCATTAATAAGTTGGTGAATTTGTCCTGATCCATAGCACTTCTTATGTCAGTGGATGCGTCCTAAATCCGGGGTTTTTTCTCTCTTTTATTACCCATCATATGTATTTCTCTCAAACGCAAAATTTCATATTTATGGCAAAAATATTAGGGGTTTTCTAAAATATAAGTTAAGTTCATAAATAAAACTACTTTGTAAATTTAAATAATTTTTGTGTATAATTATATTATTTAAAAACTTTCAAAAATTTAACGTATGTGGGTACTGCAAATCTCTGCAGCATTATTGACTTGAATTATAATTTTCCTTTTTCTATTTCTGATCAATTTTTTTTCCAATTAAAAAAATGCCAATAAAAGTAAAAAAAAAAACCATTCAAAAGTTGCACGTTCTCAGTTAATTATGGACCAAAACCAACCAATAAATCCAAAACACAAAATACCTTGTGAAATTTCTTAATTTTCAGGTAATTCTACACGCTATGTGACTGACTGAATACTTAAGCCACGTTATGTAAAGGATTATATAATAAACTGGGCAATATTAGAAAAAAAAATGTGGTTAAAATAAGTACAAGTGTTTTTAAAAATAAAGAAAAAGACAAAAAACAAAAACAACTGTGAACTTAGAACTAGGAGAAAACATATTGTGATTGTTAAAAAAAAAAAAAAAGTTGATTTACGGATCTTCCGAACAATAGAGCATCAATTAAGTAATAAAAATTAATGTATGTGTGTAGTTTGTGATTGCATTTTATCAATTAATTGCTCATTTAAATGTTTTTTGTTTTTTTTTTGTTTTCTTTTTCTACAAAAGTGATATAATCGAAGTTTTTATATGAACTTTATACCATATTTGATATATGATTTTATAAATAAACATTGAATATATATTATTTTATACCATATACAAATCTAATATATATATATATATATATGTATATGTAGGTATATAAGGATATACTACATTTCGTTCATTATTTAAATGTGCAAAATTTGCAAAAATGCTTATTACCAATAATCGATATACCTTGAAAATATATAAAAATAAAAAAAAAATCTATAAAAAAATTGCGAAGAAAATCGTTAATATAATAAATGGTAATAGTAGAATTTATAACACTACTAACAGCAATATACGCGTCTATATAAGTGATTCAAAATATAATTTACGTAAAAACTGGAATAATAGTAAAACTAGACATTATGCTATTAATATAGCGCAAATTTAGTTTCTATTTAAGTTCTTGTTAAAAAAAAAATAACTAACTACTCTTGCCTATGTATAATAATAATAATATTAACTGAAATCTAATTTGATTTTTGATTTTGAAACATAAAAAAAAGCATAATATAACAGAGCAGGGAAAAAAGTAAAAAAAAAAAAAACAAATAAAAAACCAAAACAAAAAAAAATTATAACAATAATCTTATATTTATAATATAATAAACAAATACTGAAAATTGGATTTTCGAGATATAAAAAGAAGCAAACTCAAGCCAATAAAACTTAACTTACAAAACAAACAAAAAAACATAAAATTCTTATGGGGTATCAAATCAAACGAAATATAAATTTTAATTCAATGAAATAATAATAATAAAAAAATAAAAAAAAAATACTATATAAAAACAAAAATTACTTAGGAGTAACAGGATTTGAAATAAACAAAACAAAAAAGAAAATCAATCTTTTATCCAACTGTAAATTTTGATAACAGAATAGCGGTTAATAATAGAAAAATAATAAGTAAAAATAAAATAGCGATAAAACATTATTAACACCCACAAAAAAAAAATTAAATAAATCATTCCATACTTTAACAAAAAAATAAAACATATACTATTACTAATGAGTGCAAATCGATAATTTTTGCTATAAAAACAAAAATTAATAAATTTTACAATTAACATAAACATAATTTAAAAAAAAAGAAAAAAAAAAGTAAAATGGTCTCGCGCTACGTTTCGAATTTTACACTTGGCATCGGTCCTGGAAATCCAAGTGGTCATCCTCCACCACATGTTACTCCAATGCCATTAGGTGTTGCAATGGCAGCTACAGCGGCAGCAGCTGCAGCCGCTGCTTCTGTACCACAACAACCCCCTCAATCTCAAGGTCAATCACAACAGCAACCACAATCGTCACAAACATTAAAAGGACCCAACCCAAGTGATTATCATGTCCAACAGTGTTTAGTTCAGGGCCCATCTGGACCCCCTCAAGCTCAGCACCAGCATTATCGTATATTGCATTCCAGTGAGTTTTATAAAATCATAAAAATCAAAATCAAAATAAATTCTGCATGATTTATAAAATTGAGATATTGTTTTTGTTTTTCTATAATTATCTTTTTCTCTCTTGTTTTTTTTTTTTATTATGTTTTTCATTTCTTTAAAAATTCCGGAATAAATCTACTTATGTATTTTACAATCACCACTCTCAGTGTAAAATCAGTTTGCATTTGTAGAAATTATATTCATATAAATTATTTTTGAAGTTACCAATTCAAAGTCCTAAATTGAAATTTTTTGTAATTTTCGAAATTCCCCCTATAATTAATTTCAAGATCAAAATTTCTTCGAAATTTTACTTAGGCTTTGTGGCAATTCTCGTTTTTTAAACTAAATTGAATTTTCAAACATTCATTTCATTGACGTTTGATCTGTTTTTCATATTTTCATCAATCATTCGGAATTTATGCTTTTATAATTATAAAAGTGCGAAGCAATCAAATACGTTAACTTGATTTCGAATGTCAGTGGAAAAGAAAATCAAAAGCAATCACAGCACTTGGAATCTCGAATTTTGAATTTAGATCCGAAATTTCGAAAAGTTATTTGAAAAAACGAACTGGCAAATAAGTCTTAGTACATGTATTTCAATATTTCTAGAAAAATTGTTTTTTCTTTCGCAACTTCGTCTCGGAAAATGAAAATCTTCGAATAGGGAATTTGGTGGGTCGAGGGAGGTATATACAATACTCGAATATGAACTGGCAATGTTTTTGCAAGTAATGGAAACTATTTGTGGCTGAATAAACACAACTTTATGTACCTTTAAATAAAGCTCTGCATGCAATAAATAGCTGTTTTTTCAATTCAATATTTCATTTAAGAAAAAACGAAGCCATATTCTTAACGTAATTTTATTTGTATAAGCGATTGAAAACTAGATTTATGTATGTGAAACTAGACTTGGTCAGTGTCTATTTATCACCTCTGCTACTACCCTTTTTGGAGGAATTTTTTAATTGTCTCCAGACTTCTGACTGGCAATATCGTCTGTTTAGTCACTTGTAAGTTAAACTACTATGATAGTATGGACATGATCACAATGATTGCTTCAACCACTAAAAGTTATTCGCAAGAATAATGTGTGCAATAAAATTGTATGTCTTCTTGAATAATGTCGCTCTCACATAGTATTTCTTTTTGAAAAAAAATCAATTCATTTATTCAAATTCATGTCCTGTCTGCTATTTTACGCTAATTGAATGAAACTATTGAAAAAGAGAGAACTTCCATGTATTCTATATTTATTAACTGTACACCTAGTGTTCGTACTAAACATTATTAGAAATATATGATTTTTGTATGCCGAAATACTTTAAAAGTGCATATGGACCATTCCTATTATTTTGATGTACTGCCATTTACTGGTGGTCTACAATGAATGCCCCCAAAGCTATCTTCCGTTTGTTCAAAATCGCATAATCCCCATCTTAAATAGTGATGTCAATTCTACAAAAAAAAATGTCAATTGAATTCGTCTTTATAGAATTATCTGCTAACCAGCCCAATTAAGGTTAAGTATCCTTTTGGCAACTGCTATTATTCAAGTCTTGAATGAACAAGGACAATCGTGTCATTGTCTACAAAAATTCGAACATTCGTGTGTTAAAATCCGGAAAAAATTGCAAGAGTTAATGGTTTTGTCCGAATATTATTTATTATTTTTATTCTTGTTATTATTCTTAGTATTATTATTAGTATTATTATATTTATGCATAAAAATTTTAATTTTTAAGTTTTCTATCTGGTATAGTACTGTGCATATAATGTATGAATGCTCTGAGAGCGGTGATTGTTTCCTCTCACAATGGAATAGGAATTGTATCCAAAAATTGTTAATAACCATATATTCTTTATTTTATAGGGTCCGATGGTTATGTAGCCTCTCCCTCAGCGGGTTTCTCAGCACCCCAAAGTGGGCCTAACCATCAAGGTCCACCTGCTGTTTTACGCGGTATGCAATCGACACCGCCTACACCACCACAACAAGATTTAAATAAAATGCAACCACCGACACAATCTATGGTAATAGTAATTTTCAAAAAACGTTTATTTGTATACCTATATTGATATATATACTTTTTCTAATTTGTATATTAGTTTGTTCCTTCGGGTTCAACAAACTCGAGCGGCAATGTCAGACCGACTCAACAGAGTAACTTATTCCGTGGAACAACAGCAAATACAGCATCAAGACAGGGAAGGCATAATATAGCAACATTACCGCCGCCAATGTTTTCGCCACAACTTCAACAAGTCGTTATGCCCTATCCATCATTTGCCCCAAGGCAGCCAACTTCACAGCTGTATTCAAGTGCACCTTCGTATTTTCCTCAAGCACAAATGGCAACAAATTTTGCTGGTTACTCACAGTTTTATTTTCCGTCAAGTTCAATTTTGCCTACACAACATAGGCCCAGTGTCCCTAGCGGTATTGTACAGCCTCAAAGTGGTCCAAATTTAGGGCCGGCTGGCTCACAAGGTCAAATTACAATGTCAAATGTTATTACTTCTACTGGCCAAACAGGAGCAGGATCATCGATTGTTACCGGTAATACAGCTTCTAAAAGAAAAGGCATGAGGCCACATGCTATTGCCATCATACATCCTGAAACACATAAGAATGTTTTGGAAGAATTAGAATTAACCAAGGTAAATGTTTTCTTTTTTTTTTAAATAAATTAATTGATTTGTTAATTTATATTTTATTTTTTTCGATTGAATAGGCACAAAGTGCTAGTAGTACAGAATTAGATTACCAGGACCATTCAAGTATGGCCGGTGGTGATATTATGGGTAGTGGTACGCCTCAACCACAGGATCAGCTTGGCATGGCTACTGATCCCAACTGTAGCAATAAGACGACGATGCAAGGAATCGCCTATGTTGGTATGTCTTGATATTTTAAATTTATGTCTCGAATTTCATTCTTAATTTTGAAATTTGTTTTTCAAGATGGTTTTCATCACAAAATAGGTGCAATGTCTCCTTGTCAATCAGGTTATAATCAAGTTAACGAAATGATTGGACCAACGCCGATTGTTTCAGCTATGTCGGATGCTCCATCTATAGAAATTCATCCAAAGCAACAGCCAAGGAAGAAGAAGTAAGTAGTGAAAGAAGATGAATTTATGAAAATAAAAACATAAAAATTTATATTCATATCAACGGTTCTTTAGTAATAAAATTATTTTTGAACATAAAACTTAAAGCGATTCTACTATCCTATCCTGGCGCATTCTTAGTTTCCTGTGCTATTAGATATAGATAAACTAATAACATACAAAGACTTGAGTAAGTATGTCGAAGTGCAACGCCTCGCTCGAATATAAAACCGACGTCTCTACCTGGCATTCTGTAAAACACAGAATTTTGGAATTTGGGAGATGAAAATTTTCGTTTTCTCCGATTAAAACTTCCTAATTCTCTATTCCCAATTCACTAACATGTTTGGAGAATTAGGCTAAACGTAAGAGAAATGTGAAAAAAAGATTGCAATTCCTGTTTTCAGTAAATTCCATACAATTCTACATTTTACGGGTGACAGTTCGGAATTTAATTATTAATTTTTAATTTTATGTTATTAAAAGTGCTAAATATATATTTATATAAATATGCGGAAACAAAATTATCTATACCTGCTTTTATACTTTTATAATAAGTTGATATTAATTACTTTGGTGAATTTAATTTGAAAATTCCTAGGTATACAAAATATACAACAAAAACAGAATTCTTCTTACTTTTCCACTTGCAAAATACTGCAGAATTTGTGAAGTGGAGGAGAGAATTCTGAAATCAAATTCGCCGAGTTACAGAATTCCAAGGGGAAAATTGACAGTGAAAGCAACTCTTATTTCTCAAATTCCCCAATTCTCCTTGTTACAGAATCCGGCCCCTGATGTAGGGAAGCCTTATTTTTTTCTTAGAAATTCACTGGATATTTTTTCCTTATACCGTGGACACACACGGGACATATCAATGATCATTGACGGCGGAGCAATGATCATTGCATAGCTCGTGTGTCACTGCATCATTGGCGCAATGACCATTCGTTCGTCATTGCACCAATTACGCCCCCACAAGATCATTCGTTTGCAATTATGCATTGCTTGTCATTTCTTTTAACGATTAGCGCAGTGTCTGATGTCATTTGTGAAATTGGCTGATACATTTTTCAAGGTAAATTTAGCATGTTTCCCAAATTATTGAATTCTTTAAAAAATATTCATATATTATAAAAGGAAAAAGAGACGAAGACAAAAGCAAGATTGTGGAAAACTGCTGAAAAGTATAAGTTGTGCGAGTTGTGGCGCATTTATATAAAAGATCTGAGAAAGACACGCGGATATGTCTGTGAAATTTAAGGATATGGGAATAATCGCCAGTATACACAAGTGAAACATTTAATCGGTCAAATCTAGTCTGTCATATCTAATTACGCGAAGACCGTCAGTGCCGTGTTGTGCCACCCCAAAACAGGAATGTTCATTGATATGTCCAGTGTGTCTAGGGTATTAAAACTGGACGCCGGCAACGGCAAACATGAAAGTATTGTTTCTGAAAATAACTCCAGTCGGCCACCAGTGTGAATAGAAATTCTGCCGAAACATGTAAATTTCTAAGAAGAAATGAACGCTTATTGCCAAAATCCTCGAGAAATACTTCCAAAGCCATGAAACAGAATCTATTCTAAATATTTGCAGTTTCTTATGTAAAACTGCCAAAAGTTTGCTTTGAATAGCTCCTGTGTCCTTAACTTTCATACACAAAAATTGTGTTGTGATAATCTTAAGCTTACTTTCTTATCTTCCCAAGCGAAATAAAATTTTTATCTTTTCTAACAAAATTATTTAAAAAAATTTATCTTAACCAAATGACTACGATTCCCCAAACAAAAACTCCCAACTGAGTAATAATTGCATTTGTAATGTGCCGTGGTTCGATGAATTCGAATCAATTTCTTAAAGGCCTGGTCACCCCGAGAGCGGCGCGATGGCACGCGACAAAATAGGGTGTTCACACCGGGAGCGGCAGATTTTATCCAAATGTACGCTAGTTCCGATGTAAAAGCTCTGTTATTCGTAGTGAAAGTGAAATTTCGATTACAAATACTTTAGAATGCAAAAAGCCTCACTTAACAAACTGTGCGGACGTATTTCGAATGAAAAAGAGATTCAATCGCCGCGCCGCAACGAACCGCTCCCTATGTGACTATTATATATTATATTATTACTACTCAGCTGTCAGAATTATTAACCGTAAAACGGTAAGGTTACTTAAGAATTAATATAAAACATTGTAGAGAATCGGACTAGCACGCACACAAATAGATTTCTGTTTCATGGCTTGGGAAGTATTTCTCTAGGGTTTTGTTATCGCTCACCTAACTAGGGGAAGGCCGACAAAAGCACACATGAAAGTATTGTCTGAAAGTAACTCCAGTGGTCACCAAAGTGAATAAAAACTGCTGAAACATTGTCTGCAAATTTCTAAGAAGCAATGAATGCTCATTGCTCATCTTCACGTCTGCGCTCATAAAAATTGTTAGGGGCCTAACACCCGTTGTCGCCGCCAATAATGCATACAAATTCTTCAAGCAAATTTCTAAGAAACAATTGAGGGCTTCCCCAGATCAGGTCAAAGCATCGTTCATTTTATATTGAAGCGAGGCATTGGGCTGAATCAAAACCCTCGAGAATATTTCACAAGCCATGAAACATACACCCTCCCTACCATATGCGAGGCCCAACGGAGTCCTTCATTCTAAAATATTTGCAGTGTTCTTATGTAAAACAAAGTTTAATTTGAATAGCTCCTCCGCCCTAAGCTACTATTCATACAGAAAAATGGTGTTCTGATAATCCTAATCTTGCTTTCTCATCTTCCGAACCGTAATAAAATTTTCATAATTTTCCTAACAAAATGAAAAAAAAATTATCTTAAACAAATGACTACGATTCCTCAAACAAAAATTCTCAGCTGAGTCATCATTGTAATGTCGCTAAGGCCCACACGCTTCACTTTTTACGGTTGAGAGTCATTCGGTGGTAGGAAAAATTCCGAAATGCCAAGTTTCGATCGGGAGGACGGCAGCATAATTTGATTTGACCATTTTCAAATTGCAAAATTTCTGATCGGACGGCTGTACCTGCTGTTTACCTGCGATTTGAATTGATAATATAATAATTTAAATATCATTACCTGCTGTGAATTTGTGATACAGTTATTGTTTATATCAAAAACTATAATCACAAATAAGTACATATACAGATAACGAATCGAATAAGAAAATTAAAAACCAGAAGTCAGATATATGTTGCGAGTCAATTAAAAAACTTGCAACGTCTGCTCGAATATCAAATCGACGATGTCTCGACCTGATGTAGGAAGGCCTCATTTCTTTCTTAAGCCTTGTTTCCACTAATACAAATTTTCTTACCGGACAAGTTTTGAAACAAGTTGGGAACATTCTGTATAAGTGGAAACGCCATATGAAAATTCAGACACATGTTCGAAGCTTGTTCGATGTCGGCTGTAAAAGCTCGCAGAATTTGCTGAGTGGATTTTTTCATTTAAGTGGAAACGCTCATTTGTTGTGTTGGCTAAATTAGTGATTTCAGCAAGTTGAAGACAATGGAGTGGACACGAACTGATACAATAAAATTAAGTAAGGAATATGAAAAATATTCGGTCTTGCGGGATGTTAAGAGTAGTGACCATAAAAATACAAGTAATCGAAATGACGCGTTGAATGAAATTGCTTCAGAGTTGAAAACAAAAATATCTTTGCCGCTTTAATATTTCCGGGAATAAAGGAGTATAGTGGAAAGACAACAGATAATATTTACAAACCTTTTTGGTATGGATTTGAGCTATTAGGATTTCTTTCTTCTTCTGTGAAAAAAACTCCCGGCACAAATAACAAATGTTGAAGATGCTAATAACACCTGCTCATCCATTGCGATCCAACTCTCAATATAAGAAGTTAAGCCAACAAGTTTGCGAATATTTAAATGGAAACGCTTGTTGAGTTTAAGCTAACATGTCGGCTCCGACCAAGTTGACAACATGTTGCCGAACAAGCTGGCACAATTTGTATTAGTGGAAACGAGGCTTTAGAAATTTACTGGGAATTTATTCCTAAAAGTTTTATACATTATTGGAGGCTGACAACGGTAGAAAAAAAATTGGAGGCCGACAAAGGTATTGGATCTGAAAATAACTACAATCGACCACCAAAGTGAATAAAAATTCTGCCGAAATATTTCTGTAAATTTCTAAAAAAAAATTCTTATTGCATATTACGCGTCTGCGCTCATAAAAATTGTTGTAGGCTTCCAAAAATGAGTATAAATTTTAAGAAAAAAGTTCCAGCAAATTTCTATGAAAATATTGAGGGCTTCCCCTACATCAAGTCGAGGCATCGTCGTTTTTATATTGCAGCGATGCATTGCATTGCTCTGGTAAAAGACAAAAACTTGGGTGTATGCCTGAAAATTAGAAACATTTTCTGTTAATAACAATGAGTCTGTTCAGAGCAACACGCTATAGTGACTATAGTCGCTTTATGCGTTCAGAGTAGCCAAAAAGTAACTTTTTCCCCCGCTTTTAACAGAAAAATGTGTTTAGAGCGGACGCTATTGTAGTCACTTTTCTTGATAGCACTTTGGACTGCTATCAGAATAGTCACTTTCGTGTTTGAATGTGTGAATTGTCAAAGAGCATGTAAAATTGAAAGTAAATAAGTGAACAAAACTAAAATGGATGTGAGGAAGAAAAGAAAGTTGCTTTTTACGCTATTGTCAAATTCACAGAGTCACTTGAAAATGCTTTCGATGTCACTATAGCGTGTTGCTCTGAACAGACTCAATATTTCTTAGCTAAAATTTTCGTCGTAGCTAACTAACTTGGTTCAGTGTTGGGAGATCGTGACCTTTGAAAAATTTAAAAAGGGAATAATTTCGCCTCACCAAAGTTCAGGAAATGTTTCCAGTTGACACAAAAAATTAAATTTTCCTGCGCAAGTATGTTAAATTACTTGCGCATGACCGCGAAACTCAAATATTGAACATTTTTTAAATAGAAAAGCTTTGAGTACTTTGATGAGAATAAGAAAATATACATTTTTCAGATTAAATTCAACAGATTTGATTTCTTTTAAGTCGATTTCACAAAAACTTCAACTATATTTAAAAATAATTCAACGATTTTCTAAAATCAATCGGCAAATATAAAAATAAATAAAAAACATTACATCAATGTTGATAAGGTTGTCATTTTTCTGATATGCGTTCCTCATCTGTCTACATATTTAATTATTTGTGTTATAACAAACACGCACACAATTCTTTCGGTTATCATATACCGCGAAGCAACATTATTGTGCTGGTAAGACTATGCACAAGGGGAGGAAAAGAGTGTGGGTTGGCCCTAAGCAAAGTTTCGTTTCTGTTTCTCCATAATGATATGAATGAAATCGGTAACACTCTTATTTTATTATAGGAGAAGAATTGTGAGAAGAGGTAGTCCCTTAAGGGACAAGTTTGGGAAGGAGGTGCTAAGAAAGCGAGATATTGCTCCTGGAAGTGCTGCCGTTTTTCCTTCAGATTATGTTTCAGATTCTTCTGAATTTTTTATATAATGTCCATAAAAGGCACAAACTTCGTAATTTATTTTATTTGAAAAAACAATTCAGCTCTTTTATGCTCTCTCAATAGAAAAACAAAATACCTCTGTCAAAGTAAAATCCACTATCAAGTTTTCTTTGCTTCTTCTTAGAAAAAGCCCAAGTAGAAAAGGCCCAGCTTTTTAACTGCATCCGGAGGCCTCTATTCTTGAATAACGAGACACCAAAACCATTCGGAATCGAAACATGTGGTATTCCTGAAATCTGCATTCGTTATATACCGAACGCAAACCCTTCGTTATTTAACCAGTGGGTTCAACCATTCGTTATGCCAAACTGCTATTTTACGGATGATAATGGGAGATAAAAGATGTGCGAAAATGTCATATGCTCAAAAAAACTAAAATAATTCAGTTTTTAGAGGAAAACGCGAAACTGATATTTGGTAAATATAACTCTTTCAGTTCAAAAGATGCCACGGAATTGTGGCAAAAGCTAGCATCAGTATTAAATTCCATACCTGGAGCGCAAAAGGACTGGAAAAGTTGGAGAAAGGAATGCACATAAATTCATAAATTTTTTTATGATATTATATTCAAAACAAAGCCATTCGAAAATTTCCAGACTTAGCAGGATTTAAAATGTATTTTGAAAGGAAAATCTGCGGTGGCAAAAAATTTTTTGCATGACACTGGTGGAGGTCCTCCTGAAAAATTTTTCCTATCCAGCGATGAATTAAGGGTGCAGGAACTGAGTAACGATCGACGTAATTCATTTTCCATAGATTCTTCAACAATTTCAGACTCAAACAATAATGACAATTCACTGAAACTAGTTATTTTTTACAAATTATATTTTAAAACATGAAACAGTTGACAATATTCAATTGGTAAATCGACAGATTTAATCCTACCACACTCGTTATGTTGAACAACTTTTTCACCACTTCGACTTTATAAAAATGAGGTTCAAGAATACGAAGGGGGTATTCGATTCGTTGTATAACGAATTCGTAAAAACCATTCGAAATTCAAGAATAGGCCCCCGAGCTTATGTCATGTTGCAGATGAAATTAAGATTGGAAAATTAATTTAATCCAAGTCTGTTATCGGGACTATGACCCTTGTTACCGCGTATCCACTGATTTTGAGCTCCCACATATAACACTACTAAATATAACGAGCTCCCAAATATAACACTACTACATAAAACACTAACACATATAACGAGCTTCCAGATATAACGAGCTTCCACATATAACGAGCTTCCACATATAACCCTATAGACGCCATATGCAGTATGATATGTACTTCACGTTTTATCGTATCCTACGGAACCAATAATTTTCACACAATCTATAAAGCGTTTTCTCAAGACAAAAATGACTATAATCGTCGTGCGCTGCTCTTACTACTTTTTGTCTTATCCCTTGTGGCATCAAGCACTATTCCACGCGCAGTAATGCTATAAATTTGTCCATTGCGAAAGCCATAGTTTTTGTAAATAGTTTTCTTGTAGGCGAGGTTGGGTGGCCGTGATAAAATTTCATAAAGCTGCTTTTTTTAAAGGCAGGAGACAAGAGACTTCAGCCTGGAAAACCGTGGTGTGTCTTCCAATTGAGTACTCTAATGTCAGGTTCAGGAAAGTAAACGCTCTCCTCGGCTGCCTCACTAGTGACAGAGCCGTCGGTAAAATTTTTTAGAGCGGACCAGGGAAGGCTCGATAGGGTATTCCTGAGTCCACGATTTCCTCACAGAAAAACTCACAGAGAAGCGACTCCCAAAACGAAGCTTTGGTATCATCGCATACGTGGCATGCTATAAATCTGCTTAATTTTATTTCCGATTAGTTGTCCAGCTAAAACCCAATCTGCTTGAGTTATTTGCATGATCTTGCCCTCTTTTTCGTCCGAGTTAACGCATCCACATGCTTCATACTGCAGCCACCATTTGATGTTTTTAATGCATTGCAGTGACTTATCACAGTGGCATTCATTCTGAGCATGTACACACAGCACACACTTGTAATTTCTTCAAACTCTCCACCATCGCCAATGTCTCCAGTTCATATGAAGGGAATTTGTTTTCAGCATCCATTGACTTGATGGCTAAAATAAGCTACAGGATGCAGTCGTCCGTCATCTTGGTATTGTAAAAGGATTCCTGCTAGTCCAATTGCACTAGCACCTCTGTAATCGCATCTGGTTTGAATAAAGCTAACACCGCTCTCACTTAATGCATTTTGCAACTGCGTGAACATCTTTTTCTTTAACAAAATGACGAAAATAGCCTGTCACACCCAGAAACAGTCGAACGTACAGATTTCGTTATCTTGAAATTTTCTACTGCTTTCATTTTGTCTTGTCCTGGTCTTACTCCTCCGTTGCTAATTTCGAGACCTAAGAAGGTCAGGAACGAACATTTTTTTAAGTGTAGCGTAATGTCCTCTTCTCGAAATATTCCTAGCGTCTTTCGATGACCATTTAAAGTTTCTGATACTGTTCGTGAAGGGAACAACATATCATCCAGATAAACAACAGTTATGTCATCAATCGTTGCTAAAATCTTGTTCATTACTCTTTGGAATGTTCTTGGTGCGTTGGTGAGACCAAAAGGCATACGATTGTATTCGTATTGACACAGCAAGTGTAACGAATGAGGTGTAGCGCTTTGATTTTTCCTTCATACATATCCAAACTAGTACAGTAGATACTTCCTTGAAGCTGATTAATCTGGTCGTTATTTCGTGCTAGTGAATGATTCTTTAAATGTTTGCAAATTTAACTTTCTGTAATCAATACAAAGTCTCTGCTGTCCATTTTTCTTTTTTACTAATACATAGTACGGGTGAACAGTAATTAGAATTCGATTCTCTCACTATGCATTTTTAACGAAATAAATAAATAAATCTATCCCTCATATAATATATGAAACTGCATTCGCACCGTTAATTTCACAGTTTGTTCACAAATGCCATTTTTTCATAAAAGTATTTTTTAGAGGATTTATTTGGTTGGTTTTTTTCGTCGTATCATTTCCTGTAATGTTTCAAAATATTCACGAGTTGCTGGAAATCCTTCTCGCACTTTTTATTTTCACTCCTCCGAAGTGAACCTAACGGTGTTAAGTCCCTTGTACCAAGTTTTAGTTAAGCCTTGCAAATTTGATAGTGTAAAATATATCATGGTTTCCTCTGGCCATTTGTAAACTTACCATAGTTCATCCATTTTTCGGCACCATACTTCCCATTTGAAAGAGAATTTCGGTTGTCTGGAATTCGTGTTTGTTAAAGAAAATGTTATAGCATTTGCGAATTTATGTAACTATCCGGCAGTGATGTGGGTCGGTCCTTCCTTTTAGACGCTCTTGAAGACACGAATGAGAACCACAACTACGGCTTCTGTTGTGACTAGGGCTTTGTCGGCTCCGACTTCGAACACAACGGGACCTTTTCTTTCCACCCGTATTTCAGCTCACAAAGCGTTATCTCTGAAGGCACTCTAGTTGATATTAATTCCACTTCTGATATTGTAAGCGTAAAAAATAATTCAGCTCTTTTAAGCTCTTTCAATAGCTTGATAAAAAACAAAACCCCCAAGCAAAAACAAAACCCCCAAGCAAAAACAAAACATATCTGTCAAAGCAAAATCCACTATCGAGTCTTCTTTGCTTCTTCTTAGAACAAGCCTAAGCAGAAAAGGCCCTACTTTTTAACTGTACCCAAGCTTACGTCTTGTTGTAGCTGAAATGAAGAAAGGAAAATCAATATAATCCAAGTCTGTTATGATCCTGGTTGCCGCATGTCCAATGATTTTGAGCTCCCACATATAACACTAACACAAAACACTAGCGTGATCGGAAAACATTGGAAAACAGCGTGCATTACAATCGTTACCAGAAAACTGTCTTAACTCGTAACAACGTGCATTAAAACCATTACGGGTAAATTATGACGTAAATAAGTAATGCATTCTGTCACCATGATAAAGCAGAACACCATGCTATTACCACGTAATACGTGGAGAACTTCATCCATACCAGGCTAGCTATATGTAACAGTGGATGCGCGTCAACCAGGCGACTATTTACTGAATAAGTAACGTACGCATTTCTGCTCCGCTAAGTAGCTTTAATTTTTTAACTTCGATAAACTGGCAAGAAACGTTAGTGCATTCGTGTCCATTTAATTCTTTGCGAAATTAAATTTTGGGGCTAATTAAAAGTTTTATTACTTATGCCCTACTGCAACTGCAGACGCACAGCCATTTCTTTAATTAAGTTGTACTTTCCAACTGATTTTCACATACTTATGGCAGTGAAGATATACCTAGCTTTTATTTATTTACATTATATTAAAAAGAATTTTAATGATAATAATTATGAATACTATGTGACACACGGCATTTTAATGAACAATTAGTATTAATGATTCATTAATCGTGCTGTGTGTCTAGGGTATTACATTGATGTCCTATTACTTTGGTACGATATTTATTATGCACCTCAGCGACAGGAGAATTTTTAAATTTGATTATATTAGAAGCAAAAGGAATGTTTTACGTACCTTTAAAATAGCAAACTTGCTTGATATGAATTATATTTCTCGCGTTTCATACGACACAATATGTTCTTTTTCTTAATTCATATCAATCAGCCATATTTTATCTTTTGACTAAATCTTCCTTACTATTTCAAACTCACTCCTAAAATTTCAAACTCGCTCCCAAAATGGTACACTTGTTTTCTTCTTGTTCCTCCCGCACTGATAATATTTAGATGACATTGGAACTTATCATTTTTTATATTATAAGGAATTTTATGGTATAAGTTCGCTATAATTTAAATTAAACTAAATTAATTATCAATCGAAGTGAGGCATCCAACCTTGTGAAGCTCCTACACACGCGCACACACACACACACGCACACGCTCAAACACACTGCTGATCATACCATTTCTACGGAGTTCTGCGTTTATTAGACGGGTGGGTTTTAAGAATTCAATGAATAATTTTCGAGTTATCAGGGCGTAATTTTTGGTGAATTGGTTATAAATATAAGATATAGCTGTTCCCTAGCGATTTTCAAATTGTTTTATTTTCTATCCCTAGTTTTTTTCGGAATTGTTTTGAACAAGTCTCCCGTGCTTATCTACGAAAACAGTCACCACAAAAAAATCCGCTTGATCTCTAATTAACTTTGTCATTGGGCTCTAGATAATCCTACGGCTAAGGAACGAAATAATAATGGCAATAACAAGCCAAACGCGTCCAAATCGAGTGAGGCCAAATTCGGTTTAATACGTCAACAAAGTTTAATTTTACATAGAAATTGCAGTTGCGCTGTCAATAAATTAAAAACTCCTCCTTACAAAAAAAAGCTCATCTTATTATCAGGATGACCAAAAGCTTCTCTCATAGTCAGGACTACGCAAAGCTTGTCTCATTGTCAGGACGACCAAAAGCTTGTCTCATTGTCAGGACAACCAAAAGCTTGTCTCATTGTCAGGACAACCAAAAGCCTCTTCAGATTAGTCAAGGCAATCATATTCTATTAATACTTTACTTTATGGTAAAGCATTCATATTGTCGTCTATAGAGACTGAAGATGCTTGGTTTATCGAATCGCCTTGATTGTAGTACAGATATTTAATGTCCATAGATACTTAAGGGTGATGGATGTTGTAACAAATGCTATTTTTGTATTTTAGGTTATATAAGAATGTTTTTATATGTGTTGGCACTATCATGTCTGCATTGTTTTTTGAATGAAATTTCCTTTCGATATCATCAGGCATGCTAACCTTTAGGTAGGGTGTATTGTCTAATCACCAATGCATGGTAAAACCACGTCTTCAAAACGACATGGATTTTTGTCTTTGCTTCCCATCATGCATTTGAAAATTCATGTTTTCAAATTAACCCGTGGGAATTGCAATCTCTCTTTTCGCATTTCTCTCACATTTTCCCTAATTTTCAAACCATGTTCGTGAATTGGGAATGGAGAATTTGGAGTTTAATTGGAGAAAATGAATATTCTCATCTCCCAAATTCCCAAATTCTCCGTGGTTACATAATCCCGCCGCTGTTCACAAAACAAAAGCATATTTGACAATCATACCTCAGTTTTGACAATCTGGTCCTTCGCATCTCCCTTACTCCTATGTATGACGCCCTGCTCTTGAAAAATTACGTTCATGTACACGAATTATACACGATTCACCCATTCCTGTTTCCTATATATTCTAATGGCCGGATTATATTAACAACGCCGGCGTGGTCGTCGACCCATCTCTAATCCTAATCTTAACGCTGGCGCTCCATTGCTGCCAATATGCAATATTATGAAAAAAATGAAACGATATTTGAATTTCTGAAAATAAATGATTTTATATTAAAAAAGTGTGGACTTGAAGGAAAATAAAATGTCTTTTTTATTATTATTTAAATTTTATTGCAAACCGGCAGAGATTACAAGCAAAAACTCAACTGTAAAACGTAAGGGAAATAAATGTATAGCGCTGCTTCCCAGTGTTAATGTAACTTGCCCGGCTTTTTGTTCGGCGTTTGACGACGACGACCACGCCGGCGTCGGCGTTGTTAATGTAATCCATCCATAAGGGTGTGATGTGTAGAAAAGCACCGTACAGTGAAAATATTACTCTCTCACCCCACTCTAACTTTTCTATATATTAGTTAACGAAATTACGTCACATCACATACGTCAAAGATTAATGCAAATATTAGAATATCAGAATTTCTTGCACTATAGATCCCCGACATTGATTATAGACTGTAACAGATATCTCCAGAATCTTTTCTGTTACTTAATGATGCTTAAAAACTCTAAAAAAAAAACAGTAAATTTTTAAGAAAGAATTGAGGGCTTCGAGGCATCGTTAATTGTATATTGGTTTGCATTGCTGGCTCAGCCCTTGGTTACGTCATAAGCCGAAGCATCGTCGATTATATGCACAATACTCTCATGCCATACGAATAACACAGAAAACTCGTACACCGAAAGTGCAGATATCTATATTCCCTGCAAATATCATGATTCGAATACAATTTGTGAGTAAATCGTACATACATGTCGTACGATACAATTGCAACTTTGACTGCGACTGTGACTGAAACTAAACTTTGTTCAAAGTGCAAAGTTGGTGTCGGCTGCGGCCAACCCAGTTTCAGTTCAATCACAGTAGTCGGCACGGCACTTCTGGTTTGTTCAAGCAGTTGAAGCCTCAATTTAATTACATATTTCACCTTAGCGTCGACTTCGATTGAAAATCAAGTCGTAGTCGACAGATTAGTCGTAATTGTAATTCAAGGCCTGAATAGTGGTTTATATATTTTTTATATATTAAGAGAAGCGAGGTATTCTCGAGTCTTAAGCGATTCACGCAAAGTGAGTTTTTATGGACATTTAATTAGTGCCATGGAAATGGACATTCATTTTAAGTGGAAAATAAGGTCCGTGGACATTATTGTCTTGGTCACTTTATTCCACCTTTAATTATATCACTTATCAGATAAACACTAGATATTGTAGCACATGCCACTAAACGGATAAATTATTTTTGTTTTGAGCATTACCAGTAAGTGATGAGTCATTTAAATTTTACTCAGAGAAACGAAGGAATCTCGCAGTAAATTCGAAGCATAGACGCATGCTGTCTCATTTCATTGTAATTCCGAAATCAGAAATGGAGAAAACACGGGCAAAAAACGGAATTGTCGTACCGAACTCTTTCTTTTCCTCTCATTCGTAATAGAATCACAGAAACGAAGGAATTTCGGGGGAAATTCGAAATTCCCATTGCATGCTTAAATTCGAGATTACTTCGGGAAAGCGAATTCTTCGCTTAAATGTTGCACGGTTATACTCCTACCCGACACGATAACATTTTTTCTGTTCCGATCTTGATGATTAGTTTTAATTTTTTAGTTTGAGCCTCGATATTCATTTCATTTGGCCTATTGTTGGCTGCATGTAGAAAAATGTTCATTAAATTCCTAAGAAAAAATGTATGGCTATCATACAGCATTCATCAAAATGTTTATCTCTCCAGACACAGCTTGTTCGGGACCGTCTTCACTAACTATTCTGATAAAAAAATGAATTTTTTTTTACATTGGAAAATTTTTTGGCTCCTATCCATGGTATATATAAGCCAATATCAGTAAATTTATTAAAGCTTGCTACGAGCTCTTCTCATATACCACTTTGTCGGATATCAGGACAGTTAGGTCATCCTCATAAGCAACTGTCGTAAAACCATCCTCCTCTAGTGTATTAAGGACTTCTTGCATTACTAATAATCATAGCACGCCGCCCGATGGTGTACCTCTGCATAATGCTTTTCTTACCACTACGTTTCCAGAGCAAAATCCTATATTCCTGCAGATTCTACTGATTAATTAAAATTACCTTGTCAAACCCATCTTATATATTTGTTTAGTAGCAGCCTCCCTAAAACTCTGTATGGCCAATTCTACTAGCCTTATGTTATCTATGGTAACTGCTCACTAGAGAGTTACTTTGGTCAAAAATGGCTAGAGCGATGGGTTTTAACTCACCGTAAGGTTGCATGAACTTTGTTGAAACAGTTGTAGGTTTGTGAAGTTTTTATTAATATTTTCTTTATTTTCTTTTCCTTTTCAGTAAATCAATTGAAATTGTAGCACCTCCACCAACACCATCATCCACACCTTCAACAGATAAATCTAGCGATAATAAAAACCAATTACCAGTGCATTCTGAAAGTAAATAATTTTAAATTATAATTTATTAAATGATGATGAAAATGTTTTATCCAATTTTCAGGTACAAGGGAAGATAATTCTAAGCCTACTGGTAACTCTGAAATGACTACAATGTGTTCCTTTTCCCGAGGTGAGTGTTTTCTTTGGATTTTGAATTATCATATGACTGTGATTATATTTAATGATTAAAATTAACAATAAACTAATAGATACTGTAGAATTCCACCAAATTTCGTACTAAACTGAAGTTATGTGTAATCAAATGCCGATGATCTGAACTGCAAGATATGGGTCATAAGTCATAACTATAAAACTGCAAGGGATTTCATATTGTTCATATTTTAATTTACCGATTCTCCACTTCTAGATAAAGTTAAACTAGAGCCGTAAATAGCCTACTATTTACGGGTCTGGTTAAACTCCTTTAACTGAACTTTTCAAGGTAGTTAATACAGAAATAAATTGTTATCTACCATGAAAAGTCCTTTATAATTAGATATCCTTCGTTCAAAATGGTTTATCCTGAGCTATATTTCTGTATTTTGTCAACTAGTACCTAAGATATTAATCTCATTTAAGTCTATGTTCTAAATTATTGATTCCAAAGGAAAATATATAATGTTTATTATAACTTATCTAATAGAAAATACTCAAAAACGGGAACATTTAGAAAAATTATAAATATTATGTAAGACAGAACAAAAAATTAAACAGATTCCGTGCATGATCTGCGATAAAACAGTCCATGGAGGTAAGTCGTCTGGTTCAATGAATTTGTCTCTAGAACAAAATAGCATTACAGAACTCATCGCAGTCAGTGCATCTGAATGAAAATGAGTTGATAGTCCATGCATTCCTCTGAAAGGCTACCATGATTGCTGGTGTTGTAAATTCGTTATGAGATTACACAATTTGTAACACAGAAATCAAATTTGACAAGTCAGTAACATGACTATGACATATCAGATATGCTACGAAAATGCTGAGAAAAAAATTTACATAGTTCTCGTCTATCTTGAGATATAGATCTAGCAATGAAGAATAACTTGTGTTAAAAAAAGTGGGGCACCACTTCAAATTTAAGGCTGTTCATAAAATCCACAAGGGAAGCCGTAGCAGAGCTTTATCGCAAAGTATTAACGTTAAAGGTTAAACATTTAAGATGATCTTATTTTTAATGTGCGAAAGTATGGAAAAAAATCCTCTAACTCTTTCTTATTGTTGCAATCGAAGTTGTTCGGAGCGCAATAAACAATTGCAAGCACACAATGCAAATGCACTCCAGCTTCGGGGTGCTCTAGAACGCCAAGATTTAGCGAGTAAAAAAAATTTCAGGCATTCCATCTTATTCCTAAAACACTTCTGGCGTTCAACAAATATCTTCAAGCCAATAACTTGTTTAATACAGGTTTTAATTAGGGGTTTTACCTTGTTCGTTCTATCAGAAGGTTCATATTTACTTTAGTTTTGAACTTCATAATCTTCAGTTTTGTAAAAATTGTTTCATGCTGCATATAGACGCATTCCTTTGAGGAAATCAGGATAAAAAATTATCGAAAATGCAATTTTTGTAGTTTGGGTGTCTGCAACTTGATACATTATAAACGAAAAGAAGAAGTGAATTGGACGTCGAAGTGGACCGAATTTCATTAAAAGAAATTTATAAAAAATAATAGTAAAACCAATGAATATTTTCACGTAGTACATTTAAGATTATACTCTTTCCTGTGATGCAAATGCGTTAATTATTATCAGTATAGGTCTCAATCGCAAAGCAAGAGTTTAGGTCATCCAAAATGAACACTTCTAGCTATGACATAGTTCCCATTCAGCTTGTCATGGACAACACCATTTTTTCGTGGATTTACCAAAGGCTTCACCGTCGTAGAGCTTCCATGAAGTAGTGATAATAATTTGTTACAAGGCTTACGTTATAAAGACAGCGAAACGATCATTGCTCCATCGATCTTTGATATTGAATTTTTTGCGCTGTCGGAGCAGTTGTCATTGGTTGAGCGTAGGAACTGGCAGGTAGTGTGGATTCTCTGACCTTTTTACAGTATCCCACCCCCGTATTGTTATATCCGATAAGATTTTGAGTGCACTGTACAGACTGCATAGTGCGAATAGTAGCAGGATAAATAATTGAACTCTCACACACCGTAATAAGAAGGCTTTGAGCTTCTCTTTTCATTGTGATCTCCGTTGTTGTTACTTTACACTCATTCAGGTCTCTAGATCTCATCCATTAGTGGATATCATTATTTTAGGTTAACATATCATTAACCTCTGATCTGATTAGATGCGGGTTGAAATTAATTAATTATTATTATCAGAATTGAGTCTCTGTCATCAAACGAACGGCCAGAGCTTTCGATGTATTTTGTTCCTTCACTCGTACATTTCTGAGTGCTGATAGATTAAAAGAAAATATAGTCGAAGGAAAAACATCAACTAAATGCGTGGATATTTTGCGGTTGTAAGGGATTTCGTCTTTCCGAAAGTTCTGCACAATTCTTTCCGTAATAGCGTTTTTTATATGTAGCTTTTTTGTAATCACAGCAGTACCTTTCGGTTGTGTCGGTATTCCCTTATTTATAATGGATGGTCAGAGTACCCTCAATATCCCAAAAGCTAGTGGTAATAAATTTCCTGGCTCTAAAATTGAGCCTTTGACTGTAATGCCCTAGACACACAGCGCTCTTAATGAAGAAATAACTAACGACTCATTAGTCTATAATGTATAAACTGCAGACACAGTCATTTCTTTAATTAATTTGTACTGTCAACCTGATTTTGATAAACTTAAGAAGCGACATGGATCGAATTAACACGATAAACTTTAACAATTTAACAACTCACAAATGAGAAAAACATAAGTATATTGACAATATAGTCTCTGATTTGCATTTCTTCTTCCTATTTTTCAAATCGGCAGATGCACAGCGGAGCTCCAGATTTATATTATATGCCAAATCTAGCATATTTTTCCTCATTATAGCTATAATGAAGGAAGAAAACACTTCATTAGTGTACTTCATTATGATCTGATTTTCGAGCCATAATGACGTATACTATGTGACACATGGCATTTTAATAAATACCTAGTTCTAATGATTCATTAGATCGTGCTGTGTGTCTAGGGTATAATGCTGCTCGTCCGTTTAGTTTAATTGACTTGACATTCAGTAGCGAGTACAGGTTATCCCATTATGTATATATTACTTATAATTTCTCCGAATTGTACGTTAGTAGAAAAAAGATCTATGCAGGGTTTTATGCTCTGGTAAATGTTATTAATCTTAACTGACTTTTCGGATCGTTGCCCTCTCTCCTTTTTCGTTTTTGTTTTTTTTTTAATTTATTCATATTTTAAAGAAAGTCAATGGCCTACGTTTTACCTTTTTCCAACGATCTCTATACAATATGATCCAAATCAAATCACTCGCGGTAATATGGGATTGGCTGTGTAGGCTGAGTAGGGAGAATCGTCCCAAAGTGGGCACACTCTTGCAAGCCTCGGAGCTTGATATCTACTTTTACCAAACCGCGAACGAATGAACGTAGAGTGTGTCGATATTCCTAAGATCGCTATGATTCTGAAATTTGCCTTGCTTCGTCTGTCATTACTGTCACGATTTAATGAATTCCTGAATGAACTGCTCTGAATTCAAGAAATGCTTGACGCAAGTGATAGTGTCAAGGTTTGACTGTGAGACGTACAGTCTGTCAGAGCTTGATCTCGAGAAGATACCTTTCAAGTTCCTGGAGCCACGTATAAGATCTTTTCGCCAGATGAACCACCATCAACATACAGTTGAAGTCACAACCGATGATAACCTGTAAATTTTGCTAAACTTCAGGATCCAGTGGCACAGCCTGTCTTGCAATATTATCGTCATGTGATATTATATACTTTGACTACACTTTAATACCCACATCTTTGTCCCCTATGACGAGAGGCAGCAAACCTGGAGATAAGTCTGTATAAACAGAAGGCAACAGTAGAAAAGGGTTGATAGCATAATTATTAATCCTAATTCTCAGTGAGCAAGAAACTGTTTTTTTTTTCATAAATGTGTCTATGCGATGCAGTGCACTCAGTCCCCTAGTGTTTAAGGATACAATTTAACACATTTAAGATGACGTGAAACTCGATTTCTGAATGTACGACCCAATAGATCTTCTAAGACATTTGCGCGGCGCTGAAACATCTGCTCCTCGATTTTTTTCATGGCACTAGTATTCTCTGAGTTTCAGTTTCATTAAAATTCCCTTTCTATCTGGCTTCCATTGAAACTCCCCTTCTATCTGGCCTCCATTGAAATTCCCCTTCTATCTGGCCTTCATTTCCAGGAGCTTCAAGTGGGGAAGCAATTTTACCGGCTCATGGAAATATTTTTTGATCGTGTTCAATATAACGTCTAGATTCTTATTATAGTCAAGCTTCCTCAGGAGTTACTTCAGCTGATCTTTTGGAATGCGATTTTATGCCGCGTTTACGGCGAGGTTTCCAAGAATCAAGAGAGTGCTCCCTGCTGGTTCATCACTACGGAGAGCAGCTTATGCTTCAGTCTTCATCTTCTTCATCTTGACTTCTGTTTTTCCTCGTTTTCACTACCCCTATTTATCGTCCGAGCTTGTTGTGGTTTCGGGAGTCGAGGCGACAGCCGTAACTCCATTTTCGGTATAAACCGCAACCAAATGCTCCTTACAATTCACCTGTGCATGACTGGTTTCAACCTTTGAAGCGTGTGATTTCTCAACCCTTTGCGTCTTTGTCCAAGGCGGCTTGGCCTTACCACTATCTAGTCTAGCATCAGTTTTCTTCTGACTCTTTTTGGGTAGTTAGCAATAAGATAACCCACTTGGGAATAGAAAAAAACATTTAGCTCCAGTTTTCAACTCAATCCAGGCTCTTGATCCAGTATTTTTGTGCCAAAAACATTGATTAAGGGTGAGTGGAGCATCCTAGCTTGTGCTCAATTTTCAAGGGGATTGCTCGGACTGTGCCTTGTAATTACCCGAATTTTCGCAAAAAGTTCAGGAGGCATTCACTGTCAGCCCTCCTTTTATAGACACTTTGGGAGCATAGTCTTATTGATACAGGATACTATGTGAGGTTGCTTCCTGATACCAGAGCACCGTCAAACATTAGTTTAGTGGGAACGTCATGTGGTAGTATACACTTCAACCACACCTGCCCAACAAAGCCGAACGCTGGGGATAACCTTGGTAATTGATAAGTTTCTAACGCCTTAGACACACAGTTCTCTTAATCAAGAAATATCTAACGACTCATTAGTCTATAATGATTCATTATAAACTGCAGACACACAGCCATTTTTTTAATTAATTTGTCCTGTCAAACTAATTTTGATAAACTTAAGAAGCGATATGGATCGAATTAACACGACAAACTTCAAACTTCGCAGCGTTAATAAACTCGTTAAGCATGGTAGATTCCGATGAAGAGATGAGTACATCCTTACTGGTGCCGAGCGTGGTACGTCGCCATAATCAAATTAGTCCGGAACTTTATAAATGGTGTTTTTATTTATTTTATTTTCAATTTAACAACTCACAAATGAGAAAAACATTATAATAAAAGGAATATTGACAATATAGTCTCTGATTTGCATTTCTTCTTCCTATTTTTCAAATCGGCAGAAGCACAGCGGAGCTACACATTTATATTAGATGCCAAATCTAGCACATTTTTCCTCATTATAGCTATAATGACGGAAGAAAACGCTTCATTAGTGTACTTCATTATGATCTGATTTTCGAGCCACAATGACTTATATTATGTGACACACGGCATTTTAATGAACAGTTAGTACTAATGATTAGATCGTGCTGTGTGCTTAGGGTAAAAAGTAATTATAGAAATTATCATAAAATATGAATTTGCACACAGGTAACAAAATTTATATTTTATGGATTTATAGAGTGTGAAAATAACCCTTACTAGAGTATTAGTGGGAATTTTTGAATGCGGCTCCTTTCGGTAGAGAAAGGAACAGGCCACATAATAAGCATATAAAACTGAATTGTTTTTTTCTTTCGACTAGACACTGGTTGTAAGCCTTAAGCCTAGATTGTTACAAATAGGATTAATAAATAAATACGATACCCCAGATGAATACCCCTAGATTCGTATGGTCACCTGTTTATGAAAGTTTGATCGTTGAAGTGGTTTTTCGCATATACATATTTCTTAAACGGTTCGTCGGACAGCAAAAATGATTATAACCAATGTAATAGGATTTCATATTCTAAAAAAGTTGTCAGTACAATAAAAACGTCTAGCAGTGATCATTTTTACAGTATACATAAAAAACCTACATTTTTATATGGCAACACCAAGAATGGGTTGTCCGATTTAGTCCATTTTTGAAGCATTATTTACTATATTTACGAAAATGCCGTGTTCAGATTTCTACGTTAAAGCTCAGGCAATACCCAAATATACATAGTCAAAAACAAAATTTTCGTAAGGCACGAAGGATTTTCTTTTTAAAAGGCTCGTGTGCACAAAATTTAATATTATGCGTGGGTGTCCAATCCATTACAAACGGAATGACAAACTTAGTATACCCGATGAGCTTTATTATTACTATCCTATTTGGGACGTGAGATCTTTTGTGACATTAGCCCAAAAATTTAGTAACATAATTCTAAATTTAACACTTCTTTGCCTAAAAAACAAACCTTTCAGCAATTGCGGTTGGTACGTCCAAAGGTAACAATATAGAAGCTAACGCAAATGACTTAAATCGTGCTTTTACGTCCCACAGTGTGGTTCCCAGTAAGGATCTAATTTAATTTTTTTATGTAAAAATTTGTTAATGCGTGTACTCACTACGTCCCTAAGCCACTTCGGTTATTTGCGAAGAGTGTGGGGTGGGTAGCCTAGAGAAGAAAACAACAACCAGCTTGGTAAATAAGTTGCAATTCTTCTGTAAATATATTTCTGTCAGAATTTGAAAATGTTAACCTTGATCGAACGAACCTTCGTTATGCATATTTATGCCATGCTATTACGAGTGTTAAAAATAAATAATGATTAATTTAAATGCACGAGTAATGTACATATTTGTATATTTACATAATATAATAAAAAATTAATTTGTATGAATGAAAACAAACTAACAGATTCAAAATTAAATTTACTGGATATTCATTATAAATAAAATGGAGAGTACCTTTTTGCAACTTCATAAATTGATTCGAGATCCGTGGTACTGAGCCACTGCACTTATTTTTATTGATTCAACGAAAATATTAGTAGTTGCCTTAGCCGCAGATGATTATCTCATTTAAAATATATGTAAATTTATTCAGTGATACCTAGTTGCGGTTGTCCTTTAATTCTTCGCGGTCCTTTTCATGGCTAATTCAATGGCATCTCGCATGCATTTTGAGGTTTTGGCGTATTTGGGATTTCTTTATTTTTATTGCTGGTTTTAGACTCCATCCAGAAGCCCTTTCCGCTAAACCTCCTGGAGATAACTCTTCACTTTTATTTTTCCCAATTTTTTGAGTAGCCCTCCAGATTTTCGTTGATTTCTTTACTCTCTGGTAAATAAAACTTTTTGGCCACCTTACTCTCTTCTATACTTTGGATCACAGATGTCGGTGGCGTAGCTAGAGATCGATCAGGCCGGATTTTCTAATGTCGATCTTACATGCGACCATTATAAATTGCATCCGATTTCCTTTCTGTGCACCTGTGTACACGTAAGGATCCATTGTTGGCCCATTACTTCTTACCATATTCACCTATACTCAGACGACGTCCAACCTTATATTTCTACACCCCTCGAACTTCTTGAAGATGCTATATGCCGAATGAATGAAGATCTTGGGATCAAGATAATTTTTCATTAAATAGAGTCAAATGTGCAGTGTGTCACACAAATGAAGTCTATTAAGGATCAATTTGTAACATTTAGCTTTATTTTCAAATGGAGCAAATTTTACTTCATTTAGTAAAACTGCATACAGCAAATACTTGAAAAATTTCTTGATACCATTTAATTGAACTCTGTCAGGATTTTGGTTCACATGTCAGGAACTGTCAATGACATTACAAATGAAATAATTTTCGTTCACAGTCTGTCACCTCTTCATTGCCTTGAAATGACTGAATTTCAAATTAAGTCATTCTGAAGACAGCTTGTCTAGGGTATTAGCAAAGAACATATAACTTAACAAGAAGCTTTATCTGGCTTCTAAAAATGCACAAGTTGTATGGTTATTTGCTGATGCGGTCGGGAGGTAATAGACGGGAAGATGCAAAGATTTGAGACTGAGAGAATTTTGCTCTGTTTTCCACCACCCCACAGCTATACACACGCCGACGCCAGCTACCATGCACAGTTTCATGTTTCACTATGCTCCCTAGCTAAAGGTGTGAGCCGGTTTTTCTATTAATTTATGTACTCGAAAAATTTTCTTAAGAAATTTTGCACAGCATATTTTGGCTACCTACATTCATGAAAATGTTTAGCCCAAGCACACGTATCAATCAATACAACTGACAATGAATATGACTAGACTGCTTGTCTCCCACAAATTCCTATCACATCCGCTCATCTTACTATTCTCCCTCTGTTCTGCTGCAATGCAATGTAAATGAAAATTCGCTCAAACAAAGTATTCTTTACGAGACGGGTTTCTTAGAAAAGAGGTAAAAGAAGCAAAGAGAACACGCAACGCAATGCATGGGCATGATGCGGAGTGCAAACTCTGCTCTCTGGCTCTGGTGCTGTGCTGGTGTTTTGACGATGACGACCCGCCTGCCGCCACTCACCACTGGTGACTGGCGGCGGGCCGTCATTCAAAGAAGAGTTTTCGTAAAATTTGTGAAAGCGGGTCTTAATATCATCACCGGTGAGTGGCGGATCGTTAACAAGCGGAGAGTTTTCATACAATTTGTGAGAGCGGGTCGTAATGGAACGACCCGCCATATAAAATTTTTCAATATACGAGATACGTATTCTTTCTGTTAGATGTTCTTTCGAAATCCAGGTCTTTGACAAGACCTATAATGTTCTTGGGTGGTCATTCTTGTAACCGTATCCGACAAGAGCTTCAGAAGTGCAGAGGATATGTTCTATAGTTACGTTATCCTCCATCCTATTCTTCCTATTTACCTAACCATCTTCTTAATATGGTATCCAAATGGCCAAATGTCCAGTGAATATTTGTGCTATTGCTATTGTGTATAGTATTGGTCTAACTTACAATTTCATTAATCTTGCGTGAAATGACCTCACTCCAGGAACTCAAGAGCTCCCTTGTTTATATACTTGTTCATTAATTTTCCGTTAAAAAAAATCATCAACTATGGTAAATACCAGATCAGACTGTTCACTAGCATAATGACTGGTCATTACCCACTTGGGTACATGCTTAAGAAAATGGGCAAGACCATAGACGATCACCGCCGATTCTGCAACGAAGAGATAGAATCTGCAAGACTTCCTTTTCAAAGGCTCAAATGTCTGGGCAAGGGTTTCGTAATCCCATCAGACGCCCTGAAAATTGACACTAACCTTCCTAAAAAGGGTGAACGTAGACTGAACTTAATACGGCAGGGGGGGGCGGGGGGGGGGGGGGGGCAGCTAGCACAAAAGATATTTTCGGTCGCGGTACTTAGGGTTCGGTTACTCGGCCCCACCCTCCTATTTTATAATAATAATTATTATTCTTCCCCACTTGCTGTTCATTTTGGGGATTTTTTGGTCTGTTTCTGTTCTTAGTCATACGATTATTTCCATTCTGCCAATCGTGTTTATGTTCGGGCGTCAATTATTTCGTTCCGTTATTACTTGTCCTTACCCGAGGTTTTGTTTCAGTTTTTGTAAAGAGTTTGTGTTCCTTGACATCATTTGCTAGTTTTTTTTTTGTTATATGAACACAATAAGATTGTCATCACAACAACGATCTCATCTTTGTTTGCATTTTTATTTATGTTCTATAAGATTTCTTAGAATTCTTTCAAATAAACGAAAGGAAATTAAATTCCTCGTTGGACATAGTGAATATGGAAAGTATCTCAATATCGTTTAAGTGTGAATCCTTTTGTTATCCGAATGTCTTAAACATTTTCGGGCGACTGTGGGAACCCATATAATCCATAACACCCACCGAGCGTCGTATCACAGAGTCAGTTCCTGCACCGTACCGAAAGCGAGTACTAAAAACTATAGGCTGCTCTTTAATGATCCCTGCTATTCCTACCCAGACTTATCTTTATTTCTAATTTAAATTATACATAGCTTTGAAAAAAGTATTATGAAGGTCACACATGGTTATATCTGCCTTTATCCATAGCAATTTTACCAGATAAATTTAATTGATCCCAATGTGCTTAAAAAAATGTAATAATTCCAGTTAAATTTAAAGTGCTTATCTTCTGTATATGGAAATAATGTACTTACCTAATAAAGAAAAGTTGGAAAATGTAAGTAGTGTAAAATATTCTATAGAAGATGACGTAAGCTAGTAAGATGCAATAACCTCGAAAATAAGAAAGTTACAAAGTAATGGCACACACAAATGCATCAAATCACTTCTGTGGCAGATTGGTAACTTATTTAAGTCAATGTTATTTATGACATCTGTGGTGTGTCATCTATGCATTGGATTGTTCAAGAAAGGTTATTCGATTGGATGCGGCAACTGATGTAGTGAAGGTTTATTTTTTTTTTAATCTATATTCGTGCGCCATTATTAAATGCGTAAATGTTACCCTAAGTACTTAACTTGTTAAGGATAATCAATTTAGCACATAATTTTAACAGATAATTGCATAAATTTCCATTTTGTTTTTTTATATTGGTCAAATAGAAAATAAAAAATGAAATCTATCAAGAAGGTTTGCCATGACTACATACCCACAGTACCACGTCATTGAATTACGACTATCAAAACAGAATATTCATTTTTTTCCCAATAAATAAAACACAAGTAATACGATTTTTTAATTTTTACTAATATTATATTTATTGTTACCTTTATTAAATTTTCATATTTGGTGCTATATCTTCTTTGGGCTGTACTGTACCTCTTTTAGGCATGCCTTCCACACATTTTTTTTTAATCATTTCCTCGAATTCGTCACACTTTCCACATTTTTTTTTCGATATTTTTTTTAGCTACTGTGTCGTTTCTTCCGGTTGTTGAATGTACATCTTTGATTTTAAATAGACTCATCCTCTTCCTGACCTGGGCAATGTAAAACTTCTATTTCCAGGGAACTTAACAAATCCATATACATTATCTACTAGCTCTTGAAGCATGGCATGGAGCATCATCTTGTATGAAGATGTATTCCTCCTTGCGATGCTGTATAAAGTCTGAAGTATCCAAATATGATAGCAAAAAAATATTCCTAAGCCTGTCGATATTGATATTGATTGGAGCGCATTTTCCTTATCTCAACGAACTATGATAGTACTTTCAGTTGTAATGTGATTCCAAATCATCACCTTTCTTTGTTTAAATAGTTACATCCCACATTGAGCATAACTTAGGTATTTTACATTTTCGTGACACGCCTGTCTTGTAGAGGTTATTTTCTTTGAAACGTCATTCTAAAGTTCTCAGTGATATTTCCATGCAAGATTCGTTGAGATTCTTCCCGGCCCGTATTGTTCTGCATGATCCTCTTATCTGTTTTCGTTGATATTTTCGTTTTGTCCGCAGGGATTTTTTTCGTTTTTTGCTTAGCTTTGAAAATTAAATTGATATGACCTTGTACTAGTTTGAGACGTGTTGATGTCGGTGGGATTGTTGCAGACAGTCATAGGCGAAGAAGACCTCCATAATTTTCCCAACAGCCGGTTTCCGAAATGTAAACCGCAGCCACCTTCATTCGTGTGTCAATTAACTACTAAACAGTTGAATTGCTGCATGTATATGATAATGCAATTCTGTTAAGGACAGTCGGGGAGGTGATTCAATAAGAGCGGCATTCCTTCTATGGAATGCGATACATTGAGACTTGTTCGGATTGAGCAGAAGTTCGTTTCTTGAAGACGGATTTCCGAAACTATGGCCAGATCAAATATTGAAGTCTTTTCGGGTTCGGCCCAGTCCTCTTGTGTAGGGAATGGGACGGTCCAAGATATATTTGAACTCATCTGCTTAGAGGAGATGAACCCTTTTGTGCTCAATAACACTTAGAAAGATCATTAAAATGAAAAATTAGCGAGAAAATAAGAGTTCCCCCCAGTACCTGATACCTGCGGTGTGTCAGATATCCCACGAGATCTTTGATGAGAAATAGTCCCGGGAAAACGGAAACCTCCCCCCCCGCCTTTTACTATTTGAGTTCGGTCACAAACGATTGCATCAGTCTAATTAGAAGCGTATAAAGAATGTGGAAATATCGTGACCAACTTGTTTTAAAAGTGTGGAAAAAAATTAGTTATCTAAGATTGTCGAGGGATGAAAAAGTCATTTGGTCTGATCTTTTTTCCCAATATCATTTGCCTTTTATAAGATTCCTCTATTAGGGGTTTGGGGTGGCGAATGAGGAGAGAAACACCGTACTCAAGGCCTAAGCACAATTGCGACGACGACGGCAAACGGCAGACTTTTGCAGTAATAGGAACAATTTTCTCCAGGAACGTTTTATGAAACGTGTATACATAGGAATCTGCAGTTGCCGTCGCCCGTCGACCTCTCTCGCCATCGTAATTGAATTAATTGAATTTCGACAGCGAAAGAGGCTGACGGGCGACGGCAACTGCAGATTCCTATGTATACACGTTTCATAAAACGTTCCTGGAGAAAATTGTTCCTATTACTGCAATAGTCTGCCGTTTGCCGTCGCCGTCGCAATTGTGCTTAGGCCTTTACTAAAAAAAAAAGCAAATTAGTAAACATTGAGAGAAGGGAAAAACAGTTATAACTGCACCTACTGCATTCCTTAAATTTTGATGACATACCTAATTCAGAATCGGGAAAATGAACTCTACTCATTCTTTAATTCGGTTAAATTGAAATGCCGCATTTGAAGAGCTCTGAATCCCTGAAACTTCAAGCCTATCACCCTCAAACTTCAATCTCTTATGATACAACCAAGAAAATCTCGGCGGCTTCCTTGATGTTAAGAATGTGCTCAGGTGTAGATTTCATGAGTTTATATAGGAAACATTCCAAAAGGAAAGTATTTATGAGCTCAGGATCGTAACTTAGGGAAGAAGTAAGTCCCGTGACACACGAAGATACACACTCGAGACTAGACACGACGTAAAACCGGTTTTTGTATCGAGCGTGTATTAGCCCATGGTACACGTAGTTTATACACGGTTGATATACGTTCTTGAATCAGCAAAGAAAATTCATCATTTCCATATGTTCTATACGCACACAAACCGAGCACATGCATACATATGTAATAAAATACTCGTGTATCATCTGAGTCTAACCCTCTGCTCTAAATTGAGGTATACACGAAAATGTTCTAAAATAGTGCGAAGAAAACCAGTTTTTAGTACGGTGTATCGCGTGTGTATCATCGTGTGTCACTGGACTAAGTACTTAATCCGGTAACACACGATATACACACGCGATACACCGTACTAAAAACTCGTTTTCTTAGCACTATTTTAGAAAATTTTCGTGTATACCTCAATTTAGAGCAGAGGGTTAGACTCGGATTATACACGAGTGTTTTATTACACATGTTTGCATGTACTCGGTTTGTGTGCGTATAGAACATATAGAAATTATGAATTTTCTTTGCTGCCTCAAGAACGTGTATCAAGTCCTATGACACACGATGATACACACTCGAGACTAGACACGACATAAAACCGGTTTTGTATCGAGTGTGTATCAGCCCATGGTACACGTAGTTTATACACGGTTGATGCACGTTCTTAAGGCAGCAAAGAAAATTCATCATTTCCATATGTTCTATACGCATACAAACCGAGTAACACGCATACATATGTAATAAAACACTCGTGTATCATCCGAGTCTAACCCTCTGCTCTAAATTGGGCTATACACGAAAATGTTCTATAATAGTGCTAAGAAAACCAGTTTGTAGTACGGTGTATCGAGTGTGTATGATCGTGTTGTGTCACCGGACTAAGGAAAACTAGGTAATTAGCATGGTACCGTGAATGTTAGGGTATGTAGTGAGGATTAGTTAAGAGAGAAGCTTCAAATTGTCGTGGCGATCCCTAAAGGCGTTTTTTTTTAACTGCGTTATAAATGCCAAAAAATTATGACTATTTGTCATCATTCTGATGAATCAGAAAATTTTTGGACATTTTCAAGATACTAAGAATTTTTTTTCATAATTTTTTACTTCTTGATCCCCTTAAAATTTCAAGTTAAAATTTTGATATACTTTAATGGATAATATAAGGTGAAAAATACAAATTTAAATAAAATCAAAAGTATGTCTTCAAGGATATTCAAGGACAAAGGATAAAATCATTATCCTTGACATCCTTTTTCACATATATTTTTAAGTAGCTGTGTTTGAAGTTAACTTGATATCTCTAACTTTCAAATTAGCCATATTTCACTGTAGTAGCATGAATAGAAAAATATATATGAATTTTTAAAGAAGACCACGACAGAATTTTTTCGAAATTTTATATAGGTATATTTACTCTGGACATAGTACACAAGATTGAGAATCTTGTAATTGTACATAATTTTTATCTGGCGCTAAAAAACTCTATGACAATCTAAGCTGAACATTTTTAACTAATAAAGTTTAATTAAGGTAAAAATAAGGAAAACCAAATAAAGACGAAACAATATACTATATAAAAAACAAAGAAAAAAGCAAGCAGAAGAAAAAATGAGAAAAATATTATACAGTGACTCGCACAAAACTGTTCATAAAAAGTTATTGAAATTGATTTTTGGGAAAATCTAAATATTTATTCATAACAAATTAAAAGTTTTTACAAAATAAAATTACTTCAGAAAATAGATTACATTTTAGAGAACCAAAACTTAAAAATCCTGTGACTAATTGTTTGTCCCGTTTTTATTTTATTTATTTAATATTTAGTGTGCCCGCCTTTGGCACGAATTACAGCCTTCACTCTTTTAGACATACTTCCTAACAAGTTCTCCAAATATTGTGGATCAATCTCATTCCACGCTTGTTGAGCGCGTACCCAAAGTTCTTCGCAGTCTTTTGCAACATTGTTGCTTGCTACTACTCTTCTTTTCAAATAACCCCACACATTCTCTATAGGATTGAGATCTGGCGATTGTGGCGGCCATTTCAGAGTCTCAATATTATGATCTTGAAGCCATTTGCCCGTTATGCGAGCAGTGTGTTTTGGATCGTTGTCTTGCATAAATAAGCTGTCTCCAGGTTCGCAGCCAAATCTATCAAGACTTGGTAGATATGAGTCCTCTAAGATATTTATATAGTCAGTTGCCCGCATAATTCCGCTTATACGTCTCAAAATACCAACTTGGTTACCTTTAAAACATCCCCAAACCATTAATGAGCCACCTCCAAATTTGAGGGTTTTCTGAACATTACGTTCTTGTAAGCCAACGGACTTGTTGACCCACGTCCAGTGTTGCCCATCTGAACATAACCTGTTTATTTTTGACTCGTCAGACCAAGTAACCAACTTCCATTGTTCTGGCGTCCAGTTTTTGTATTTTCTGGCAAATTGAAGCCTTGCCTTTTTATGGCGGTCGGTTAAAAGTGGTTTTTTTACCTTTGCTTTTGCTTTAAAATTTGATTTAAGGCATCTTCGAACAGTATCATTGGAAACTGTAACATTTAAATTGGTTCGGATTACCTTGTTGGCTTGTACAGCTGTATCGACCGCTTCAGTCATAATCAATCTTTTGATACAACGCTTTGTCTCCGGAGATAGCTTACTTGGTCGCCCACCAGCGTTCGTTTCGAGAAAAACTTCTACCGTTTTCCTTATTTTGCTTACGGATCCTATTGACACAGAGTACTTTTCAGCAATTTTTCGAACTGAGTACTTCTTTTGAAGATCACCAACAATTGCTGCCTTCACGTTCTTTTGGATAGCTTTTGGCATTTTTCCTTTAGGTTAGTTTTCGTTTCTATTAGATTAATTTAAATTATTTCCTCTTGTTAAAACATAATAACTTACTAACTCATCGAAATATCAACTAAAAATTATTATTTTTTTCTTTTATTTAAAATATTTCGTCAAGCACGCAAAACTGTTCACGCCACTGCAACAAAACAACTGTAAAAAAAATAAACTCTTTCCAACACTATTCGCACAAAATTACCATGAAATATCGCGTTACATGATTTCCAAGAATATGTGAGGGTACAGTTTCTTAGAAAACGCAGTTGTTCTGCTTGTACATAAAAAACGTGGAAATTTTCATTTTTATGAACAGTTTTGCGAGTCACTGTATGTCTACATATAAAGCCTAATGATTGTTTACTGCGAGGAGAGAGCATTTAAGAAGACTGGAAACGTGCCCTTACAAGTTGTCTAGGCGCTTTGATCATGCCACCCCATGTATACTTAAAGGGAGAGTGTTCCATAAACGAGTAATATGGACAAGGTAAGAACTTTCCATAACATATTTTTCGGAAGCGAAGAATAATGCTGTTTTGATTTCGCAGAGATGTTATTTGAAAAAAATCTCTGAGATAGGCCGATTTACTTGATTGCAACAAGTTATAAAGATATAACAATGCTCTTTGTTCCAGCTAGTAGATCATAGGGTGGTCAGGTAATTGCAGTCGGTAAAGGGAGACATGGTCAAATCTTAATATTCCAAGAACAATCCGTATACAATCATTAAATGCTACCTCAACCCTACGAGCACATCCGCTATCTAGCCTTGGAAATATCAAACTTCCAAAGGTGAAGAGCGGAATTATTAGCATTCTAACTAACCTTAAGCGAGTGCCAGTATGTAGAAAGCTAGCTGAAATCCACAACCTGCGAAGACCGCTGTATGTAGATTTTCTTATCATATCATTAACATTGTCACAACATTTCATTTCACTATTCAAAAATATTCCAAGATGATTAATGACTTTGTTTAAAAAGGGTATCCTGTAGTCATTTAGATTCACTTGTGGTATGTATATCTGCTATGTTTTTTGGGAATGAGTAGCAAACCATTGCATGCAGACCAAGAGCTAATCTTGTCAACATTTTCGTTTATATGGGCCATACAATCCTCAAGAAGCTCAATTGGTAAATCATTAATAAACATGCTAAATAGTAATGATCATAGCACCGATCCCTGTAGAACTCCATGTGAAACAAGAGCTAGATTAGAGACATTTACTCGCTGTGAACGTTCATTCAGAAAGTATTTTATCAAGCCTAATGCAGGTCTGTCAGTGTTGAAGAAAGTTTGGGGTTTATGCAAGAGGAGGTTGTAATCGAAAAATCATAAAGTAGCATTGCACTAATATAGTTCTGATCAATTCTTATGTCAGAAGATTCTTGTAACACTGCCTCAAATTATGTAAAATGTCAAAAAAATTGGTGATGGTCAGTCATATCACACTTACATGTGATTTTTAGTCAATAAATGACCCTCTGTGAGCTACATCACAGATAAGGAGTAGAAAAATATGATCCAAACGGACAAGTTCAGACACAGCATAGCTTTTGACGTCTCTTTTATACTGAAATGGATAGTGTTACGCACAGTCTTACACCTCTCCTTTACTATACCAGTCTTTAGTGGACCATAAAAAAATTATGCCATCTAAGGTCTAACTTATCATAACACATCTGTATATGTACATATGTATGTATCATAAATTTCTCTCCTAGTGCGAATATTATATTGAAAAGAAAAAAAAATAATAATATTGCTTCTTTAAAAATAAGCAAAATGACACTTCTAAGAGCATATTACACATAAATGTGGGTATATAACCTTCGTATCTTACTATACAAGGAATCGTACAACTATATTTGGAATCAACTTCACTACAAAGTTTCTCCCTGGCTGTGTGTGGATTAGATTACTGAAATATACTTCACCCACCTCTTAAAGGATTTTTAAACTGCGAGAATGGTGTCTCCAACGTCTGTCATCAAAAAAGAAAGATCTCTCGTAAAATACAGTATGACTTATAGTTCCTAAATAAATGTGTTAATAAGTAGGCAGGTGAAAACTAAAACTACATTTTCAGTTGAAATCTGAACACACATTATACTAGTAGCACCTATAGAACTACTTGCTTCTAACAGCTTCAGCTGTAGTAGATCATTCAACGATGAAAAATCAAAAAAATTTACTTTTTGATCTTATATTAAGTTTGTTCTCATTTAATCATTTTTTTTTATTTTTATAAAAAAAAGTTTCATAATTGATCATTTCCATTCCATCGATCATATTATGTATTCGCAATTAATCTCACTGGCACTGGCATACATACGAGATACGACATTTTTTCTATCGTTCTATTTCATCTTTGTATCTGCGATCTGCGTTAAGAGATTATTTCATTGATCGCGTTGCGCTGCTTGTGCTTAATACAATTTCATTTTCAAGATGGCTGAACGAAAGACCTTGTCCTGAACAGATGGAAACATATATGTATATAAGTAGGTTTGTGTACGAAAATGTCTTATATTTCTTACACCCGGCCATGTACAGCAGCTGACTGACTTAAACTAACATTTGTATACAATTTTGTATCTCGTCTAGCGATCTTTTCTTTTCTTTTCTTTTTTTTAATACAGGCACGATGCACAACGTGGTGTAAGATCGTTACCGACCGCATGGCGGTATTTAAACCGATCGGTCTCTATGAGCACTGGTTTCGCGATTTCCTTATTTATTTCCTTTTTTTTTCCCTTTTAAATAAAAAATATTTGACTTTTTTTTTTGTTTAATTATTATTAAGAGTTAATTTCATTTAATTTGTTACAAAATTAAAAACACATTTACATATTGCTCGCCATTTAGTTAAAGAGCATTTAATTTTTGTTGTTTTACTCAATTTTTATTGAGTCAAAGGTTAGAGACAGAAAAAGAATTGCCTGCCAATCGTGTGTGTGCTAATTTTCTAGTGATTTTAATTCGTGCGTGCCATTTAAGAAAAAAAAAAAACTAACAAAATTTAAAAAAATCAATTAATTAAAAATACAATATTCTTGATAAAAAAGAAATTGTCTGAAATATTCTTAGTTCTCTCTGGTGTCAGAAGATATTGTGTGCGCTCCTTTTTTTTTTATTTTATCTATAAATTTACCTGTGATCTACTGCATCCGATTTTTATTTTTTTTTTTGAGCGGATGAAATATACATATATGTATGTAACTGAGAGCAGACAAATGCGCCAGCGTGGTTTTAATCTATCTCATTTTAATTAAATATTCTAAATTCAACATAAGTAGCTCAAAATATTTTCCGGTTTTGTTAAAAAGGACTGCAAATATGTTCCGTCGTCTTCCGTTGATCATCTTTTAAGAAGGCGAAGAAAATGTTTAAAAGTCAAAATTTTATAATAACTTATTTTTTCTAATATATATTATGAAAATATTATTGCTTTATCGTTTTCTACTATAATAAAGTTTGTGTGTTATATTAATTAATAAAAGAAAAAAGAAAAAGTGTATTGTTGGTAAAACTAAAATTAAAAAAAATTATAGAAACGACCAGAAGAGTGTGATTAATCTAAATATTTTAAAAGGAGATCTAAAGTTCACTCCAAACCGCCTACTTTTAATATTATAAGGCTTATTTTCTTCATGCAAGAGCATTGTGATAATATATATGTATATTTTTTATATACTACTTTTTTTTTAAATTTTGAGTTCCAAAAATAATTTACGAATTTTAAAATATATTTTTTTTTATTGTGTTTTGTCGTATTCCTCCTTCTTCTTAAAACAGAAAAAGAACAAAGAAAAAAAATTCAAAACTCGTATTTATTGAAACTGTGTTCCTGTGTTTCCAAAATCTAAAAAAAATAAAGGAGTCATAAAATTAATTTTTCTTAATGCAAATTAATTTAACTAAGAGTTACTCTGACTGCGGTCAGTTGTAATAATTTATAAAGTATTGTAACCTAATAATAGTTTTGAATGAAACTGTGTGTACTTTTTAAAATCATCACGTTACATTAACAATAATTCTGTTCTTCCATACAAACTAATTTGAGTATTATAGATATAAATTTATCTATGATTAGTTCAGATACTTTTAGGTAAGTTTATGTGAAAAATAAATTTAAGAGATCAATATTAGTATCGATTTCGATATAATTTTTTTCTTTTGTGTAGTTATGCGGGAGTTGTAAATGTTATAGTTAATAAGCAATTTCATATGTGAATTTTGAATCTGACAAGGGTAAAACACATAATAGGTAATTAAATTCCAACTAAACTTTTCATTCAATTTACTGTAAACCCCAAAATTTCGGTTTTTTAGATCGAAGCATTTTATTAATATATTTTCCAATAAAATGCGAGCTTAAATTATAAATTTTTTTTGTGTTATCAGATTTAAAAAAAAAAATCTCTCTAAAATTTTAGCGTTCTACATAACTTAATGTATCGTTTCTCACCGATTTCAAAATACATGTATCTGAAATATCGAGATTTTCATTTTCATTATCATTCTGCTGACAATAGATTACTTTCAAATGTAAATCCAATGTGTGAAAGATATTCAGTTTATCCTACGGAGTCTTTCTAAAATTGTGGATCTTCTACTAAGATTAAGATTAAAGTTAAGGAATTAAGCGCGGTGAGTGACCTTTCCACTGCAGCCATTTATTGGCTCATTGTGCACCGCTTTCTTTATGTTTCATCCAGTAGAGCAGTATTTTTTTGGGATGAAATTTCTTCGAAGTCCGCTGGATTTAAGAAGTATAAACCAAAATTCTGGAATCTCAGTGGGTGATATACCTATTCGATGCATGTGTTTGTTTAGTTTGCAGTGTCCGGCTAGGACGCCTGTAATGATTCTAAGTTGATTCCTAAACAGCCTCAAAAGATCCAGGCTCTTCTTTGGAGAAAGTCCGTTAATTAATCTTTTGGCTTGTCTGGAGCCTATCATTGAATTCCATCTTTGATTCATTCGGTTTTGGATCCAGTTTTAAATAGAAAGCTTTACGGTGTTGTGAGGGACACCGCAAAATGGTTCCGGTTCTATGATGGTCATGGATGGTCATTTTTTGGCCAGTACAGTACGTCTGCGTTTTCATTCCCATCAATTCCTGAGTGACCCATTGAATGGATCTTCTGCTAAACACATTGTTATAAAAAGCACATGATGAATTTCGTTCATCCGTGTGTATCACAAAAAATAATTTAAATGTGATGAAGTGAAGAAAAAATTACCAGTTTTTAGAGATTTAAAGATTATTGCTTATATGAAGTTTAAGATAGCGAAAGTATATTCGCAGTTGCGAAAAATCAAAATTATGTTCATTGTCATCAATGACAAAACCTATAATGAAGGGTCATCTACGTTGGTATACCTTTTGCTAATATGAAAATTACAATTTCCAGGTATTAAATTCCATTGCACTATGTACATAAGCTAACGTATTACTTAAGGAAAGCAGAAATATTTTCCGGTGAATTTTATAATTTATTTAAAATTAATAATTTTTTTATTCTACATATAAATTCAAAAATTTTCAATGATTATCGATGAATGCTTGGTCAATAAATTTAAATATATTTAATAATAGAATCCCGAAAGACAATGGATCTTGTGAGGAAATTCTCAAGGCTTCTAGATCAACTAGACATATACATATAAAAAATACTCTTAGACATTAGCTGTGCCATTAGTGCCCAAAAAATGTTTCCTTCAATATAGAAACGCTGTTTTGTTACACCTATTTTCAAATCAGGCTACCCAAAACTAATCATTAATTATCATCCTGTTTCCATTTCCAGTAGCCTGGCATTAATCTTTGAGAAAGTTTTTTGTTTTTTTTTCTTCTCTCTACTGCATTAGTAACTTTTTTTAGTATCAGTCCTGTTTTGTAGTTCTTTATAACTTGTTTTTGTTAGCCTTATACGTTTAATATGTACTCACATTTTAATTCTAATTTATAGCGCCATATTTATTTATTTTAAGTACTTTTCATTTGTTACTGTTTAGATATTCTTTTAAGGACTTCCTCCACGTTTTAGACCAATTGTTTTGGGTATAATAAAAGATTATAATCTTGTATACTATCACCCCTAATAAATGTTAGCTTTCAGATTTCTCTAAAGCCTTCGACAAAATAAGTCACAAAATAGCTTTAGTAAAGATAGCACGTTTGAGTTTTTATGCGAATTCTATTTCTTGGTTTTCCTTTTATCGATAAGGATTGTCTGGTTGCCTTCAATGGTCATAGCTCTAACTTTTATGAACAGCTTTCATGTGTCCCCCTGGGAACGGCACTTGGTCCATACATCTTCATGATATATATTAATGACATACCATGTATGCTGAGATGCTAAAATATATTTGAATACAGGTGGTTCCGTCAGTGATTGTCTTCGCTTACAAGAGGACTTATTTGACTATCAGAGCCAGCTTAACACAAGTTCGCTGCATGGACACGTTTAATAAATAACCGGTCAACAATACATGCGTTTCATCATTTAGTCGGTGTTAGTATTAGTATGTAAAATAAACATAAACCGAACACCGGATAAAATTACATGCAATGCGCAAAAACATTAACAAAAAAGATTAAATATTATATAAACGTTCTTTTAAAACATGCTTAGAAACGTCAACAACAAAATTCTCAGCCATATTGTTAACAGTAATGCACATGCGATTAATAGGTTGATACATGCTAAAATTAGACCTTGATGAGTTAACATGCAACAGATCAAATTGTGCCTACTATCACGAATCGATATTCGCGTTAAGAGCTGATGCAACCTTGCGACGATTCTCAAGCATGTGCATATTTAAAAGCTTCAAGCGATCCACATAGGGTGGAAGAATTAATTAATTATTCCAGGGTAGGTTCCCGAGAGCAAATCGTAGGAAGTTCCGTTGAAGAGACTCGACACGGTCGATGTGTGTACCGTAAAATGGAGACTAGACCTGGCTAGCGTATTCAAGAAGTGGTATTACAAAACAAGTGTACAAACGCAATGTTATGGTAGGACTCGAGAGCTCTCGGGACCAACGTTTTATGAAGCCCAGCATGGAACTACTCTTTGATACCATGTAATTTATGTGGGAGATAAAATTCAATCTATGATCACATTTGATATCCAACTCACAAACAGCACCCACACGGCGAATCGAGGAACTCGAGAACACATAATCGTAAGAAATTGGTTTCTGATTCTTGTGGAAAGTCATAACCTCACATTTGTCTATATTGAGTCTCAAGTTATTGCTTTTACATCAATCGTAAAATCTGTGAAAGTCACTCTGTACCTGCTCACAATCGTTAAAAGATTTAATCTGGGCGAAAAGTTTAATGTCGTCAGCATAAATCAGGACCTTGCAGTACCTCACAACAGAGACAATGTCGTCAATAGACAGAATAAAGAACAACGGGCCCAAGTGACTGCCTTGAGGTACGCCAGACGAAGCTTTCAAGACTCTTGAGATGGAATGTCGAAATAAGATTTGATATGTTCTGTTATCTAAATAAGACTCCGTCCATTTAAGGAATGTTAGAGGAAACCCATACTTTTCCATTTTAAAGTATCACGGAGTGAGATAACTTGTCGAACGCTTTACTAAAGTCTGTATAAATACAGTCTGTCCAGTAGCCTTTTGCAAATCCCCCAATGGTATCTGAGACAAATTCCAACAAGTTAGTGGCTACAGACCCGCCCGAAATTAACCCATGTTGGTTTGAAGACAGTAAATTCTTACAGGAGGTTGATAGTTGAGAAGAAATGATAGATTCGAATAATTTGGGCATGAAAGATAATTTTACAATAGGCCTATAGTTAGAAATGTCATTTTTACTACCTTTTTTGTGGATAGGTATGATAAAATAATTTTTCCATAGCTGGGAGAAACAACCACTATCGAGCGATTTTTGGAAAATAATTCTCAACGGAGCTACCAGAGAAAGGCAGCAAGACTTAAAAAGGCTAGAGGGATCCCATTCGGACCCGTTGTGAAGTCAGTTGGAAGCCCATTAATATGAACGAGTATATCCTCTTGTGTAATTGAAGGGATAGTGAATGAAACGTTATGAGAGTCGTTCATATGACTGAAGTTGCTATTTTGAGGTTGAAAATTTGACGAGGCAAAGGCATTGTCAAAAAAGAAGCAAACATATTACAAATTTCAGACGAATCATTGCTAGCAGAGTCTTTGTACTTCATGGTATTGGGATAGTTGTCTGCTTTTGTACCCTTCATAGCTGGTGCACTAATAAGAATTTTGAAATTAAGTGCAATTTCATCACGTTTTCTCGTAAAAGCTTTCCAATTTTATTTGAATATAATATTATTAATGCAGCTTTAGCATGTGTGGATTTTGTTAAGGACTTGGGCGTGTTTTTCGATTCGAAATTACTCTTTTAAATCCAATTTGAATCATTTTACCTCGAAAGCTTTTCGATTAATGGATTTCTTATTTTGAATATGTTTCCGTCTTCTTTCATTATATTATTCAATTCTCTAATGAAAAGTATTTTGGAATACGCCTCTCAAGTTTGGAATCGCTTCTACTTCACATTTCAGATCAATAAGAAGCAGTTCAGAGGAAATTCACAAGATTTCTGATTTACAATAGTTAAGCTTATCAGTATTGTTTATTTTTAGTATTGGTTTTCATTCTGTTTCTATTGATATCTCTCTAGTAGCAGTAAGTAGCTGTGTACAAATGCATCACAATTACCGGTAGAATATAATTGGATTTGTAAGAAAATTCTGAGCTGAACTGTACAGATTCGTACCGCCACCACAATTCACCTGATATTATGATCTACTGAATCGGTACGATGAGCATTAAATTTTCAGCCGTGCACAACGCTAAGGTCATCTTTTCCAATTGTTTACTAGAAAACCAACTTCAATTTAATAACTTTTCTTCGTTTCTATGTAAGATGAAATGAAACAGTTTCTTTCCTGAAGTCTCGTAATGTTGTGCGTTTCACTAAGTGCATTTGCTTAGCCCACCTTAAACTTTCTCATGCAGGATTAGTTTTAGTGTTAACGTTCAGTTTCCACTCTGCCTTTCCTATCTAATGATCACCACTTAAAGGCGGAGTGATGAAAGTGGAATGTAGTTTTCACTATTTAATTGACTTCAACTTAATTTTTGGTTTCATACGCAGTTGCGCAAAGTTTCTGGTTTTTGCTTAAATGAAATCTGACTTTTATAAGCTTAAAATCCAGTGCATTTAGGGGCACCACTAGTGTGACTGCCCAAAAAAAGGTGATTTTCGCGAATTTATTGAAAGAAAAGTATTCCATCGAATGTGTTGAAATTTCAAGGATATATTTGTGTATAAATTATGAATTACAGTAATTTTTTTCAATGAAAATATTAAATTTTCATTGAGTTATGCGCCGTCTCCCGACTCTAAAAAAAAAAGTTCTCCTACTGCTGCAGTGATTGCGGCCTGCAAAGTGCCGGAAATCAAAAATTAGAAAAAGTCTATTAAACTAGAAGATATTGCCTGTACAATGATGCAGGATTGTGAAAAAAAAAATAAAATCAAATAAAATGGCGGGGTTTTGAAAAAAAAAAACAAAAAAAAACATTTTTTTTATTCGGTCGAAAAACTAAAGAGTCGTTGTATGAGGGAACAAATACTAAATACACTAAAACAAAGTTCAAGTCGATCGGATGATTTGTATTCGAGTTAGAACTGCAGCAGATTGGAAAGATTTCGTTTTGAGCAAAACGCGTTGAAAGATAAAATACTGATTTCATTGTTATAAATTGATAAATATCATACCTAGAGCTATTCCAGGCAATGTAAGAAAGGTTTGACTGGCATAATATCTATAAATATGTACATATGTATACAGAGGTCGAGAGTAGCGTCCCTAATACTATTGATAATATTTAGAATGCCGACAGCGCCCGAAAAATAACTCTGGTACGTCCCTCAGCTTACGTACTTTTCTGAACGACGAGAAGATGCTCTTTAGAATGCTGTAGCTCAAAAACTATTTGAGATCTGCACTTGAAATTTTAGTATGTTATTCTTGAAGATATATACAATCGAGAAATCGAGAATTTTTTCAAATTGTCACACAAGTGGTGCCCCTTAAATGCAGCTTCAAATAGGCCACTTTTTAAAGCCTATTTTAAGCCTATTTGAACAAATTAGTTAAAGACAAAAATAGTGAGGTTTTTCTTGAGACTCTGATTTTATACTAAATATGCATTAAAATTTTCAACTAATATTTTGTATGCCCTTGTATACCCTCCCTTATTTTTAATGATTGTCTTAATTATTATTATTTCATAACATTATTGAAATAACGAAATTATATAGTTTTTTAAATATCGTTATAAATTGCAACAAAATAATGTCGTTATTTCAATAACGTTATTTTTCCTCATAGTTATAACTTTACCAATATAGCGAAATTTTAAAGTGATTTCTGAGCCCTGATGAGTATATGTACAATATGTTGTAACATAACTCAGATATCTTCTATTGTGTAAACTCTTATACGGACACTTAGGTCTGTACAAATCATTCTGTAAAAAAAAAACAAAAAATTAATGCAGCGATATGAAACTTCATGATATATCTACAATAGAAAACAAGTCGAATCATTTTGAAATTCGAAAATGTGGTATTCAGGGTGGGTGTGGCGAAATGTGTAATGGAATCCTTTCGTTTTAAAAAAAAAAATAAAAAACAACGAAATAATTCACACAGCGACCGGAAACTTCATGGTATCTTTGTTTTACAATGAACTATAAGTCAAATCGTTTTGATATTCTTAGCTGGAAGCGACCAGAAATGGTGTTACTCGTCTAACTCATCTCCTCTCAGTTATAGAAGCTGTTTTTTTTTCAAGCGCCACGTCAATTAGTGGTCTTATTGTTTCCTGAAGGAATGTTATCCTTTAACATCTTAGCAATTCTTTTTACTGTTTGATATGAAACATTTTTTCTCATTGAGAAAGCATCCGTTATTTCAATAAAAGATGATACCATTTTTTTTTTCACTTATATTATTTTGATTGCCCATTGTCACAATTAAAAAAAAATCCTTTTCCTATGCCCAAACCTCGAAAATTTAATAGAAACGCGGTAATAATTTCGTTCAAATAAGGCAGAGATGATTATTCTATGAAATTCGTAAACATACTAGCCAATAATTTAGTTGTTATAGTGCAGTAAAAAACCATAAACCGCTTATTATACAGGGTGTTTGCCAATAGGAGGTCAACAGAGCAGGAGGTGATAGTACTCACCTAGACGAACCAAAAATTGTATGGCCTGGGGGGGGGGGCAATATCAACCGTTTAAGAGTTACAGGGTGATTAAGAAAAAAAGCTACTTTACCACAAAAGACCCTGTTTCTTAAAAACTACAGGGCATACGGTCACAATTAAGGGTGTAATAGGTTAAATTAAAGAGGATGGTATACAGTTTACAGCTTTATAAAAAAAAAATTATGTTAACAACATTTTTACAAAAATTATAGAGGTTAAATTAAAATAAAGGTAAGAAAATCTGAAATTTTCAGTTTAGACAACCAGATTGGAGAGGGGTATGGCGCTAGTTAAGCAGTCGTTGGAAAGGCGATGAAGTTCTGCATACAATGAGCTCTTAACTGTGACCGTACGCCCTGTAGTTTTTAAGATAAGATCTTTTGTGAAAAACTAGCTTTTTTTCTTAATCACCAACTCCTAAACGAACTGCTCCTAATGAACTGCTAGGTCTCATTTTCAATCCTATTTAACTTTCTTTAGACGACAGCATCTTTGATATAGGGTGTTCGTTCGACTCTATAGCTGATCCCCGCTGGAGTCGACGGTACACTATTATATAATTTCCTTCCAATATTCGAAAATCTCTCAAAAACTAAGCAGAAATTCACTTGCTGTGGCCATAAAAAGAAATGCATAGAATATAATAAAATACGGCACCTGTTTTTTTTTTTTTTAATTAAAAACAACCCTTTCCCCCTATTTGTTACTCCGATTCGCAAAAGATGAATAATTCGTTGATGATTATTTTCGTTATTTTTTTCTAGAGTCTTAAAAATGTGAACAAAAATAGCCCAAAAACTTTGGCTAATATGATAAAATGTTTATATTTTGTAAAAAATAAAATGAACTACATAATTTAACGTAAAAAAAAAAATACTTAAATTATTTTCACTGTTGCTCTTGAACATGGGGTTCAAGTTTGGTATCATTTACAGCAGTTGCATCAACTAAATGGACAACAAAGTAGATGAATGTCATCATCATCATCATCATCGGCTCCTCTGTCTTCGTATCAGTCTGGACTGTTATTATTGGATGGGGTTTCGCGCAAGTACTGATAAATATCGCACAGCTAAAATTAGAATAGAATTTAAAATACAATAAAAAGAAAATAAGACCCGACTGTAGGTAGATTGCGCAAACGATCATCAACGATGCGACGATGACAAATCCGAAAATGAAAGACTACTTTTGTTGAGATTCGAGATCGCATTATATGGCAAATAAGAAAGACCAGAATGGTCTTCACTGTAGTGTACGAATGAGAATATGACTAATAGTTATATTGATGAATGAACCCCACCCACGTCATTAGTATTAACTAAGTTCTGTCGTCATCGTATCGTTTTGTGTTCTTGTATTTCCCTATCAATATACAAATAAGTAAGAAAATTTAGAGGATGTTGCTATTTTTATATAATCACACATTTATTTTTTTTTTACCTTCTCTTTTCAATTAGCTAGGCTCCAAGTATTCCAAATTTATCTTGGTATCATATTTTTACCACAGCTGCACACATAAAAATAATAAGCTATGTTGATTCTGTTATGGGTGACTAATCGTGTCTCGCCATATACATATGTAGTCTACCTCAATTGATGTATTTTAACAATTTTTATATTTGTTTATAATATTAAATTTCAGAGGAAGTTGAATTTTTTTCTTTGAAAATAATTAGGAGAAATATACGAAATTGTGAACAGGTTAAAATCAGCATACACTAGTGACCAGTGGCGGCCAGTGATAAAATAAGCAATTGGGGGTCAGGAAAAAAATATTTTAAGAAAATTTAAATCAAATTCTTAAATCAATATTATGTCGATGCAAGCATCGAGGACTCACTGATAGACTGTATGCAGTTTTTGTACCGATACAGCTGTGATGTGAATTGTTAATGGAGCAAGGGCGCCACGATTCTTGTATCGAAACCTGTACCGAGATACTGCATTTAATTAAGTTGTAGTAAAGTGATAAGCAACAAAAAAACGTTTGTTGTGGCTAAGCGATTAAAGCAAAAACTTTATTTATTAAACTTACCTACTCCATTCTTTCCTACTCTCAAAAGGCTAACTAAACAGAAAACATTAAAATTCTAAATTCTTATAGTTAAAAATCTCAAGAAATCAAATAAAACACAAAAAGTGTTCACGCGAATTGTTTTTAAGGCCTCGCGACGTGTCAAATTTCGTTTGGCTGAGAGTATGGACAAAATTGCCTATTCGAAACTTTTTGTGTATTAAATGAATTACATTTCACATGATTCTTACTGAATATATTTTTTTTTGCTCTTTTAATAAATAATTAGCCAACAATTCTTATTTACGAATTTAAAATAAATATTTTGCTTAGTCCATTATTAATTAATTTATTATTTGTGTGTGTGGGGGAGGAGGGATACAGACAGAGTTCTCGCCTCTCTTCTAGTCATCGCTACCTATAAGATCTTTTGTGACATTACCCCTAAATGGCCTACGGCGCCTTTTCGAACTTAAGGTCTTTTATAAAGCCTATGACGTTCTTGGGGGCCATTTTTCGATATCTTTTGGCAGTGGAAATGCCTTTCCTAGATTAATCTTATTATGCAACACAGAGGACATGCTCAGCGGTTTTGACAAGGATCTCAAAATAAATCCCTTGGCTTCTACTTCTGAAAGCTTAGCAGTGCTATAACTACCTTTAAGCCGAAACACAATGCTTGTAAAATCAAATGGTATTTGATTTTCGATACCGATGCCCATGCGGATGCTTATGCCCCCAATACACCGCGGTTGTAGTTCGACCTTTACAAAAATGTTTTTTTTTTATAAAATTTGAAGCGTTTGTATAATGTATTTTATGTAATGCTATTAATGCTGTTATTTTTGGTATTTTTCTTTTATATCGCGAGACATGAAATCATTTTTTTTATAATAGCTGTGTTCCCAAGTACTTCTACCTACTCGTAACTACTCATGCTCTTGTCCGCGAGTAGATGTGCTGAGTAGTTTCGCAAGAATTTTCCGCTAGGTGGATTTAGATGCTAAGTGGTTATTGAAATGTCAGATAGATGAAATTTGAGAGAAAATATTTATAAAGGAACAATTAACTCATCGAGAACAGGAGAATTATTCAAATTTATATATTATCGTTATGAAAATAAATACGGTAATAACTTTTAATATAATAAAAATCAAACAGATACGAATTTTTATCCTTAAATTTTCTATGTAGTGGGTACTGTTCGAGGAAAGTAGCTCGGATATAGGTCCAGTTTTTCATAATTTTATTTTCAGTTGCCTTTAATGAAATTAATTTGTGTAATATAGTTAATAATAAGAAACTTGATATAACAGAAATCTTTGAAATTGGAGGTTATGTTTTACTCTTGACACCACAAAGTTGCGTTCCATTCGCAAGTACTTTACACAGCCCAATGGAATTCGACTACTTCTTTTCTTCCTAGCATACCTACCACTAAAATATTTTCTGGATTTTCTGGGGGAGCATCTCCCCAGACAGAACTCAATTTCTTTTTTACAAGAAAACGAGAAATTGTTCACTCTCTTTCTTTTCGTTTTACTCATAAAATCTTCTTTTTGTGGACAATTTGAGTACCAATAAACACAATTCGGCTGTTTCGATTCGATCCGGTCCATTTCGCTCAACCGAATGCATGAGCACAATTGCTTCGTTCGATTTTGTCGTTCCGCTTACATTCATGTAAAATTTCTTTTGTCCTATATTTCTTGATAATGTTTGTTTTTGTTTCCCTCAACAAAAACCCCTTCATCCCTTTTTAGTACAAACTAAATAAAATAACAAGAAAAGACAATCGGCAACTATTACCCTATAGAGCCGGTGCCATGCCTCTAGTTGAAAAATATTAAAGCTTTTTCTTATCAAACTGAAAAACCCGAAAGCTTGAAACGAAGCTCTTTTATTCTGCCTTGATGATGGAAATGTGAGAATACTTACATATATTTTTAAGTGGGAATTTTACACTATAGGAACGCATGCCGTTTGCCATTTAAGTATATAGTATACATACATACTCTTTATCCAATGCTTTTGCCCGTGCGCAATAGGAAGGTTTTGGTAAAGGCCCTGCATTCATTCAGTTCATGTTTATTTTAATCGAGCGACAGGGACTTGCTTTCTGAGACATTATTCTTAGGAGTTGGATTGCTTTGGCTTCCTGCCTACTGCTTGGCAAGAAGGATACGGTCCTAATGCAAAACCACTTAATATACATTTGTGTGTGTAAGCAATTCCCACATTTCCCAAAAACATTTCTACAACAGAACAGATGTTCGTTTCAAGCTTTTGGGGTTTTCGACTTTGATGATAAGAAAAGGCTTATATTCTTCTGGTGGTGATGTGGCCTGGCTCTGTATGGGGAAATGGTTACAGATTATTTCTTCTTCATGTCGCTTCTTGTCATTTTATTATTCTTAAGTACAAACAAATCTTTAAACATGATTTTTCTAGCTTATGTCATCCGGAAAAGTTGAAATTTGCTCAACCTCTTCGTTTCGATTCATTTCGGTGTAATGTGCCCCAATTGCACGCATGTCTCATATAAGCAAATTTGATGTTTATATACGTGTACGAATTGAATTGAAACGGCGGAACTGTGTTTGGCCCCTTAATCTGGTCCAACACAATACGTAGGCAGCCGACGAAGTCACCTCCCTTCCCTCACAGTAGCACACAGGCACGGCGGCAGGCCCAGGCAACAAGGCATGATACTTGGTTGCAGTGATTGATCTGGTCGCTCAAAATGCAATATATGGATATGAAGTCATGCAACCGTAACATCAATCTCAAATTCGTCTGCCAAGTTGTGTTTTGGTGACTTAAAAGCTTTGTTTGAAAATATATTTTCAAATGTTGAAATATTTTGGAGTTTCTTTTATTAGGTACTGTGCTCTACACTTCTTAGTGGGACCTTTAGACGAGCCGCCTTAGCTAGAGGCTCATAAAAGACTCCGAATATTCTCTACACCCAATTGAAGGTCTAAAATATTCCTGAGAACAACTAGTGTGCTACACCCAAAACCACTCACTAGTTTAGTGTAGCATCCCCTCGCTCTTTCATATACATAATGCCGTTGATAAGACATGCTATCCACACAAAAAACTATTGAAATAGATTTATTATTAAATAATTACTAGTATTTAAGGATACATAAGGCAGACATCTGAGGTTTGACCCGATTGATGTCATGATATTATTATTGCCTACGAACAAACTAACATTGGATATGTCCTACCTAAAACCTGAAGACCTCAAATTCGCCTATCTACCTCTTGTAATACTCACTGAAGTTCGACTTCTTCTTCTCCAAAATAAGAAGCTCATCTTCTGTCTCAAATTTTCAAGTTCGGGCTTTTATAAGATCTGGCAAAATTCATGGAGGCTTCTATTCACTTTCCTATGAATATGTTGATATAACTGTAGCGAAATAAACCTCTTGCATACTATGTGCAGCGTAATCTGTTCAGCATCTATGGTTAAGGTGGACCGTACTAGTGCTATTCCAATACGAAACTTATACATATGATTTGTCCACTGTTTGATTTAAATGATAGTCTTATCTTAGAACTTACAATATTTTGATGATGTGCGATTTGAATATGTCTGAAATTAATTTTTGTTTTCTTCTCTCATAATTTTTACAGCTCAAGCTGCTGAGGAAGATACTGAAAATAAAGCAATACAAAAAGGTGATAGTGAAAGTACGAATCATTCCATTGAATTGATTAGTGCTGACACAAATGATTCTATAAAAATAACAGAACAATTGTCGGATAAGAATATTCAGGGTAATATATCAACAATTTCGTCGAATCAACAGCAATCACAATCACATACGTGTTCGCAGAAGTCACAAACAGTAACACCACCATCACCATCGATCGTACCGCCGTCATCGTCTTTGTCCGTATCGTCGTCGTCGGCGTCATCGCCCCCCTCGTCAAATAGTAGTTCAAATCCAAAACGTGATACGAAAGTATCTCCATCATCATTATCATCAACATCATCGAGTATATCTTTGCCGCCCACGTCGTCTATTAGTAATATAAATACCAGTCAGACTACAACAAACGCTCCGCCTTCAAATAATAGCAATACTATCAGTAATATTGCATCGAGTAAATCGGATAAATTGACAAGTTCATTACCCATTTCTCCAGCAACTTTAGGAGTTTCGCCTTCTGGTTCGAATAATAAAACAACAACGGCTTCAACTGTTAGCAACATACCGAATGCAATACAAACAAGCAACAATACGGGTAAACAAAATAAAGGAAAAGATAAAAGCCATCATCAGCAGCAGCACCAGCAACAAACGGCAACTGGTATTGCTAGCAATAGTAACCAAAATATTGCTAGTTTTACACCCACTTCAAGCGAGCATAATACTCAAGAAACTAAAAACCAGTCAACACAAAATTCGGTAAATAATAATACTCAGCCTAGACAGCCTGATAAAATGAAATTGGAAAAAGAGGAACACCAGCAGCAGCAGCAGCAGCAGCAACAGAAGATGAACACTAATGAGTCTAATAATAGTTTATCCAATGTAGATAAAAAGGACTCAGCCAACAATTTGAATAGTAATAGCTCTAGTGATAAGAAAATAAGTGATAAAAATGAAAATATAATTCCGTGCAAAAATTACACGGCCGAAGAGAATAGTTCAGAAGCGGATGCAAATAATATGACTGAAATTGGTACTGATATCCGTAGAATGGACAACACATCTTCAGCTAGTGTAGTTTCTTCTACTGTTTCATCTACACATCAATCACGCGACGAAATTGACAAAGCAAATATTTCAACAACCACAATGCCTGATGATAACGTTAATTATTACAAAAAATCTAATAGCAACAATAATAACAATAACAACAACGAAAAACTTACTAGTGTTGATAACAGAAGCAATAGCAGCCAATCGACAAATTCAAAAAGTGAGGATGGTAAAATTCAAAAGACTTCACGATCAACATCTAAGGATAATTCGTCAGCCACAACTAAAGATAATCAGTCTACTAGGGGTGGTGATGTAAACTCCAACGAAAAAGATATTGATAGTTCTAGTATTGCAAACGGTCATGTAAGTGTGTCATTATCACCATCAACAGCTAAACCTGAAACACAAAGCACTCCGGATGCAACAGTCGCTGCTACTGATGACATCGCTGCTCCACCAACACTTATTCAATTCCCACCTAATAAAGATGGGTCTAGAGTTTATGATCGTGAACAACTTTTGTCTCTAAGAGATGCTCCTGCTTCAAAAGCTATGTCCGAAGTTAGCAGTAAGGTGCCACCGTATCTGCTTTTAACAACAAGATCACCACAACCCTCTCTTATGCCTCCATTTATGTTGAACAGTAATAACAAAAGGGGACAATCAATGGGTACCAGAAATCTTTCAATGGGTGGAAGCATGTCCGGCTCAACGAATTCTGGCTCATATAAACAGTCTTCGATGTCTAACGTAAATGCCAAAAATAGCTCAAAGGGTAGCAAATCCGGAATGATTCATGTTAGTTTGTCACTTCGCGAAGATGTAAAATTAAATGAAACTGAAAATGCTTGGAGACCAGCACATCTCAAGTATGATGATACCAAATCGGTAGAACTAATTGAAAAGGATGAATTAACACGCCGTGTACGTGGTATTTTGAATAAATTAACTCCTGAAAAGTTTGAAATGCTTGTCGAACAAATCATGAAGATGCAAATTGACACCCCGGATAAAATAACCGATGTCATGGAATTAGTTTTCGAAAAGGCAGTTGACGAACCAAATTTCTCTGTTTCTTATGCTCGTCTATGTCAACGTCTCGGCGATATAAAAATAAATACAGAGGAAGGAAAGGATCAGAGACTTAACTTTAAGGGGGCACTCATTGATAAGACTGAGAATGAGTTCAGTTCGAATGTCCTTAATCGACAAGCCAAAGAGGCAAAATTACAGCCAATCATGGAAAGAATTAAAGAGTGTCCTGATAATGAAAAGAAACTAGAATTGCAAGCTCATCTCGAAGAAGAAGAACGCAAGATACGTCGACGCTCTGGAGGAACTGTCAGATTTATTGGTGAATTATTTAAAATTTCTATGTTGACTGGTAACATAATCAATACATGTATTGATAGTCTATTGGATCCAAATTCAGAGGACAAACTTGAGTGCTTATGTAAACTTCTCGAAACTGTCGGAAGGAAGTTTGAGATGACACTAAATAACAAAGATCAATTAAAGGGTCGGATGTATAATTTAGATAATATTATTAAGAGAATGCAAGCTATTGCGGATCGCAAAGTAGATAGCAAAATTAGCAGTCGTGTTAGATTTATGCTACAAGATGTTATTGACTTACGTAAAAATAAATGGGCCTCAAGTCGCATAGATCTTAATCCTAAGACAATGGAACAGATTCAGAAGGAGGCGAACACCGAACAGATTAGTAATCAGTATATGAATTATAATATGATGACCAATAAGAAAGATGAGAGACGTTTTGGTGGAGGTGGTGGTTCTGGTGGTAATAATATGCCTTTCGGTGGTTCAGGAGGAGGAGGTGGTGGTGGAGGTGGAGGTGGTGGTGGTGGTGGAGGTGGTGGCGGTGGTGGTGGAGGAGGAGGTGGTGGCTACTTTAATAAGGGTAATCGCCAGCAGCAAAATGAAGATACTTGGTATACTCAAACAAGTAAAGGTAGAGCAGTAGATACCAGCAAGCTTGGATCAATGGTAATTATCTGCGTTACACATTTGATATTTATTGAATACACAATTAATAATATATGTAAACTATTTTCAATGTTTTGTTCTCATTTCAGCTCAGTAATAATATTGATTCTGAAACAAAACTGGGTACTTCATCCCAGTTCCAATGGGCTAACTTTGGAGGAGGTGGTATGCGACAGCAATCATCAACTCCATCAGCAACCACCACTAATTCCTTTGCCGCATTGTCAAGTTTGGAGTCAAATAAAAATAGTAATAGTGGTCCGCGTAATAAAGGATCGTATAATAAAGGTTCTATGGAAAGAGATCGATATGGTTAGTACTTGAATTGTTATGAATTTACATTTCGTACTGATTTTAATGAGAGTATTTATGATTATTTTTTTCTTTTTGCACAGATGGAGTTCACTCAAGGACAGGATCTGCTCATGGCTCAAGAGAAAGTTCATCATCTAGGAATCCTACCTCAAGAGGCAGCTCTAATATGCAGAAGGCACCTAGTTATCAAAATTATAATACAAGCTCATCAGCAACTCAACGAACGTCAAAGGTAATTAGTAATAGTCTATAATATTTTATTATTATTTACAATTATTATAAAAATTTCAGACGGGATCATCAAATACACAGGCGTCAACACAGTCAGCACCAATATCATTACAAACAACAACAACAGCAGCAACAACAACTGCTGCACCACCACCACCAACAACTTTTGATAAATTAGAATCAGATCAAAATAGAGCACTTTTGTCAGCTATAGATGAAATGGTGGAATTTGTAATTGATAATAAAATGGAGGAATGCATACCTGTCCTAAAGAAATTTTCAGAGGGTGAACGATGGGGTCTTTTGTATAATATTTTATGTGAATATATTCATTTGGGAAAGACAAAAACTGTGCACAGAAGAATGTTAGCGAATATCGTTCTATATCTCTTCAATAATAATTTCATATCAATTCAACACTTTATGAAGGGTTACCAGGAATTCTGTGAATTGGCTGCTGACACTGTAATTGATGTTCCCGATGCATGGAACTATGTTTTCCAGTTTTTAGGTGGGTTTTTATAATTTAGGAGATTGAATAGAGATAGAAAACAGTTACAAGTAGACATTTATGGGAATTTGAGAAAATTGCGCTAAGGTTTCATAAATCGGTTGTAAAAAAAAAGTTTCACCAATATTTAATCACTTTTAAAACTCATTTATATTTATAAGATTGAAAAAATTACTAAACTTCAATTTTTCTTCTTTCTGTTATAGTACCGTTGATTCATAAAAAGTTTGTCACCGTTAAGGATTTATGGAATGATACTCTTAAGGAAACAGGACAAGGAGAGAAGTTCCTTAAAAATCTTATTACGCAATGCACACGGGAAATTGGACCCGGTTACATGGTGAATTTGTGGGAAACTTCAAAATTGAAATGGACTGATTTCCTAGATAAGGATGATGTAGTCAGATTTATTAAAGACAACGTAAGTATTATTACTAGAAATATAGGGTGGAAAAAATTTGCCTATACACATTTTATTTCTCAACTGTATATTTCGCTCGCATCCGCCGACTATCCGTTTTTTCCAGTAGACTATATTTTAATATGGCAACCCAAACTTAGAAAATATGATTTCTATGAAAGTATTGTTTGCTAGATCAATACAAGCGATTGATGAATATCATCCCAATTAACTTGTAGCTTTCAGTTGTTCCCCAGCTAGCTTTGTGTTGAGGTTTTCGTTCTTTTCTTTTAGATACAAGAATTATCCAACACGGTGATATTTTGTCTTTCGGCACTTAATCACTCTATAATTATTTCAAAATTTGAACTGCTTAAACAGGAACTGTAACTCAATATTCTTCCAAGGTAATTTCGGTATGTTACATTTCGATGATTTTCCGACGGTCGGTTATTGTGGTGCAAGAGAAAAAGTATATTTTTAGAATATGGGGTATCGACTTTGTGTCGATGGTTTGTGTATCGATCTTATGCGGACATTTTTGTCAATATTGCAAAATGTTACACTTGATTGCCACATTTTGTACAGGCAGTGAATAACCTCGGTGCCAAACTGCAATTGTGGCATGATTACGTCTTGCATTGGATCATCAGCAAAAATGTTTGGTGCCACTGTAACAACAGAATCACCACATCTGTTTTTGGGTAAATGAGGCAGCATACGGAATTAATGTGAATTATAATTACAACCCTGTGCATCAAATTAGGACAACTAAGATTTTCCCAAAGCTTTATCTTTATTTGATCAAAACCACATATATAAAGAAATTATATTTTTTGATTACTTATTCATTTTTTAATATAATTCTCATATTTGGGCAGGGGTTGGACGCGCTGCATTGTCCATTATCCGCGTTATACAAAGTAAAAAACAATGCCTTCCGTCTTATTAGCGATGATATATCAATAGCAGCTATTTCCTAGAACACTGTCGGATGTCTATATCTCTTTTATCGCTTCGTCTGTGCTGACTAAATATCTACCCTGATCCTTCGTAGAATTCTTCCTATGCGCACCACACGAGTTGTAACCCGAGATCGCCCTCACACCCTCTAAGTCAAATTCGACCGTTCTGTGAAATTCCGCGAATCCTGCATAAGCAGAACAATACGAATGTGGAACAGTTTTCTATCCCCAAACATTCAAGCATAATGCACACCGCCATCTCCTTGGTTCAATAATCCTCAATTCCCTTTAAAAACAAAAATTTATGCATCAGTCCAGCCAGAGATGAGAATAGTATGTCCCACAAAACTCAGAAATAATGGAGGGCGTCAGTCTGCAGGATCAACAGACATTTCCAGTTAAACGCAGAGTACGCGTACTAATTAAGTAGAAGCTTGCTTGAAGAGGTCATTCATGTGGGCTAAAATTGAAAAGTTTTTGCATTTTATAAATATGTGTGCCCAATCCTTTATAGATGAGGCAATTTTCTGCTATTTTGCTTCAACTTGGAAATTGAACTATTCCAAAAACTAATGGAGAAATATCGATTGAAATATTAATCTGTACCGAAATATTAAGAATTTTCAGATTTTAGTCGGAAAAAATTCACTCGAACCTTTAATAAGGTTTCAATAACGTGTGTTATATTAACTTCGAAAAACAAAATCGACGAAAAAAACATCAATAAAACGATCTAGTACATATGTTTAATGTTGCAGTTCACTATCCGGCCAAATTTTTAAATTCCCTCAATCCATCAAGTTTGCCTTTTCAAGCTCTTACTGTAAAAATTGGCCACGAGCAGTTGTTAGTTAACAAATAAACATCTAAAGTATTACCGACTACATAGAAATAAATATCCTTGTTCTCTTAGGCATTCTGTTATAATGCAAGAGGATTAATCAGAATTAGAAGACTAAAAAGAACACACTATAACTACTTTAAAACTGGAAACTTCTCCTCAGTTTCGCTTAATTATATAAAATTATTTCTAAAATACCTAAAGAGTGCTTTTCTTAGTAATTAAAATTAAAATCGTTTTTCTTTTTTTCTTTTTCCAGCAATTTGAATTTATTGAATCAAAGACCGTTAATCATCCATTGCCAAATAATCCTGATGTACATAAAGTTATGGAGAGTGTAAGAGAATTACTTAATGATGGCGCTACTATTGACGATATAATTGATTATATAAGAGTAAGTCTTCGACATGATTCTAATAATAATAATAATTATTATTATTAGTACTTTGAAATAATGTTTTATTTTTATTTTTTATTTGTTAAATAATTTTTTTTTCTATACAGGGCAATATTGTAGATATAGATAAAGCATTCATTCGAGGATTAACCACTACAATATGCAATTATGCTATTCAAAATAATAGAAATTATCTACTTGACCAAAAATGCTTCCAAAATATATGTATACCTCTTCTACAGCGATATACTGACTCAACGGAAGAACGAGAACTAGAGTGTTTATATGCCATACAACTGCTTGTAAATAGTTTAGAACATCCGTCAGGTAAGTGTTTCAAATTCCGATTCTTCTACAAAACATCATTTTTTGTGTTGTATGCAGTCTATAATGTTTTTTTCTTCTCTCAATTATAGGATTGCTTAGTGAATTGTTTGGCGAGTTGTATGATGCTTACGTTATTCCACAAGAATCTTTCGTTAAGTGGCGCGATTCCAAAGAAGAACCAGCTGGTAAAGGTAAGCTTTGACACGTATTGTGTTTTTTTTATTCTATTATTGCCCATATAGCATAATAATTTATTGTGCAATTTGGGAACATAAATAGTCGTCTTAAGACTGATGAAAATAGAAACAAAGTCATTAATAATCGGCTGCTGGAAGAAATAATTTTAGGTAGGTATTAGGTGAATCCATTCATTATATTTGGCAAATCCCTCTTTGCAAAGGAATTCAATGAAGGAATAGTAATAGTTTCTTTATTCAATCAAAGGGGCAAATCACAAAAAAGTTTCTATTACCTACCTGCCTTGAAAGCACTTTGGTTAGTAGCTTAATCAGCATGATGCATTATGCTCGGCTAAGTTTTGGTTTTCTCAGGGTTTTCAATGAATATCTATTTTTATTACATGAGACAGTTAAACGAATTGATTTTCTCAATGTTCAAGTTTCCACCGAAATTTTCAACTAGGTTTGGCCTGATGGGGAGAACTGTGATGGCTTGAACTACTGCTTGACGCAGCAAATTTCTGTCTTAGAAGACTTGCTTAAAGCAGGGAACTTCGGTGCCTTGATCTACTGCTTGACGCAGGAAATTTCTGTTGGGGTGCTTACTTGGTGCAGGAAGATGTGGCGACAGCTTTACCTGGTTACCAGTCTACGCTCGCTCCATGTTCATAAACAACTATACCTATTAAGCAATTCGAATGAAATTCCGGTCGTTTTACTTGTCATTTTTGACTAGTTTACCTGCAAATCCGTACTACTTGCGCACGTAGGGAACTGCGTCGAGATTCCAAGTCTTTGATTGTATTGGTAGTTGGAATTGAACGTGGAAATCTAACAGATTTCCATGTTTTTTAATTTTTATTTTCGATGGCGTTTCTACATGGAATTCCTAGGGATTTCAATGCTTTTTCTGGATTTTTTAATTAATGAAATATAACATAACACGAACTGTCAAAACAAAATTTCCATTAACAATGCGAAATTTAATTTTTGGTATGCCTCGAACACATTTGTAAAGCTGAAAATGGCTAGGTGTTCCCTATGAATTTTACACAGTCGTGTCACTTGAAGTGAGGTGACAATCGTAATAAGGGCGATAGTATGAGGTGAGTTTCACTTCTTCAGTACTGGCTGTCCCTAACCTGTGCTATTCTGCTAGAAAGGCGGTGGTGATGGGACCAAGCCGACCCTATGTCGACTTGACAGCTGCGAGAGTTCTATCGCAAGTCGAACCTATGTCGACTTGACGCCAGTGAAACAATAGTTACGATACTGTTACTGCTGGATGGATTCGCTTCCGCTGTACTAAGCTGAGAAGCTTATCTGGGAACCATTATACGAAAACATCGGCTCGTCATTGGCTTGGTTGTCTTTATTAAACCTTGATATCTTTTGGGCCTGATAATTTTCTTTTTCCTTTTTTTTATTTTATCTACGTGTGGCTGAATTGCCGGTTGACATCAGAGTAATAATTTTCTGTCTTTTTTTTTCTATTTTCATACAAGCAAAAAGTTACCCAACTAAGCCTTTCTATGTTCAGCAAAGCGTAACAAGTCGCGAATTTGAAAACTGATTTTGCTAAGCTTACAAAGTAGTGTTCAAATGCACAATGCGGCACAGACGTAATATCAATTCGCAATCTTGTACCGATTGTTAGCGATATTAATGTTGTGCGCATGCTTTAAAAATTGTTTTGTTTACAGAAAAATATTTGCATTAGACAATTTTGTGACCTGAATGGAAGCATTCATACTCTGAATATACCCACAAAAATCTATGTAAATGAAAGATTGCGAGTTCAAATCAAGCGATCGATAACGCAACCTAATTCCTTCTTAAGACCTGTTTAGCAATCTCGACTTCCTTAAATCGATTACTATTACAAATTTAAGACCAACTTTAAGCTGTTTGAAATGTCAATTGTTTGGAGGAAAAATGGTATGAAATGAAGGATGTACACCTCGATTGTACCCATGTTGGGTATGGTGGCCGAGGACACAAGTGGGTACTGCGATCCGGAAGCTGGCGGGTCTGCAAAGGCTATCTTGCCTAGGGCCCTTGAGGTCTTACTTAATCTGCCATCCTTGGATATTGTCGTTCTGGCTCTGGTTCTCCCTTCCTTGGACCAGAACCCACTCTAGACTTTGCCGCCTCTGTGATCAGGTCTATCACTAAAACTGATATTTGGATGAAACATAAGCGGCGATGGGCGAACCTGAGCTCTTGAAGGTGTAAAAAACTTTTTCATGATGGGCCTAATAGGGATTTGTTTGACTTTCTCTTGGGGCTTGGAAGAAAACAATGGAGAATTGTGGTTGGCATCATCAACGGCCACAGCTTGCCTCGCGCTTATCTTACAAGGATGGGAGATATTTACAGTCCTGATTGTCTATCCTGCCTGGAAGGAGAGCCTGAGACAATCGAACACTTTCTGTATATTTGTTCGGCCTTTTCCCGAGCAGGCTGGATGAATACGCTTGGTTTTGCCCTCCTATCTGTAGATTTACCTCACCGAGGCCTGATGTGCTTCATTAATGAGAGGGTGTTTTAGCAGGTTAGCACAACGGAGGCCTGTAGAAATAACATGTAATTTATAAAGAAACCAACCAACACATGGCCCGCCCCTTGTAAATTCGTGTTGATCTTTAATTTTTGAAGTGAAAACTTCTCTATATACTCTCTATAAACACACTCGCGTACACAATTTTTGCTGGGCAGTGAATGAGTTTCATGATCGTCACATTTCACAGGGAAACACTCATTTGTGTAAAATCAGGTAAGCCGAGTTTTTGTTTTTAATAAATGTTAAGTTGTCTCAAAATTGGAAGAGAACACATTTTAAATCTGCAATTCTCTCGAATGACAGTGACAGATGATATACAAATAGTGAAAAATAAATTGATCTTAAGCTTGACAGATAGCTTGAAGTCAAGTTTTCACTTGGGTCGTACGGTGTAAAGTACACACTAATTTTTTTTTCTTTTTCCTATGTTCAGTTTGTACAAACACTCAGCTAATTTTTCATTGATCAAGCATGGCACAATTAACCTAATCGTTTTCTCTATTACAGGTGTTGCGGTAAAAGGTCTTAATCCATTCTTTAATAACATTTTAAGTGGCGAAACGAGCGATGAAAATAACTAGCGTAAAGTTTATATATTATTTAATTTATTCTTATTATTATACTGTTATAACCTTTTATACGAGGAAGAAATTATTATTTTAAATAGTAATTTAAGAAATTCATTATGTGAAATTTACTCTATTTAAAATTAATAGAAGGCGAGCCGAAAGTTGCAAAATGGTTCAATATTTGAATAAGTTGATGAAATAATAAAACGGAAAAACAATAAAAACACAAAAATTGTATTGAACACGAATATAATTATAAAAAAAAAAAAACAATAAATAAATAAAAATGGTTGAAACAAAAACACATGAAAACAAACAGAAAACTGTTTTATTTGGCGTTTATGATTGATCCAGGTGATGAAGGTAATGTTTTGCTGAGTAAATGAGAATTAAATAAAGGAAAAAAATTGTTGATTTACTATAAGTAACTTGAAGTAACAAATTTATTATTATTATTATTATTATAATTATTATGATTATGTACATTGTTATGTGACGAAAAAAAAAATCGAAAAACAGTTGATGAAAATCTAAAAAATATACATCTTTTTTGAAATAAATTGAAAAAAAAACAAACAAACTAATATGTGACGATTTTATATAATATATTACTTATTCCGCAATAAATTTAAAGAAGTATATAATATACACTGCGAAAACCGGAGTATATAGTAACTAGTGTATATTTAAAAATTTATATTTTACCCCCTTATTAGGGACATGTATGTAGATAAAAACGAATAAATATATATTGGAATAAAACTTCCAAGCAACTGAACTGTATATATATATATATATATTATTTGTATATACATACATACATACATACATACAATTTTCTTTTAATTTTCGATTCCTACTTAAATCCTCTATTGTTTAAGAAATATGACGTCATGTGTCTTATTAGTTCAGTCAAATGGGAAGTTTTTTTTGAAGAGTTTAAAATATTAAATGGGATTTTTTTTAAATCTAAATATGACACCCTTATTATTATTATCGTCCACTTACCGAAGTGACAAATTCCGCCGTCACTGTCACTTCACTTTTTTTTCGTATTGTTATTGTCGAACGGTTTGATATGACATTTTTCTTCGAAGTCTTACGCCCTTATTATCGTTGTCACTTTAAGTGATAAAGGACGTTACGACACAAAAATGGTATTATGGTTGTCGTTTAAAGTGACATTTTTGACTTTAGACGTATTACTCACCTCACTATTGTCTACAAATGTAACTCATACCCTGACGCATGCCCTGATGCGATCTGTCACTTTAAGTGACAACAATAATTAAGCTTCGATGAAAAATGTCATGTCACACCGTTCGACAACGACAATACGAAAAGTGAAGTGAAGTGAGAGACAATAATAATAAGTTATATCGTTGTCACTTAAAGTGACAGCTAGCATCAGGGCAAGGTATATAGAATATTGTTATGGTCGTAGCATACTGCATGCAGCAGTATGCTACAATGAGGCTAGCGGCATGATGTATGCGCGGGCTGCTTTCTATATGGACGTAGTGTCTATACGCATCCGAATGGGGGAGAAGAAGAAGAGCGCTTCCTGGCACTTTCAATGATGGTGATAAAAAAGTCAAGAACGTTCGCGAAGGCTGACTTGTCGAAAAAAAAACGCGCAAAACCACGAAGTAAAACCGTTCGCTGGAAGAAAAGGATTGCGTGAAGTCTAACGTGTGACAAATTTTATTTGGTGTTTTTACGAAAGTAATCATAAAAGATAATCATCTGCGACGAGCTATTTGGACTTATTTTTGAATGAAGTGTGAAGAATTTGCTGCGAGCTATGGTACCTTTTGGGCACGAGATAAATTGTCAATTATAATTCCATATGATTGACTAAAATTAGAAAAATATTATACTACCTCACAATTACGTTTTCACTGCAATCTTTAGTTTTTGGTCGAGAGCTGGAAGATAGAAATTTCTAGCTAATCCACCTTGGTCTACGAATGGATTTGTGAGTTTTCGAGTCTGGCCTAGAGAATGAGGAGTAATTTGTGATCTGCTAAATGAAATATATTTCGATGTTCGCTAAATGATTTAACACCCCAACTTACTAGAGAGTTATTACTATTTTGAAGATGTTGATCCGGCTTATTTCAATCCACCAATTGGATTAATGAGTGTGGACGTCTTCTGCTACCTGGAGACTGAAGACTTCACCACTTCCACCTAATTGCTGTGAGAAATTATTTGACTGAATAATTAGTTTCGAGATCTACTCAGATTGAATAGGAGTACCGTTAACGTTTATGTAAAAAAACGTATGCCGAGAATCAGATAGCCCAAGTACTAACTTAGTACATATATTGCCAGATACTGAACTTTTTATATTGTAATTTTTTTTCAAAACATAATTACATTCATCACATGAATTCGTAATTTTAATTGTTTGAACAAGGGCACATAAGAACATCCACGGAGACGCCTCTGCGGGGGACTCTAATCAACAAAACAAATGTAAGTTGTTGCCTTTCACTATTATTGCTTAAAAATATTGTTTTTATATACTTTTAAACATACTTATATATAAAGAATTCAGTATTGTATTTATACCTATATAGCGCTAACGAATAATTATTTATGTGTACGATCTAGGAAAATATTGAACGGAGTTTGTTTTTGTTGGAGAAAAGTTTTTATTAGTTCGAGGTCAGACCAATTTGATAGTTTTAAATAAGAAAAATATAATATAATTTAATGATCTACATAAATGAAAGAAAAGCGATACCTCAATGAGAACATGTATATAGAATATATATCTAGCTTTATTAACAAAAACCAGACAATGGAATCCCTAAATTTAACAATTTTTTCAAAGTTATAAATAAAGCATAGTAAGAAAGAGTACAGTTTCCGTGCTGTAAAATTTCGGGAATTCGTACAAGTAAGGATTTGATTAAAAGAGGAGTAGGAGCTATAGGCCTATGAATAATTATAATCACTTTCAGTGGATAGTAGCGCTTCAAAGTTTTCAAATTGCTCTTTATAATATATTTATTTACTGAAAATCTTCCTTGTAAAGGGAGCTAATATCGAGGTATCTTATTTCCATATTTGTATAGTACTTATTATAAATAGTCCATATAAGAATGTCACAATTTCCATTAGTTTGAAGATCTTTTATAACATAAAGATGCTATAAGATCTTTTGTTCCCTCTGCTCTCGTTTCAGGTTAGTACAGGGACACTGAAATTAAATTGCTGCCTTCAGTGTCGTATGGGTGGATGGGGCAAAGCAGCCGAAGGTACGTTACCTGCGCCTTCAAGTAAGTATGGGTAAGTAGTGTGAAGGTCCCTTCTGGACCGGATGTGTGCGACGGTTTTTGGTTAGGCACGGGTTTTTTTTTGTATATGGCAGGTAGCAACGGCTTTTGGTTAGGCACGAATTGTTTTTGTATATGGCAGGTTTTCGTGGAACCCCTCACACTCTCCGCCAATAGCTGAGGCACAGTATACATACAGTAGACCAGCTTAAAGCAAACTACTGCCGAATAGCATGGAAAGTGGAACAAATTGCTATTAGTGGGTTTGGTTGTCATTTTGCCCCTTTTCCACTAGTACAAATTTGTGCATGCTGTAAGTTCTCTTTCTTCCACTTTAGATTTACATAGGATACATAGGAATCTTTGTATAGAAAATTGACTAGTGTGTTAGTTAAATATGTTGAAAGAGAAAGTATAGCGACAGTAAAGAAGCATCCTATTCATGCGACAGTTTTGACAGCTGTTCTACTGTATGAATATATTGTGGCCGAGGCGAGCTAGCGTGCCACCCTGCATGTCATCGCTGTTTACCGAGTGATCTATCAACTCATGCTGGCAGTCTGGACTTCACGTCCAAACCAATCGCTCACCATAGATCAATAACAATACAAGTATTCTCATTAAAATTTTGACACTAGAGCTGTGACGTGTTGCGTCCTATAAGGTATATACATTTCTTTTGAAAAGACAGAGAGAGGAGAGAGAAGATTGTGTTCTCTGTACCGTACTTTCCTATACATTCGGACACAAATGGCGAAACGTGGTTCGTAATGAGAATTGCTTGTATCTCTGTACCGTGGCGTCAGGGTATGAATAATTGTAGAGAAAAGTGAGATTTGACTTATTTCGTGGCATTGTTATTATTTTTGAAAGTGTTTAAAAAAAATAATAAAAATGAGTTCATTTGATTTTTGGTTCAGTGATTCAGAAGATGAAAGTTGTGAACATGAATAGTCAGATAATCTAAGGATAAAAGATTACAGTTAAGTGATAGAGCCAATCCTTTAGATTTAAGTACGTACAAAATGACATAGTATTTTTATTTTGATTTATAAATCTTTAACCATAAAAGTTCACACAGTAGCAATCTCTATAAATTATCTTTGGTTCATAATCAACAAGTTACATAGTCTTTGAAAAAAAAACAAGGACAACAAATTTGTTAGCCATATATACAAGATGGGTAAAATGACATACGAGCTACGGACATAATGACATACAACAATAGTAACTAATAATTGAGCACATAGTTCACAAATAAAGTTCTCTGTTATCTTAGGCCTGTCAGCACAAGAAGCATGAGCCTTCATATTAAGGGTTGAAGTTAATAACAAATTTGTTTGGCGACTCTTTGCTTTCCTTTTACCCTAGCCGCTAACAAATGCGCCCTGTGGAGCTTGTGAAATATCTTCAACAGGAAATGATAACGAATCCTTAGAACAACGAGGTTTACAGTTATTGGCCGTTGTTGGAGGTATATCATCTTCATTTAAACTGGTACTAGTGCAATAATTTTTTGAATTCTGTGGCTTAGGAAGGGGCTGGTTTCTTACAGGAAATTCAGAGGTTTGAATATTCAGCGGAATGTTTATTGTCTCAGCGGACTGAAACATATAATCAGGAAAGATATGAGGATCTATAGGTCAAAGAAAAGTGCTTTTAAAACCATGGCACGCATTTCGAACTATCGCTGCCTTCCCATTAGCTTGGTTAAACAAATATACGATTTGTAAATGAGTAACGACCCGACCGAGATGAATTTTTAACCACTTTGAAATTTCCTGAACAAAATAAGTTTTTAATGGTCCGTAAAAGCTCACATCCGGTGGTTGCATCCGGTGGGGGCAGACATAAAATATATATGCCATTCTCCTCTGTAAAATTTAACGCCTCTAATCCTTTGTGACTTGCATGTCTATCGAGAATAAGAAGCACTTTATCTTCAACATTTGCCTTTGTATAAACTTGAAAGTGTTTCAACCATCTTAAAAACACTTCTGCAGTCATCATCTCGATTCTTGTGCTATTGCCAGTATGCCAGTAGGTGCTTCGTCCACAAGTACATTTTTGATATTTTTTTTGGGAAATATCATACATGGAGGGATGTATGTACCAGCTGCATTCATACAACACACAACTGTTACATTGGATCCACGATCAGCACTGGTGAGGCAATCCACTTGCTTTCTACCGTTCGTTTCTATAATTTTTTGAGGCTGCTGAACGGTGGGCAAAATCTATGAATACTGAATAGCTCTTCATAAGTCTTAAAAATCTTGTGGTTTATTGAAAGCCTGAGCCCTGGCCGCAGAAGGTTCAGGTGTACGTAGAGAAATGTCCTTATTCCTTTTCAGAAAGCAACTTAGCCACTCCTGTCCAGCTCTTCCTTTTTCTAAATTGAAATTATGAGTAAAGCCATTTTTCTCCGCTAATTGGAAGGCAAGCTTCTAAGTCCATTTACGAGTCAACCCAAAAAGTTGAGTTTCTAAAAATTTTAAATGCTCAACTAAGGTCCTCTCAATTGCAGGAGGAAACGTCAGCTTATATCTTCCTAAGCTTTTGTTATTACGCTCTAAAGTTTTGTTCATACCTAATGCATGTCTTCTGAGAGTAGCCTGAGGGTCACCAAATGTTTTAGCTGCTAATAGCCAGCCCATTTTTTTTTTGACGGCTTCAATTGCCCTCTGCATTGATACATGGCTTCAGGATTGTCAATCAGTTTTCCTTTTATAGTCTCGCGGAATTCTGTCACTAGTAACTGCAATTATAAGTCAAATTATTCTTTCAACCCACACATCTATACTTGAACGGACAAAATGACATACGTATGTCATTTTGTGCATACTACCGATGTGTCATTCTCATTTTGCCCTCACTATTCAAATAATATAAAAATACATAGGAAATTTGAAAAAAAATAAGGTATTTGTGAAAAAAAACAAGTTCATATCATAAAAAGAGTAACAACGTACCGATTTAATAACAATTAATTAATTGTAGAAGCACTACATTTTCGAAAAATCGAAAGAAACTTATCTGAATGAAAAAAACTTTTTTCTCTTGCTGCACTTACGGGAATAAGTGGACTGCTGTGATGTTTTCACAGTTTGGTAAATATTGTTGGTGTCACGTAATTCGATAACAAATGGAGTGCTAAATCCAGCAAATTTCGAAATAAGAGCACTATGTCATTTTACCCGTATATGTCATTTTGTACGTACTTCCCCCTAACTGATACAATGTAAGTTAAAACTAAATGTATTGATGACTAGTATAAACATTTTTTATTTGTTTAAGTGTTAACTAATATCTTCTCCACATTCCGCGCGCTCCATTGTGTGTATTTCAGCCCTTCAGCTATAAAAGGATGCTTCACCATGAAATTTTGTTGTTGTTGTGATTTTTTACACTTAAAAGGCACACTTCTCCAAGTTGAGCCTCCGCTTACTCTATTCGTGCCACAGGCAGAGGCAGTACTCACCGTATATATCTTGTTGTATCAGCAGTACATAATCAATGATGTATTGACATGGCGAACATTTTTATACCCTAAATGAAATCTATTAAGTTTGTCATTCCGTTTGTAGCGCACAGATATAATGCTGGAGCAAAATTGGTTGGGCATCCACGCATAATATAAAAAATAAAATATAAATAAAATGAAGTCTTTGAGTTAGGATTGTTGAAATAGCATACTAGAGTAGATCAAAACTTGTAAATTGCTTGTCACTGGGTGGTGTAGCAAAATAAAAAGGAACATTGTTTTGTATTATTAAAAAGCAAACAAATTGCTATCTTGATTTGTCTAGTTGAGGGCAATAGACTAACAGAATAAACATTATAATAGTATTGTACAATAAGGAGTACTAAGCGTTTGCTTTCTCTTCTCACTCTCCTGGAGCCCTCCTGCCATGAAGGTTGACTAGGTCCGCTCTCGTCTTCTCTTTACAGGTCGTCAACAGGGATACTGTATCATATCGCCTACAGTATCACAGGGTGGTTGGGGAAATGGGGGTGGAAGCAGAATACCTGCGCTTCCAATTAGGTAAGTGGTAGGTAGTTTAAAGGTCCCTTCAGGACTGAATGTATGACACGGCTTTTGGTTTGGCAGGCACAATTTGTTTGTATATGGCTGGTGACAGCGGCAGGTTTTCTTAGAACCTCCCCACAATCTCCGCCAATAGCCGAGGCGAGCTAGTGTGCCACCCTGCAGTCAACGCTGTCCACCGAGTGATCTTTCAGCTCATGCTGGCAGTCTGGACTTCACCAGGCGCGTATCCAGACCTTCAGCCTGGGGGGGGGGGGGGGGGGGGGTCACAACTAAAATGTTCGAGGGGAGAAAAAAGTCGGAAGTAGTCGCTTTTAATTTTTATTTATCTTATTTAAGTTAGATATCACAAAACCCAATTTTCGGATTGATTTTGAAAACCTGTCGATAATATTATCCACATCAATGTCGATCTCAGAGTGGACAGGCATTAAGGACTCATCTCCAGACTCTCTTTCTCGTGCAAAGATTGTAGAAATAGATGTAACGCAACCCATTCTGTCACGGGTGAAGTGAATGACTGAGAGCAAAAGCTTGCACCTTGAATCGCATTCAAAGGAATAGGAGTAGAACTGCATGATATGTCACTGACTACATCTTTTGATGGGAACTTAACTGCTCTTGTATTCTTCTGAAAAAAGTTATCAATGGTCTTATCAGTCTTCTGCTTGCCACTTTCGCTACTTATTCTGCCTCCAGCAAGTTTATTCTTCTCCTATAAATTAAAAGTAAACGTGAAGTTAAATTAAGCAATATTACGTACTGACTCGTCAGAAATCTTGTCAGTACAGACTGGTCAGTAAAAAAGAGTAGTCAGTAGGGGTTTACACGAGCCTGTGTAAGTGTCAATCGCTGTCAGATTCAGTTCTACTGACTCGTGTAATCCCCGGGTAACTCTTTGGAATCATTGTCCGCCACCAATAGTGCATGAAAAATCTAAAGAAAAATTTTCAGATCTTTCTAAGAAAACTGAATGCTTGTGCCCCTGTCCGAAAGAGTGAGCCAACGGAATCAATGCACCATTTCGTTTAGACCGTTGTCTTAAGAATAATTTGCAAGTGTATTTCTAAGAAAAATTTAATGCTACGAACCTAAAAATTTTGAGCAACTCTTGAATCAGTGTCGTTATGAAAAATCAACGGCTGCCTAGACGTTGATTGCATGGAACTAGAGTTTGTTCCCAGATGTGAGGGATTAAACCCTTTTTTAAGGGATTTTTCTTTGAAAGTTCGGTTGAGGGACAAAACTTTCAAATTTGTTGAAATTAAGGGATTTTTGACTGAGGAAGCACATTTGTGCCCCCCCCCTATATTCGCGCCTGGACTTCACGTCCAAGTCAGTCACTCAGCATAGGTGCATAACAAAAGGTCTTTTATTTCAATACTGATCCCCGAAATGTGAAGCGTAAAAAGAATACTGTCAGAATTCCCCAATACGTCAACGTATCAAATTAAAAAAAAAAACACATGTCTGAAGCAGCTTAAGAGAAGTATTGATACTGATTTCATTGAAGCAGTAGAGGAGAGTGATGCCCGGAAAAAAGGATTTTGTATCAGTTATGGTTGGTATTATAATATCATATTATATTGGTAAAAACTTATATTTACTTATTCCCAAGAAAAAAGGACCACGTGCAAAAGCTTTTAATTTTGGGAAATTTAAACGATCTTTATCGTTATTTTAAAGAAACATATCCCAAATTAAAATAGGATTTTCGAAATTTCCTTTGTTCATCCAAATTATTGGGTGTTAGAAAGATCTTCTAGAACATATTCAGTATTCGTATGTGTACTACACCAGAATGTTAAACTTATGATATGATTCTCAACTAGTGATCATGTCTTGCTTTGCGGATATGATTGTGTCTATAGATCGGTCAAAATTGGAAAGAAAATTAGAATCTGCAGACGAATTTTTAACCTTATCCTTACTTCGATATACATAATCAAAACGCACCGTGAACTGGAAAATGGTGTGGAAAATGGTTTAACTAAATTAATGCATGATTGGTGAAATTTTCGTGATTTTTTAATCCCTGATCCCGTGAAGAATTGAAAGTCGAAATTTTGACATGTTTTAGGGGATAATATTTATCAGGCATAAAATAAGAAAAATGAATGAAATTATAAGTACTTATTCTTAATATAGAAAAATATATATGAATTTTTAAACAAGGCAAGGATAGCATTTTTGCGAAATTTAAAAAATGCTGTAATTCACAAAACACGCAATGTATACATATAGGGAAAAATTTTAATTTTAATTTTTGTTTTCACAAGTATGTAAATTTTCAATAAACTTTTCCAACTTTTTGTGATTTTTGGTCGATTTGTTATGGAGCTGATAAGCATCAAAGCCTGGATTATATTCAGGATAAGTGGCTGTGATTTGGCTGGGTTTATTCTGGTGGGACAAGTTAGAAATTTTTCCTAGATCACAACTCTGATATATTGAATACGCAGTTATTCATTAGCCTAATTTTGCTTTTAAATATATTTGAAGATCATCTGCATATAAATAAGCTTTGACATGGTATATAACTATAAGAGTAAATCATTTATGTAAAGACTGAAATCCAGATGGCCGAGAATTGAACAATGCGGAAATTCTTTCATAAGAACAGTCCTATTTGAGAGGGCATTATATATCTTAACCGTAAGCGTAGACAAAAGCTCATTAAGCAAGCTACCAATTAAGTAACAAGCGCATGGTGTAAATCTTATAATCAATTCTTAGCTGCTTTTTGATGATTAACGTTGTCAAAGGGCTTTGGAAAATTGAAAAGTACTAGAATGAAAAATTTATTATTGTCTAATGTCGCGCGCGTATATCAGTTGTAACTGTAAGTAATAGAGTAATAGAGCCACAATCAGGACAAAACTCCGACTACCGGGTTGATAATAATCGATTCTCTTCAACATAAGTCTAAATGTGCCAATATAAAAGTCTTTAGAGTACTTTCAACTATCCTTGGTGATGATTTTTTGCTACAGGAAGATTAACTGTCGCAGTTTTCTAATCACTGGGGGAGAAAAAAAAAGAAGTTCTGAGCTTTGTATATACAGAAATATTAGCTTTATGAATCGGGGAGAGATTTGTTATTTTTAATGTATTATTAAACCTTTGCACTCCGAACAATTTTTAATATGACCTATTAGCAGCTCCGAACCATTTTTACTATGGGCTACCAGCATGTACCCCCCGAGGGGTTGTCCGAAATGGGGCGTGTGGGGTATCAAATTAAAGAGGAAAGAGAATGTAATCGAGTGGAAGTTCTTGTTTTGATCCTGCAAACTTCATACGGACGTTTTTACTGTTAAAAAAGGATTTTTTGGGACTTGGGTCATATACACCCCCTTCCTTCATTTTGCATATATGTATATATATTCTTTCTTGCGAATGCATTAGCGGTCTGTTGTGAACGTTTTTTGTTTGGGTGGCAAATCTCGACGACGTAACGTTCTTCGCAAACACGAGATTAAAATAAAGCTATTTTTTCACCCCAACCCACTTCGTCTTTTCGTAGAAATCTATTTCCTCCTACGCTTTTTAGCCAACAAACTACGACTCTTATGTGATTGGGTTCACAACTTAATTTATTGTTCCATAGGGTACTTTCGATTTCGAAAATGGAGGGGGTAATTTCGAAAAAAACCCTTTTTTACCAAACTTGGTATTTACATACTACTTGTTTGCGCCTCTCGGAGGGGCAAGGCGGCAAGGTTTCAACTTCAAATGCTTATAGCTCACGAAGGAAGTGGCGTAGCTCGAAGTTTGAGGTCTTAAATGAAAGTTCCCAGCGGAGGCTATCATTGATGTGAATTTTAAGTCCCTCGGTGGGAAGGGGGCGGAGTCTACGGTGGTGTCGGAATCACAATTTTTTCCACCATACATATTCATAAACGGAAAACCCTGAAGCTCAAAAAGAAACCGATTTAATTTTACTGAAAACAGTTCTCCTAGTTTTGCATCCTGCGTCGATTATATACTACGTTTTTCGATCGGGGGGGGGGGGGGTGGGAGGTGGCGGAAATAATGGCCATTTTACTCTGGCCGCTTTAACTAAGCCAGTTCACCTCGCCGCATAGGCATATGGGTACTCAAACTGCATTAAAAAAATACATATTTGAAAATGACGTATATTAGTCAAATTTAGTCCCCCCTTCCTTCCCGCCCAGTAAAAATCTGGAATATTTTTCAGGCCCTAAAAAACTCTATTCTTTTCTATTTAAGTGTGTATAAGTGTATAAATCCATCTCCACCCCATAATTCAGCTAAATATACTAAGATTTCCAAAATTCCTTTTGATTATTTTTTGAGTGAATAATTTGCTGGAAATTTTCTCTTTATAAATTTTATGCATATTCGAGGCAGACAATAATGCCTCGATCCAATATAAAATCAACGATGCCTCGACCTGATTTCAAGTTTTTCCTGGAAAATTTACTGGGCTCAACGTGTGTATGTACTTAGTTTTTGCGTGCGATAAATAGTTTTTGAGATAATCGAAAAAGAAAAAACATGCGTCCTTTTGAAGGAGAAAAGTGGCCGACTTTTGAGTGAAAAAGTTGAGTTTTTTTCCATTCGTGATTGTGAAGAATTGATGCTTCCCATGAAAAAAATGTGCACAGCAGTGCATTAATGCTGTTAAAAGAAAGAACTGATGAAATATATGCGAAATGTAGGAACTGGGGGGAAGGGGACCCAGCTGTATGAAAATGGGTTCTTAGGCGGAAAAACATCTGGATGAAGTTTTTTTAATTGGAAAAAAATAAACCCACTCGATAGTACTCAGTGAAACCTTTCAGGCCAAATTAGAAGGACGCCTTCCGGGGGTACCTAACCCGCACCCTTAAAGTACCCCCTGTAAAAAAATTTTCAACGAATTGTAGCTTGCACGAAGTTGAGATGAACAGTGGAATCGATTTTCCAATCGGACTTAACCCTACCCTACCAAGTTATAGGTGATTTACCGTGCAAAAATCTAGTACCTAATTTAGAAAAAAAGTAACGTACTAAGAAAAAGTGGGTATGGAGATCGAAGGAGAAGTGAAAACAAAGAATTATGGCGGTTTTAGAAAAAGTTTAGAAAGTATACTGCGCTCCCTGCAGATGGGGTAAACAGTTATTTTAGTACGTTTTCGGAAAATCCAGTACAAATTCTAATATCTTTTTAAATGGATTTTGAGTACCCACACCGCTATGGTCCAAGGTGATATGACTGAGTTATAAGCATAGAACTATATACCCCCACCGTTTCGCCTCCCCTTTCACAAAAATCAAAAATTGTAGTACCCTACTTGTCCTTGTAGGCGATTATCTGAAAACCGCTTTGAAATCAAGTAAAACAGATGGGTGTCTTCGGAGATTACCCCTACAAACTTTTTTGTACATGTATAGGACGAAAAATTGGGATATTGGCTTCCTCCATTCCGCCCTTAGCTTACCAGGGACCCCACCCTAAGCACCTCTCAGCAACCACTTGTAGCCCCCGATTGTAGCTTTCATTTAAGTCCCTAATGAGCTCTGTGCGCGTTTTCAATAAGGAGTTATGCAAAAGAAGTTGAAACTTTGCCATCCTGCCCCGCCGAATGCTAGCCCCTGACTTAAAAACCAACACCATTAAAACATGTGCGACATCGAGACGAATACACCCACAAAAAATGGTAAAAAAATATATATATTTAAATAAAAAAAAACAATGTTTCTTTTAGATGTCGCCGCTGTGGCAACAACGGAGTAGTAGCTTATCGTACTATGTCGCCGTAGGGGCGACAACGGAGCTGTATGTTTACCTTACATTGTCACCGCATCGGGGACAACGGAGTGCAAGGGGTTAATAAATTAATAAGATTCATTGGATCAGATTGAAATCGCGATGTCTCTGTTCGACTGGAGTAAATAAAAGGACAACGAAAGCATTATTCAACACAAAAATAAATATCCAAGAATGACAATGAGTTTTGATTGATAATCAACGTTTATATATTACATTTAAGCTAGTTTCTAGGTTTAACACTAAATTCTAGTAGAAAAAATGCGATTTAATAAAAAAATTCTAAATATAACTACTACTGGGTACCTATCCGAATTTAAGCCTCCGTCTTCAGGTTTATCTTAGGTCTGTTCGCGTACTAGCTTGAAAGTACAAACTTGTAAATTTTTTTGTAAGTTTTTACTCGAAGGTGTTCGCGTACTCGAAAATTGAGAGAGAAATTATTGACGTCACATTTCCCCTCCGTTCAATTTATTAATTGATTTAACTCGAGAAAAATCGTCGAGTAAAAACTTCGAAAGTGTCAGTTTTGACAGATCGTCGCCGGTTTTCAGTTATTTTTAAAGTTTTTAGTTTTAAAAAAATGAAAAAACGTGTTACTCCTCCTCCAGTAGAAGTAGAATGTTCTCCAAGAACATTTCAACGTATTGAAAGTGGTAAATTAAATTTGTTTATTGTACTATATGCTAGGAAAATTACACGTCGTCATTACAGATCCCGAATAATTGCAAGTTTTCACAAGTTTTTACTCGAAGCCGTTCGCGTACTTTGTGAGTGTCGCTCTCAATTTCTCTCTTTATCATACATTTTGACGTTTTTCATGATTTTACTTGAAAAAGTACGCGAACAGACCGCTTGTTATCGCAGCAATTTTGACGTTACTCAGGCAAACTCTGTTCGAACATAGGTTTCTATTATAATATTGAAATGATTCGAATAGCTTAGTACATGTCTACAGGGTGTTTCCTGATGAGACGTTCAAATGGAGAAAGAAAGCGATAGTACTCACTTAGCCAAACAATAAATTGTATTGTAGGAGGGGGGGGGGCATCTCAATCGATTCAGAGTCGTGATTAAGAAAATATACTAATTCCCGTTATCTTAAAAAGTACAGGGTGCACGGTTACCGTTAATTCTTTTTCTCATGGCCTCATGGCCTTTCCAACAACTGCTCAATAAGCCCCGTACTCCTCCTCTCTTCTCCGGAGTTATGGCGGTCTAACAGAAAAATGTCGATCTTACCCCCTTTTTTCTTATTTGATCTTTTTCTTTTTGAAAAAAAATTGATTATTTTTACAAAAATTGCAAACTGTGGGCTCGTCTTTTTAATTTTACCTATTACACCTAGTAGCTGTATTACACTGTAGCTGTTAAAGAATTATAAGCTCTTAACCTTACTTTCAGGTCATAACGAAAAAGTCAATGCAAAGGCCATGAGGTTCTACATACAATGAGATCTTTACGATGACTATACACCCACCCTGTACTTTTTAGGACACTTGCATATTTTCTTAATCAACCTGTAACTCCGAAAGGGTTGTGATGTCCTGCCCCTCCTGCCATACAGTTTATTGTTTGTTTATGTGAATACTATCATCTACTTTCCACTTTGAGACTCTCACCAGAAGAAATATCATTAGATGAAGGAGTATGCTAACAAATATAAAAAAAAGAAACTCAGTTCTTTGTTAAACGTGATTGGATTGATTGCGATAACAAGAGAAATGTGAAGCAAAAAACTTATTGCCATATTTATCAAGCAGTCGTAATTTGTGACGGTCATAAAACCAGCATCTAAATCAACCCAAAAATTGAATCATTTTTGGTCATATATGAATTTCAGTGTGATGAAAAAAAATGCGCGAAGGATAATAGCCAAAAAATATGGCAGTCTTGTTAGTACCAGCTCTTAGATTCAGATAGGCCCTGATTGGTCATACATAATATATTGTAGAAAAACAAACTGATTTACTATTTTAGTTGAGCAGAATAACAATAAAGTCTAAGAATTATATACTTGTAAACATTTCTTATACACGGTAAATCATTGCAGTTTCGATTCGTTTTCACAATTACACTTATTATTCTCTATTCCTCATTAAAAAAAAAAAAAACGAACTCTAAACACTCTAAAAATCATTTGTTGCTATATCATATAGTGAGTCAATTAGATCATCGCGATTTTCACAGTTCCGCAAAAATTGAAATTCTTCATCGATTCCATCAAAGTATGGCTTGTACGTATCATCGATAGACATCGCATATGGTATCGGCTCCACAATAACATTTGGACCATCGCATGGATGATTATTTAGAATTGATATAACGACGTTCTCGCTTGGTTGTGGCACTTCGTTCGCTAGATATATCTAAAGATAGAATGATAATTTTTATTAGTCCTTTATTTAAAAGCTATGAATATCTACGTGCATGGAAGGAAGGAAAAGAAAATAAGGATGACAATAAAATAAAACTTATACAAAAAGAAAAAAAATAATATACAACTACTTGTTATGGTCGTAGCATATTGCATATAGCAAAATGCTACACGTGCTGAAGCGTGTAGGCCGGCTGTGTCAAACAGAAAAAAACTGAACGCACCCGAACGAGAGAAATGCATTTCCTTACGCTCAGGTGCCATGTTGACATGACTGACAAGGCAGAAGAAGACCATCGTCACACTGTAGTGTCAGATCTTCTCGAGAGGACGTCGAAAAATTAGCAACGTATCGTAAACATCGAGCATAAAATACATCCTGTAAGTAATTTTAAGAGATTTTTCATTTATGGTAATAATTTACTTTCAATTAGTGAAGTTATTTGACACGACTCCGCCCGAAATTCAAAAAGTAAGGCATCTGAATTCCGGCCGCAGCAAAGTCGCCGCTATACGCGTGAAAAGCAATATTTGTAAGAAAACTAAGAGTTTCCTCAATACGGAGGAGTACCTGAAGGTATATATATTGTTACGTGCAATAGAAAGAGACAACTGGTGACATCTACTGGCAATAAACAACTTCAGGTTCGGGGAGTAAATGACTTCAGGTTCGGAGAATCGATTATGAAATCTACAGGAAAGTTCAGGAATAGAACAAATAGAATAGTCAAGAAGCTTTTGGAATAGAACACTCCAGATTTATCCGGAGTGTTTCTAGGGTATAAATATAACAGTTGTCATCGCCAGAAAAGAGTCTTGTTTTAGACGTTGCAGTGTTAAGAAGCGAAAGTAATAAAGAAGGGATAGTGTGTAATTAGATTTCGATAATTGAAAGTACAGTGTTAGCGATAATTAGAGTTGAGTTGATTAAATGAATAATTGTGAACTTTATATGATTAGAGTGAAATAAAGGACTTGTATATTAAATATTTAATATTGTGTTTTAAATAACGAACCAAAGGCCACGCTCGCAACAACTGGTGTCAGAAGTGAAATAAATTCGCGAAATAAAGTGGTGGAAATTGACTAAAAATTAAAAAAGTAATTAATTTTGAGAAATTGTGTTAAATTGTGAAAGTTCTGGAAAATAATTTATATTCAACTGTAAGAGAATTACTAAAATAATGGGCGCAAAGTGGACGAGCTTCGAACGCAGGATTTGAAAGTGGAGTTAGGGAACCGGTCATTACAAACGGCAGGCATAAAGAAAGTTCTAGTCGAGCGACTTAGACAATCTTTGATAGAGGAAGGAAAGAATCCTGAAACATTTGTTTTCGAAGAGAACTTGGAAGAAATCGAAGTTGAAGAAGCGCCTGCGATGAAAATGGAACAGCTTTTGAGTACTTTAATGAGTAAAATGGAAGCCCGTTTTGATGAGCAAAAGAATTCTCTCGAGGAACAAAAGAATACTCTGGAATCCCGTTTTGATGAATAAAAGATTGATTTAGAGGAACAAAAGAAATCTCTGGAAACCCGTTTGGACGAACAAAAGATCTCTCTGGAGAATTGTCTAGAAACTCGTTTGGAGGAACAGAAGACTTTCCTGAAAAACTCATTAGACGAACAAAATTTGAAAATTGAAGGAATCGAGCAGGAAGTGGCGGAAGCTCAACAAAAAGTCACCGAGAAGCTTGACAGTTTTAAATCAGATCTGGAAAGAATAAAGCATCGTCAGCCTCTAAGCGTAGCAACTGAAATATCCGGTGCAGGTAGAATGAAACCTCCCATATTTGATGGACAAAATTCGTGGCATATCTTCAAGAGACAATTCGAGGCAGCTTCAGAGGTAAATGGATGGAATGATGAAGACAAAGCTATAGCTCTGGTGTTAGCACTTCGAGGTCCTGCGTCAGAACTCTTACAAACTGTACCGATTGAAAATCAACGTAATTACTCTTCATTAGTACAGGCGATAGAATTACGTTACGGAGATGAGCACATGCAGCAAGTATATCGCCTACAGTTACGCAACAGGATTCAAAAACATGGCGAATCACTACAACAACTGCAGGCAGATGTAGAAAGATTAGCACATCTTTCATACTCCAGCGTGAATGCGGATTTTCTCAATGAAGTGGCGACGGAGGCATTTGTGGACGCTATTACAGATCAAAATTTACAATAATCATTAAGGCTAGCAGGAAAGAAATCAACAGCAGAAGCACTAGCCTATGCATTAGCATACGAATCCGCCAGACAAGCTTCACGGAGTGCAGTACGAGTGAGAGAAATTTCAGTGGAAGAATGTACTTGTAATAGAGTGCAATCATCACAGAGCCCGCCTTCACGTGGTGTCCCTCGATGCTGGAATTCTAATAGACCAGGGCACGTCGACGAGTGGAATCACCAAAAGAAGAGGGGAAAGAAGAATGCCAAAGATGTCGAGCCAGGGAACAAGCAATTCGTGGAGAGACTAGATATCAAACAGCGACTAGTCGCATCGTCTCTCCGCTTGAGCAGTCGGAAAACTAGTAAAAACCAACTTCGTGGGGCAGAAGTTGGTTGGTGGAATCGACAGCCCCGAAGTCATCATCCAAGTAAGTCAGTTACAGAGAAATAATAGCAGTCTTGTTATATATGGAAGTGTAGGAAAAAATGACTGCGAAGTTACTATCGATACTGGAGCTTCAAGATCAATTATTAGAGCAGATCTTGTTAAGAACAAATGGCTTCACAATACCACCAAATATCTACTAAGAACAGCAACTGGAGCGGCAGCACAGGTGTTTGGAGAAATAACTTTAGATGTTCAACTAGGCGAACTACTATTTCCTCACACTTTCCTGGTTTCAGACATAATGGATGACTGCATTCTTGGAATAGACTTCATGACCACATACAAAATAAATCTGGATGTCGGAGAGCGGATTCTCAAATATGGCAACATAGAAATTCCTATGAAACTAGGAGAAGAAGCAGATCATCCTGCGAAAGTAAGGACGATGGTCTGCGAAAATATTACTCTTTCGCCATGCTCCGAGACACTAATATGGACAAAGCTTACTGATGACATCGGGACCTGCCGATTCTATCTGGTGGAGCCTAACCCCACAAAAGTTACATCGAACATCATCGTTGGCAAGACTTTAGTGAAGGCAGAAAGTGCAACATTAATTCCAGTCAGAGTGCTTAACACATCCGAAAACGAGGTACAACTAAAAGAAGGTGCTACAATTGGAAATTGAGAACCCATTTACCAAATCGTCAATTTAGATAATGGTAGTAATGTCAAGGAGACAAAAACTATACCAGCTACTACCCAACAGGTTCAGAAACTTCTTTCGTCCAGTGCCTTAAGTGAACAACAACACAACGATGCCAAAGAGGTGATCGATGAATTTTCGGAATTATTTGCAATAAATGATGATGACTATGGTAAAACAAATCTTGTCCAGCATCGGATCGAGATTCCAGGCCCATTCGACAGACACCACGAAGATTGCCATTAGCCAAACAACCAGAAGTTGCAGACATGATGAATTTCATGAAGAAACAAGGCATAATAGAGGAATCTAACAGCACTTGGACATCGCGGGTTGTTCTGGTTAGGAAAAAGGATGGCAGCACCCGATTCTGTGTAGACTAATTATCAAGGATTGATGACACGTTGGATATCCTTTCCGGAGCGCAATGGTTTTCCACACTGGATTTGAAGAGTGGTTACTGGCAAGTGGAAATACATCCCGAGGACCGAGAGAAAACTGCTTTCTCAGTTGGCAGTGGCTTATGGCAATTCAAAGTAATGCCATTTGGGTTATGTAATGCTCCAGCCACATTCGAACGACTAATGGAATGTGTTCTACGAGGTTTAACCTGGAAAACATGTCTTGTCTATTTGGATGACATAATAGTAATCGGAAGGACATTCATGGAACATAAAAACAACTTACGGGATGTACTTCAAAGACAAAAAGATGCAAAATTAAGGCTCAGTGCGAGTAAATGTGCTCTATTTAAAAAAGAAGTTAAATATTAAGGGCACATAGTTTCATCACAAGGAGTAAGAACCGATCCAGAGAAAACAGAAGCCGTCAAAAATTGGCCAGCACCAAAGGACAAACATCAATTACGGAGTTTTCTTGGTTTAGCTACCTACTACAGGCGATTCGTGAAAGGTTTTGCAGATATAGCAAGAAGCCTACATCAACTTACCGAAAAGGGAAAGCCGTTCATATGGTCGGTTAAATGCAACGAAAGTTTTGAAAATTTGAAGCAACAGCTCTGTGAAGCGCCAGTACTTCACTATCCAAAGCTGGGAAAAACATTTATATTAGACACGGATGCCAGCAATGAAGGTATTGGTGCAGTGCTTTCTCAGGAGGAGAATGGTCAAGAAGTTCCAGTAGCTTACTATAGCAAAGCACTTTCAAAGTCAGAGAAAAATTATTGTGCTACAAGAAAGCAGCTACTTGCCATTGTAAGTTCAACAAAGCATTTTCATAAATATCTCTACGGGCAGAAATTCATCCTTCGCACCGACCATGCAGCGCTTAAATGGCTTCTGCAGTTTAAGAATCCTGAGGGACAAGTGGCGAGATGGATAGAGCGACTCCAGGCTTATGATTTTGAAATACAACACAGAAGAGGTCGTATCCATGGAAATGCAGACGCCCTTTCACGACGTCCATGTAAACTTGAGTGCAAACATTGCACCCGAATAGAAGAAAAAGAAACAATAGCAACAAATACTGATCGGATGAAGACCCGCTATGACTTACGCGCTAATTCCGCAGGATTTAACGAAGGTGATCTTGTTTGGATGTACAACCCGAAACGACGTAAGGAGCGTTCTCCAAAATTGCAACAACACTGGGAAGGACCGTACTCAGTAGTAACTAGAATTAATGACGTGGTATACAGGATTCAGCGTGGCACAAGAGGCAAGCACAAAATTGTTCATTTGGACCGCTTGTGTCAATACTACGAGCATCAAGACCGTGGACCACCTGTTGTTCAGGACGAACAAGTTTAAGAAGGGGGCAGTGTTACGTGCAATAGAAAGACAACTGGTGACATCTACTGGCAATAAACAACTTCAGGTTCGGAGAGTAAATGACTTCAGGTTCGGAGAATCGATTATGAAAGTTCAGGAATAGAACAAATAGAATAGTCTAGAAGCTTTTGGAATAGAACACTCCAGATTTATCCGGAGTGTTTCTAGGGTATAAATATAACAGTTGTCATCGCCAGAAAAGAGTCTTGTTTTAGACGTTGCAGTGTTAAGAAGCGAAAGTAATAAAGAAGGGATAGTGTGTAATTAGATTTCGATAATTGAAAGTACAGTGTTAGCGATAATTAGAGTTGAGTTGATTAAATGAATAATTGTGAACTTTATATGATTAGAGTGAAATAAAGAACTTATATATTAAGTATTTAATATTGTGTTTTAAAAAACGAACCAAAGGCCACACTCGCAACAATATAAAGACAAAAAAAATTGCAATAATCACTGTTCATTTTTGTTCAAATTTTGGCAGAAAATTATAAAAGGAAATTCACGAGCCCTATCACGTTTTTGTGAAAGAGACTCAGTAGGAGGTTAGCTGATAAAGGACCAGCTACCTAACCTCTCCGTCGTAACGTTTAAGGTTAATTCAGGGATTCATGTCGACAGCTAACAGATATAACTTACAGCAAGGTCAACAAATCGACGATATTAATGGTGGCAGTAAAACAAAAAATAAGGTAAACTGCTTGTATTGTTCCATGTTTTATCACACTAGCATGAAGTGATCCTAAAGTAATTGTAATAAACTGCGACAATAAGGATATATATAATATTTGCCAATTTCTTGTACATGACATGCGGAGGTTACCTGACTAGTATAAATTTAGGGTAGAATTGCATAATAATATCTAACATAAGGAAATTAGTGGCAATGATTAATTTGTGATCATTGCAGAAAATTTTTGACAACATTTAGGCGATGTGATTGCCCACTTATATACATATACTTATTCAGATGAGCTTAAGCTAGACTAAGCGAACCGTTTCTCTAAGACTGTATCTATCCTATTAGCTTTCTTGGGTTATGAGTGTCGACACTAATTTCCTATTTGACTTATAACATAAAAATTTAATTTGGTACGATTATTGATAAAAGTGAACTACAACTTTGTGTTTTTTGCCTAGCTTTAATAGTTTAGTTAAGAATGAGCTATTCCAAATAAATACATGTGTAAATTTGCAGAATGAAGGAATAGAAGAAATTTAGTAATAGAAGAAAATTTTTTCCGGTATGTATATATATACATATATATCCCTATATATGTATATCATGTGCACAAGCATAAGCAGCGTATGTTAAGACTGTGACGGTTGGAAGTTTGGATAATTTAAAGTATTTTCGTGTAATTTCTGAAATTGCTTTAGTCTATCATGTAGTTTGTTTCACTCAAAGCGACTCCTTATAGATGAAGTGCGAAAAGAACAAAAAGAAAAATTAAATATCCTTTTCTTTTGTATGGCTCAAGAAAAATGTAACTTTTAAGATTATTCATAAATCTCTCGTCGCAGTACGACGGACACTAAGTTCTGCCCGCGCTAATCGATTTTGCATACACTTACGATCATGGTAAATTTTAATGACTATTATTAGAGATTTTAAACCAATAGAATACTTAACACAAATATGTACTCCTGTTAGTAAGCAACACTTTTCTTGTTAACGAATTACCGTATGCTGTGAATTATAACGTCGATATGAATCGCTGAGAGTTTTTATTTCTCCTCCCACATCCTGGAGCCCTCTCGCTTAGGATGCAGGTCGCCAAGGTTCGCCTAGTCTCTCTCTCTTTACAGGGCTATAAGGGACTTGGGAAAATAGTGCCACCCAAAGTCAAACGGGAAGATGGGGCTGGTAAAGGAAGGTAGAACACCTACGCCTTCCACCTAGATCCAGGTAAGTGACGTAAGGGTCCCTTCAGGACCGAGTGTGTGCTAGCTGTTCTTTTGTTGAAGGCACGATATCTCGTTTTGTATATGGTTGGTAACAGCGGCAGGTTGTTTTGTGGAAACCCCACACTCTCCGCCAATAGTCGAGGTGGACTAGCGTGCCGCCCTGTATACAACGCTGTTATCGGGTGATCTGTCAGCTCATGCTGGCGGTCTGGACTTAACGTCCGAAGTACATCACTCTCAACATAATTCCATAACATTCTGCCATGTGAAACCAACAATCAAAATTTAAGATATCCCCGATTGTAACAACAAAAGATTACAAGTCCTTTGGTCGGAACCCACCTTGACGGGGTGTAGGGGCTTAATATAGATAGTGGATAGTGTGGATAGGGTTCCAGTAAACAAGAGGATGCGCCCAATTCAAGGCATGAACGACCGTGCCAGGGGATGTATGGCTGAGAGGGAGCTCAATCGCTTTGCCTTCATATAGGATTATCATGGGATTGATCGTCTTTATTAGATAAGATCATGGCCCCGACGGCCGATTATCAAAATTTTAAATTGCTCGAGTGTGGTGCTTCTCTAAGAGCACAGGAGCCTAATGCCTCCTTAAAAGCATCAGCTGAAAGGGCTGACCTTCTAGCGAGGTCTGACCTGGTTCTCCGTTCCTTGGACCGGAACCCGCCATAGGCATTGGCACTTTGGTTATCGGGTCTTAGTTTGCTGCTAAGTCTTAAACTTTCAATTTCAATTGACTTATTTCGCTATGAATTTTCATAGCAAAACTCTCTGTGAAATGCTAGTCCCGCGCATAGGGCTAAATCTTGCTAGACATTCAAGTAAATATGTAGTATTTCGCCTCATATAATTCACACTTAAAATTTATTTTAAGTCTATTTATGAGGTCAGCTTGGCTGTTTGCTTTGGCATATACAGCAGGCAGGAACCAAGCCGTACTGACGATTATACGGTTCCTGCTTATATGAAATGCCCTCTTTTTGTAATGAAATTTCTTTTTTCAAAAAGAAAATGTTTCGTTTGCATAAAGAGTTTTTTCCACTATATAGTTTATTTACCAATGCTGATCAATTATTTGTAGAGAAATCTATTCCTGTAACTAGCATTTGCGAGGCTCTGGCGGAACAAGTATCTTACAATTATGTATATGTCTAGTTTATTATCATTCAAATTTAACTACAGTTGGAATTTATTTTTAATTTTTGTTTTATTGTTTACATTTCTTTTTTGCTTTTAATTTGTTTGCAGTTTCTTGTACTGAAATCAGTAATTACTTCTAGCTACCTTTAATTGCATATCATGGACTCCATTGCTTTATTGAGTGTATGCTGGACTTATATGTTTATTATCTTTCATAAACCTAAATTAGCATGTATTTGCCGTCTATTTCGCAGTTTTTGTGTCCTGTGTTTCATGAATCCTGGATGATCCTTTTGAAAAAGTTGGAGCCTTACTGACGATATTTTGTAATCACTCTAAATGTTTTAATGTTAGTCATATGAATGGACGTAGTATACGTGGGAACATTGATGTTTTTTGTGTCCAATTTTCATGCGATCCTTGTAAGTGAATCGTGGCTACAATCCCTTCTTATTTAAACTCGTTTGATGGCTACAACCTATTCAGGGGTGACCGCTGTGATCGCCCATTTACATTACTAACAAGCTAAAGGCTAGAGTTATTGCTTGCTCCAATTCTGGGGAACTGCATTTTATTTGCATTGGACATTGGCAGGCAAAAATATGTTCTATGTGCAGTTTATTGTCCACCTAAAACTTATAACGCTGGAAATTTTGCGGATTTTATAAATATTTTAACTCCGATTATTCAAGGTTATGAACATGTTATTGTAGGAAGTGACTTTAATGTTGACGTGCAAATTGTGAATAACATTGCTGACTCATTTGTCTTTGATATGCAATCCGCAAACCTTAGCGTAGTCAATTCATTATCAACCTATTTTCGTACATCAAATCCATCACAATTAGATCTATTCTTAGTTAGTGACCACTCTAATGTTTTATTTAATAATCAGTTAACACCACCTAGTATTCTGGATCATGACGTCCTATGCTTATGTTATGATTTGGACCTACATAGATCTAATTGATCCTAAAAGACTCCGAAGCACTATTTCGGGAGTGCTCCGTTACGCCATGGGATTCAATAGAGCAATTGAGCTCGATTGATGACAAAGTGAATTGCCTTACTGCGTTAATAAATTATTTATTCAATAAATATGTCCCAGTTAAGATTACAATAATTAAGCCCTAGACTTTTCCATGGATGGCTACTGAAATCCGTTCTATGATTGCAGAAAGTGAATTTCTTTACTGGCAATATCAGCGTCTTAAAACCGAACAGGCAGTCATAGGTTATATAAAACATTATGGAATCGGATAACCAGCAAAATTCGTTATTCTAAACGAATATTTTGTTCAGTCTTAACTTGCTGCCCAAAAAGTTGTGGCAAAACTTACGACGTCAGGCCGGAGTTTATAGTAATTCGGTGAAGAAGTATGTCATTAAACCCTCTGTTCTTAATGAGCACTTTGTGAATTGCTAATCATATAATCCTAGTCGATGTACTGGCAAATGCAAGATTATCTGAAGATTAACAACTTAATCTGTGACTGGTCATGGGTGTGACATAGCCTACTCAAAGTAAGTACTGATATCCGAATATCCTTGGACTGTGGTGAGATTTCCATCCAAACTTTACCTGATTTCTCTACGGCGTTTGATAGTGTCGACCATAGGAAACTTTTGTGTAAGCTCTTAGATAATTTCAATTTCTCTTCACCTGCTCTGCGGTTGATTTTTAACTTCCTCTCTAATCGGTTTCAGATTGTTGTACTTGATAATGACATATCGTCTGATTTACTTCCACTAGTTTGCGGTGTACCCCAAGGATCTACCCTTGGACCTCTCCTGTTTAGTCTCTTTATAAATGATCTTCCGAAAGTTTTACAAAATGTACGTGTACGTATTGTACGCACATGATGTGCAGATCTATCTGAGTCGACCAGTTGGGCTTATGGAAGATTTTGTAGAGCATATTAACAGAGATTTGGATAGGATATTGCAGTGGTCCATATCGAACAAATTAAAGCTAAATGTTGGAAGCTCACAGTGCATGGCTTTGGGCTTTAAAGATCAACTGTCTCTTCCCTCTGTTTGGTTAGGTGGGAATATCATGCCATTTGTCGATAAGGTACGTATTCTTGGAATTATCCTTAATTTTCATATGAAATGTTGTGACCACATTAATACTTGTCTGTCTAAAATCTACTTTGGCTTACGTTGCCTGTGATTATTTGCCAGCTATCTAAGTGTTAATATGCGTCTAAAGCTGATAAAAGCTCTGCCTCTACAGTATTTCTCAAGTGCACGACTAGTCTGCAGTCGTCTGCCGTAGGAAACTAGATGTGGCATTAAGTGACTGTATAAGAATCATATATGGCCTACGCAGATATGACTATATTACACCTTTTAGAAATAAATAAATTAGTAGTGGCTGCTCTCTCGAGTCACATGTCAAACGCATTAATTTAATGTTTTTGTTTAAAATTATTCACAATAATCCACCTTAGTTATCTAGCAGAACATATTAATTTTCAACAGTCTCGGAGAGGTCGCAACGTTTTGATTCAACGTTACCGAAGACATCTATCTTGGAGGGTTCCTACTTTTTCCAAGCGTTTCGATTGTGGAAAGCTCTTCCATGTAGTGTTCAGCGCGCAGGAATTCTTAGTGCGTTTAAGAGACATCTTATATCTTATGTGGTTTAATTCTTATCTCTTTTTTTCCCATTGAGACCACATGTAGATTTTAATTTCATATTTTTTGTAATTAGTGCTAAATAATCTTCTGGATGTTGACCTAGCGTATACTCTTTCTACTTTTTCATATTATATTTGTATTAATTTTTAGTCTCTTTGAACTTTCCAGAATGTAATTTTTCTTAAACTATTTCTATTGGTACTAGCTATCTCTTGTGTACCTTTATATGAATTTAAGAATAATAATAATTCCCTCCCGCATGTTATCAGTTATCTTTAAAATAGCGGCAGTAGTACTATGGCCACTTCAAAACCAGGACTGCCATTTACATAGCAATTCGTTCTCCTCCAAGTATGGCTTAATCTGCATGCTTACGAGTTTTTCCAAGATTTTAGACAGAAAAGATGTGATATAAAATGAGTCTGAAATCACCAGCCTTTGCATTCGTAGGGATTGGAACAATCCTTGCGATCTTCCAGATCTGGGGAAAGTACGATGAAGTTATGCAAGAAATAAAAATGTATGTCAGCTCCAGAATATCCAAGGGGCAGTAACAGTTTTAAGAAACGTGGACAGATCATATCCAACAACCCTATAGCACTAAACATTTGAAATGGAGAAGTTAGATGTTGTTACTTGTTAGTGCATTTGGTATTTCAATATTTTGAAACGAATTAGATGTAAAATGTTAACACGTTCATAAACCACTGAGAACATCAAATAGCAGTAAGAATTGAAAATAACCAACCAAGCCGGACATGGCAATCAACTACTAGCCGGTCACGGTACAATTTTGTGGCGATATACCCCATAAGGTCCAGCCATTGTGAAGGAACTACAGCTCGCTTGTCGAGCCTATAGCTCTGGATCATAAACAAGAGAAGAAGAAGAAGAAGAAGAAGAAGAAGAAGAAAAGGCTGTATTGAAAACGTCGGGGCTGATATTCGAAAAGTTTTTGTTCCGAGTTATTGTAATTCCTATATACTGCTAAGGTTGGAAGAGTGTTTAGGAAGTAGATCCACATTTAATTGACGCGAAAAATAAGTTTTTTTTTGCTTTTGTTATCTGTTTGGTCACAATCCTTTTTTATCACTGAATATCTATCACCATCTTGGGTATCGCCAGTTATTATCGTCTTTCTATAAAGAAAGTCACGTTCTGTAATTATGGTATGTAATTTAGCACTAAACCACGGTGACTGTTCTCCAAACCTTCTGGTTTTTAGTGGAACATATTTTTCGAAAAAATAGAGAAAAACACACTTCCACGGGTTAATTATTAAGAACACATCGTTCCATGGCAAGATTCATTCAATTAATTAAGTTTTAGAATCTATAACATGATTTTCAATTTGTTTTATTTTACGTTAGTTATGCAGCTCCTAAACTTCATTATGTATTAGAGTTCAATATTTTCTAATTTAAATATCATATGTGTAAGGCAAAAAAAAAAAGGTGTATTGTTTGGACATTCTCAATGTTAAAAAATATACGCCCCCCTTATTAACACACGTAATTTACCCAAAGACCATCCCATTCCAATCAATAGTCACTTTGAAAATATCCCTGAAGCCACATTAGTATAATCATCAGTAATGAACGTTCCATAATGGAACCTCCCTATCAAGCATAATGCAGGATTTAGAGGTTGGCCTTTCATACAGGAAAGAGTGTTCTGTGAGGCTGCGCACAGCACAATATTAATTAATTGTGTCATAAATTTAGAAGCTTTGGAAGGGATACAGGATTACACAGGAAGCTTTCATGGTTGAATTTGACCACTTCAAACAAAAATTCTATTCGCTTCTTAAGTAATAAATTGAAGAATTTGTTTTTTGGTTGTTAAGGATGGGTGGGGATGGTTCTAATGCAGATCTAATGCATATTACTGTCCCCCGATTAATCCTAATCCACTTCCATACAAACCATTCCAATCATGAAATTAATGTTCGAAGTTCAATCCACAGAGAAACGACAAATATTGTGTAAATTTGGGCATCGACCATATTCGAATTTGATGAAATTTCACAGGTAGGTTGGCTTTATTGTCAATAGTATTTTGCTGAAATATTTTTTGTTTTTGTCCTCCGTCAGAAAGGAGATACGGTAAGTATTTTGAAATTTGAAAAAAGTGACAAATTTTGCTTGGTAGGTGTAGCTGCAAAATTTTATATCTCAGAATGTACACATTGCAAGCCCATGAAACAAACGCTATTTATTTAAGGAGACTTTGAAGTTACTTTTTCTGAAAACTTTTTTTTGAAAGATACTGGGACCGTTGTCCTTGAATATCTCGAAAAGCCCAATCTCGATTTTTTGTTTTGTTTTAATGGGCTTAATGGGCTTTGAGGAAGCTTTAGAAAGAAGAAAATGGAACTCCTTGAAGTTTGGATGGAGTTATTTTTAACTATATGTAGTTTAGAAAGCTTTGAACGAAAAATGCTGACGTGTGCTGAGTTGTTAGATTATGTGGAGTGTGTTCGGTAAAGAAGAAGGATGGTGTATGCCGCCAATGAAGTTTTTGGAGTATCTTGATCATACTTTTGTTGAGCCCCCGCCCCTCCTAGAAATCAATCTCAAATTTATGTTTGAAAACTTTCGATTTTCGATGGAAGTGTGGTTCTTAAATGCTCATAACTCCTTCCACGGATATCGCAGGATATCCTCCTCCTTTATAACAATATCCAATATGTTACGATTTATGGTATAAAATTAAATTCTTGAAAATTATTTCATACAAACTTTCAGTGTTATCTTTGATCCTGTAAAGTTTTCACACCCAGGACACTTTGTTTTTCCTTCCAAAGTATGACCCATTGTCAGTTCCATTCAACTGAAACTTCGTTCACATGAGGCAAGGTCAGAAAAACTCGGAGCGCGATTCTTGGAGGCTATACTAGTCGTGTGTTGATCGAAACAAATCCAAACACTGCTTTTCTCAGACTATCTTCGGAAACTTGTTCCATAATTTCGTACCTCCACGCCAGTTAGAATAAAAAAGAACATCAATGTCAATTGTTTTGGGGCAATACTGGGGTCATCATCTTGTCATTCAAAACGTTCGAGTCGGGTAAATTCTAATCGAGAACAACAAATTTATTTAAATAAACAGTTATTTTTTTTGCCCGCAATAATGTCGGCTTGTCTCACTTTTGTTACAGCTCTGTTTCACGAGTAAAATTTTTAGTCTTTCGGAAACTGTTCCCACAGAAAAGTTTGTTTTACTTTTAATTTTAAGGGTGAAAGGGCCAACCGCTCTTACACATATTTTGTTCATAAATTTTTTCTGTATAAATTTCTTTATTAAATCTTGCAAATTCTAGAAAAAAGCCAATTTTATCTATCATTTATGATTAGTGGTTCGGCATTCACCATGGCATCTAACATTCATAGAAAAACTTGTCTTGCCATCCTTGTGCTCGGTTCTGTAGGAAATCAGTCTAATAATTTGGGTGATTTGCCGCCTACAAAAAAGTAATTTTTGAAGACCCTTATGGGCTTGCTTGTCGTCATTTGCCCACGCCGATTTGAAGACCCAGTTCGGCCCTGGTGACTATTTTATTAATTTACTAAAACTCGACTATTTGTACCCGAACTTCTTTACCATCCTTTTATTCAGAGGATGCATCTGAATCCACTTTTCACTTAATTGTTTTATGGCGGGAGTTTCTTTAAATCGTACGCGAATTTGTCTGTCTGTATATTTCTTTTTTACTATTTTCGACACTCTCGTAGACCCACTTTGCGTCATCACAGCGAGCTGAAATTTGGCACACAGGTTCATGTCGCGTGACAATTGAATCTATCAAAATTTGAACCGGAAATTTCCATGGAAAACCCGGAAAATCGGGCAAAATAATTTGAAAATTTGGTACAAATTTGATTAATGATAAATCCATTTTATGAAAAATGCAGAGTTTTCCAATTTTTCCGAAATTTTTTTCTCGGAATTTTCCGACTATTCCGGAAAATTTTCCGGTAAAAAAGTTTTCTAAATTATGCAGGATCAAGTTCCCTATCAACTGGCATCATTACTTTCTCTCCGACAATGGTGAAAACTTGCAGAAAAAATCGAGGAAAATTCATGTAAAACGCTTATCCAGAGTTTTTCCGATCAAGGAAGCGTTTTGCAACCTAAGACAAAGTTGTAGAGCGAAATGAGTTGCATAAAGTTGCTTTTGTGGAAACCTCCATGGAAAATCCGGAAGAGCGGGAAAATCATCGGAAAAATTTTCATCGATATGATTAGAGACAAATCTGCGTAAGGAAAAATGCAGAATTTTCCAATCTTTCTGAAAAATTTTTCCGAAAATTTCCGGAATTTTCCGACTTTTCCGGAAAATTTTCCGACAAAAAAGCTTTATAATACTTTCTCTTCAATAATCATGAAAACTTACATGAAAAATCGAGGAAAATTCATGTAAATTTTTAAAAAAAATTCATAGTAATAGGAAATGTCTGTGGAAAACATGGAAAATCGGGAAGTTCATGTTATATGGGATCAAGTTGGAATACAGCTAAAAAGCGCTGTACACAATCTGCATCGTCCCAACATATCATCTCGACAGCATCACTAACCCTTGCGAAGTGCGTCGAAGCCGTAAAGAAAACTCAGGCAACAACTAAAATTTAACTTTCGTTGGTGTATTTAGCAAGAAAAATTTTCAATTATAAGCTTTTGTTCTTTAGCGATATTTTGACGCAAAAGTTTTGAAAAACTGGTAATCCAGTGTCTTTTCAGCCGTCATAAAATTGTTTTAAAATATCTCCATGCAGCACGTAATAACAATTTAGTTAACGTGAAAAAGGCAGAAAATAAAATAAGTAAAAAACGAGTTTTCAAACAAAACTGAGGCCAAGCCGCATGAAAAAATAGAAAATAAACTTTTCTTCATACACAGAAGTGGACTGAGATTTTATTCGCTGACAATCACCGATATATTTCAGTATGATCAAACAGAGGTAATAAGTGATTTGATTCATGAAGAGAAATAATATTCAAGAGAAATGTCCCAATCAAAAAATCTGAGTCCAAAGTTTATTTTCTACTTTTTCATGCGGCTTGGCCTCAGTTTTGTTTGAAGACTCGTTTTTTATTTATTTTATTATATCCTAGATGAAATCATTCGATTTGTAACGCAAAGAAATAATGATGGTAGAGCAGAATGGGTTGGACACCCACGCATAATATTATTAAATGTTATTTTGTTTTTGGCATGTCCGTCTATCTGTCCTCACGATAACTCGAGAGCGTGTTCACTTAGAGAGCTGCATATAGCCTTTTTAAATAAATTATAGATTTAAGTTCAAAAATGGAACAAATCGGGTAACTCCTTCGTAGGGTGGCCATATTAAAATTTCGTTTTTCCCTACAAATTTGGATATTGCTTGCGTACACGTCAACGTAGACACAATGTTTTCGTGTGGGCTAAATCAGACAACCCCTTCTTAGTGTTGCGATATCAAAATTTAGGATTTTATCGTATATTGTGAAACCGATCAGTCCTAGACGTTTTTATTATACTGAAAAGTTCTTCAGAATATGAAATCCTAGGAAATTGGTTATAATCATTTTTACTGTCCGATGATCCGTTTTGGAAATATATCCGACCACTTCAACGATCAAACTTGCACTGATGGGTGACCATACGAAATTTCTAGGGTATTATAAGAATTGGTCTTACAATTAGACCAATCCTAGCTTTTAACTTGATATATAATAAATTGAAAGTTGTGAGGGAAACAATATGGGCTTTTGGGGTACTTTCGGTACTACATATGGCTGTATATCCTTATTGAATTATCAGCATTATTATTTTTTTCGATTTTTAGCTTGGGTAAGCATCTTGTTTCTATGAAATACAGTACTGTGCAAAAAAAATTGCTCACTTTCATTTTCAAAATATTTGCTCGAATTTCTTGGAATTGAGGGTGGGGGTGTAAATTTTATTGCAGTCATTAGGTACTTACGGGTGTCTAGTTTCTATAAATAGTATGCGAATTTTTCATATATTGCATTTTGTTTTGATACGTCTTCTTGAAGTGAACTTGTAGTGAAATTTATGAAAAAATGGGAAAGTTAGGGCAGAGTTGAAAAGTAATAAGTTGGTGTTGGCACGAGAGAATTTGTTGACACGGGAAATAACAGTTAGGTTGGGTTGTGCTCAACGAACTGTTGCATGGAATTTAAATAAAAAAACTTCGTGAAACGGCCAGTACGAAACGAAACAGTGGGTCTGGTAGGCCACGAAAGACAACACCTGTTGAGGATAGATTCTCGGCGCTCCAGAGTATACGTAATAGATTTAGAACTTCTACAGACCTTCGGCATGACCTTTTTCTAGCACGTGGGACAATAATTTCTACAAGCGCTGTAAGGCGGAGATTAAAAGAAGCCAACATTTCAGCGCGTCGCTCTATGAGGAAGCCATTTTTGACCCAACAGATGTGGCGAACGCGTCTACTTTGGGCTAAAGAGCATGTTTTGTGGATGTGGAACAAAGTAATCTTCTCCAATGAATCAAAGTTCAAGATATGGCAGACTGTTTGTTCGCAGAAGGCGTGGAGAAAGAGCGTGAAGAATGTGTGCAGACTTTTCCTAAGAAAACGGAAGGTGTAATAGCAAAGAATAACTAAATAAAAGAAAGGACACAGAAGAGTGTTCCGATTGTTTTCCATTTAAATGTATACGGCGAGAAAAAGAAGCAAGGAAGAGAAAAAAATAAAAAATAAATCAAACACTCTTTGAACATTTTACGAATAAGACAAAAAATGTGAATGCGAAGATTACATGCAACGAAATGGAATGGCAAATGATTTATTTTCGTAAATAAGAGAGAATGGGCGGAGTTTTCTGATTTTACGCTCATAAAATGCTCCCGCTCTTTTATGAAAACACGAATTTCAGGAATTGTCCCAATGTTCTTCACAGAATTCCAATGTTTGTTAGTGTAATCCTATGATATGTGAACAGCACTCTTTTTGTTTACATTTGTTTTGCTCAAGTGGGGGAATCTCTTGCTGGATTCTGGGTATTTTATTTGACAGAAATTTTACATCTCCTTTTAGTGCGTTGTTCATTGCGAAATTTATCTTTTTCTTGCAAAATGGAGGTAGAGTTACCCAATATACATCATTATGAATAGTTCGAAATAATTTTGAAGGTATTCAAGAAGATTTTATCATTCGGGTAATCCTATGTTTTCTCAATTTTTGTTTTGAACTCGTTGTCTTAGTCGCACTACAGTAATGCATACCCAAGTTCTCTTCCGCCATTCATGCAAAAGACAAAAGTATATGAGATTACCTCTTTCAGTCTAAAAAACACGGAAAATTTCCAATTTTGTTCGCCTCTGTCTCTACTTATTCTTATTTATACTTTGGTAATAGTGTGGGGTTGCTCTTCTGGGGATGAAAAGGGTCGACTGTACTTTATTGACCGAAAAAACACAGCGAATGTGTATTTGGATGCTCTACGGAATCAGTTTCAGCCTACAGTTATCGAGTTGTCTGGAGACAGATGTGACTGTGTCTACCAGCATGGCAATGCTCCATGCCACACTGCTAGAACGGTAAGTAGCATTGTAACAATTTGGTTAAATTAAACACTTTTAGTTAACCTTATCAGCAAGGAGAAACAAGTTTTAAAATCGATAACAATTTTTGCTTATTTTCAATTTACAGGTGAAGACCTACCTGTTAAGATGGCATCTGTATAGCCCAGATCTGAATCCAATCGAAAATATCTGAGCTATATTGAAACTTAAGGTGGCAAGGAATCCAACAGAGACAATTGCAGCATTGAAACGCCTGATCAGGGATACTTGGGAGTCCATAACAGCCAGTACATTGCGAAATTTAGCAGAATCCATGCCTTATAGATGTAAGGCTCTGATAAAAGCTAAGGGAGGGCCGCGACAAAGTATTGAATTATTTTATTCGTTAATTTATTGATTTCTTAAAGAAAAAGAAAAAATTAAAAAGTGTATAACGGTAATGAAAGTATTTAATTTCTTCAACCTTCTAAATCCTATTGAAATACAAAGCTTCGCCGTAATTCGGAAACATCAGCCGGTTGGTTCATGAAATTTTTCTTTTATTTAAGAGAGGTTTTAAATTGTCTAGGAATGTTGGAAGTAACCATTATTCTTCGCATCGAGGACTACAAATGACACATTTGGTCTTAGTCATGAAAATACCGACAAAATCTGAGTGAGCTTTTTTTTTGCACAGTACTGTATATTATATGTGTGAATATAAGGATCATGCAAATTCTCAAAAAAGGTTTATATTGGTAGCTAGGTATTAATATTAATATACTCCTTCTCGCACCACCTTTGAGTAAAATTCCAGGTGCGATTTTTGTTTTTTATCTTTGTAGTTGCAAACCTAGATATTTACACGAAAACAATGTGTGGAACTTTCTCTGTAGAGAATTTTTTTAATTTTTTTTTTTTTATATAAAAAAGAACTTTGCTACAATACAATGTCTCTACTTCTATGGGTCGCGGTGCATATACTTGTGATTTGTAAAAGTGCTTCAACTTCGAAAATCGCATTTTGGGAACAGTTCATATACTACACGAGCCGCCTAAGTATTAGTAGCTAGAAAGACAATCGATTGTAAATTACATTACAGACTACAAACGTATATTTACAAAATTGACGCGAAGTCAAGAAATTCCAGTTCCAGTTTCCAATTTTTGTTTTGAAAAATTTATGAAAAATTGAAAAAAATAATTTTCTAAAACATCACTGCAAATAGTTCATATTTAAATTCTCTTAAATTAGGAAAATAATCAAGAAAAAATATTATCAAATTAAATATTTATAAAAAAAAATGTTAAAACAATTCTCCTGAAATCCAAAATAGCCCAGAATCACTATTTTCGAATTGAGAGACATCTATAAACATTAATGAATTTCAGTGAAATTTTTTTTTAAAATTACATTAGCTAACAAATTCTGAATGAGCATTTAGACAATTTCTTTCTTGACCGATCCTGCTAAGATTGTAGGACCTATAAACTCGTTGTATATTCGTGGTGTGTCGAGATTACACTTCAGTAACACCGTAATACCAACGTTAATCTGGGCTCATGAGAAGGTATGATCCTGTTATGTGCAATTTATATGAACTCTACAGGAAAAAGAAGTGCTCTGTTCGGTTTCACCGACAGGAAAGTTGCTGTTTCACTTTGCATTTATTCGAAAATATCAAGGGTAGCGTGCGAAAGATTTCTACAAATGTATTTCGTTTTTTTTTTTTTATATTAAAACGGTCACGCAGATCATATTATATATGTGTTGACGACTTTGCCTCTCGATAATGCGTGTCATTGTCAAAATCATCTACTCGAGATTACGTATCTTCAACAAAATAAAATTATCGTAATCTCATTTTTAATTCCTAATTAACCGATTAATTTGGCATATCATTGTACGAATTATCCAGCTCTTCCATCCATAGACCATTGGAGATAAGACTATCACATTACCTCCACTAAAGATATTATGTTCTAATAAAAGAGAACTAGGGAGAAGTGGGAAGATAATCGCGTAGCTAATGACCCTGATATATGTGTCTTTACACATGATTCGAATATAAATGTGGGAGTGGAGCCGGGTGTACAACAATTGTACCGCCTACCAGACTATTGCATTGTCTTCCAAGCGGGCGGTTCTAGCTAGAACTAATGAGAAAGACAGCTTATCGATCGAAATATCAGTATTTATATTTTTTTATTTTATATTATTAAGCCAAGCTCGGGGGATACCCTATAATACAAGGCAATTCCCAAGTAACAATTTTTCCAATTTTTGGTGACTGAAGGTGATGGGTAGTTTTATAAGGGGTATATAATGGTTACTCGGTTATATAAGAATTTCAGTGTTTATATAAGAGTTTTATAAAATGTATTACCAATTGGTGACGTAGTTATATTAGAGTTTTTTAAGGTTACTAATAGGTATCGTGGAAGTAAGTTACTTAAGGTTTTATAAGTTGGTGATGCAAATGTTTCCATAACCGGTCTATATAACTTAGAACAACCATTACTAGAAGGTATATAAGAAAGTTTTATAACTCTTTTCGTCACCACGTCATATAACTTATTGGTAATAAATGTTTATTGCGGTATCCGTGGTTACCCTTATATAACTCAACAACATTCAGTAATTTAGGTGACTTTAATAAAAATTGGGAACTTTCGGTAATACATATACCCACTATAAAATATCGTAAAATTTGTTGGTGGCGCTTTAGTAACTACGGTGATCATTATAAAAACAAATAACTTTCAGTGTCGAATGGAGCCATTATAAAACTGTTTTTATTCATTCGACACAATATAACCAAAGGGCTATATAAGAACACTAACGTCTGTTTTTTGTCACTATAAGATATATAACATTAAAAGAAGAACCTGGCGGACCTTCTGCGATGGCATAGATCAACTGCCCGCAGCTACCAGGCTCCATAAGGTACTTTCGAAGGATCACACGAATGGTATATGCTCACTTCAAAAAGAAGATGGGAACTATACCGAGAGTTGTGAGGAAACAGTCAGGCTCTTATTAGAAACTCACTTCCCCGACTCTACCAGTCCCGTTCAAGGAATAGTAGCTCCAGACCCAATTGAGGTGAGCAATTACAGGGTCTCTAACAGGAGTAAGAGCCTTGCGGGAAGAATCTTCACTCCTAACAAGGTTAGATGGGCCGTTGGTACGTTTAAACCCTTTAAATCTGCTGGAGGGGACGGCATCTTTCCTGCCTTACTACAGCAAGGGGTTGAAGAAATACTTGTTCCACTACAAAACATTTTTCGAGCCAGTTACGCTCTGGGGTATATTCCCCAATGTTGGAGAGACGTCAGGGTGGTATTTATACCCAAAGCAGGAAAAAGAGCTAGCTCTCTAGCCAAATCGTTCCGAACCATTAGTCTCTCGTCATTTTTACTTAAATCCATGGAAAAAATCCTAGACCTACATATTCGAAGTGAAGTTTTGATTAAATCACCACTTCATTCTAAGCAATTCGCTTATCAAGCAGGCAAGTCTACCGAGACTGCCATCCACACTTTGGTTAAAGACCTCGAAAAAGCTCTTGAAGCAAAAGAGGTGACCTTATGTGCATTTGCAGACATAGAAGGTGCTTTTGATAACACCTCCTTCGAAGCAATTAAATCAGCTGCCGAGGACAAGGGCTTCGAGCTCCCCACGGTTAATTGGATACACTCCATGCTTAGAAGCAGGAGGATAACTACTACTCTAGGAAACTGTTCAGTCACGATCACTGCAGCTAAAGGCTGCCCACAAGGAGGAGTTCTCTCTCCACTCCTATGGTCGATCGTGATTGATGATCTCTTAGAGAAGCTGACCAGTTCGGGTTTTACCATACAAGGCTACGCGGATGACCTAGTAGTCACGATACGGGGCAAGCATGACCAAGTCATATCCGACCTCATGCAAGAAGCCCTTTCTAAAGTCCACACTTGGTGCTTAACCAAAGGCCTCAGTGTAAACCCAAACAAAACGGCTATCGTTCCGTTCACGAGAAGATCAAAGCTTTCACTAAAGGCTCCTCTTCTCGATAACACGGAATTGATTTTTTCAGAAGAAGTCAAATATCTGGGGGTCACCTTAGATAAGAAACTTTCCTGGAATTCGCATCTGTCTAGAGTGACGGAAAGAGCGATAGGATCTCTCTACACGTGCCGTCGCTTCATTGGCAGAACATGGGGTCTGAAGCCAAAAATGATGTACTGGATGTACACCACGGTTGTTAGACCCATGGTCACCTATGCGGCCCTCGCATGGTGGCCAAAAACTAATGAAAAGACGGCTGAGGCTCTGCTTCAAAAAACACAACGGCTTGCCTGTCTAGGAATAACTGGTGCCATGAGGACCTGTCCTACAGCAGCCATGGAAGCCTTACTAAACCTTCCACCCCTACATCTGCAGGTGAAAAAGGAAGCAATCTCCAGTGCTATTAGACTGCAAAAGGAGAAACAGTTAAAACCAGGGAATCTGGTTGGTCATTTAAGTATCTTAAAACAGATACGCTTTGAGCAAATGACGACAATATCTGATATAATCACACCCGAGGTGCATTTTGTAAGACCATTCGATGTGGTTTTAGGAAACCGACAGCAATGGCTTTCCACTAAACCGTCCTTTCAACAAGGATCGATGGTGTGGTATACAGACGGTTCAAAAACGAACAGTGGAGTCGGACTGGGCGTATACGGCCCCAGATGCCATATATCAAAGGCCCTGGGCTCTACCCCTACCGTATTCCAGGCCGAGGTATTGGCCATAGAATAATGCGCCAATACCTGCATTAAAAGAGCCATAAATGGCTCAACTATTAATATTCTCTCGGACAGTCAAGCTGCCCTCAAGGCCTTAAAGTCCTACACCATCAAGTCAGGGATAGTCTGGGAGTGTCTACAAACCCTAAAAGATTTATCAAGAGGAAACAAAGTTATCCTCATGTGGGTACCTGGACATGAGGGCCATAAAGGCAACGAAATTGCTGATGGCCTAGCCAAAAGAGGAGCGGAAACTCCCTTTGTCGGACCGGAGCCATTCTGTGGCACCTCAAAGTGCTACCTCAAAGCTGCCCTAAATAACTGGGAGAACAAACAAAAATCCCTGTACTGGGAAAGGCTACAAGGACTTCGTCAGGCAAAAAAGTTTATCGACACCTCTGGAGGAAAAACAAAAGTTCTATTACTTCTCAAGAAAACAGAGCTCAAAATAATTACAGAACTCTTCTCAGGCCATTGCCCCTTGAGGTATCACCTTAACAAGATGGGCTTGGCTGAGACTTCATCCTGCCGCTTTTGCCAGGATGCTCATGAAACCTCGGAGCACCTGCTCTGCAACTGCGAAGCATTGACCAGGCGGAGACTACTCCATCTCGAACATGCTTTTCCTACACCTAACTACGTACGGAACCTCAATCCCAGAAGGATCCTAGACTTTATTAACAGTCTGAACCTAGAAAGGGAATAAATTCAACGGGGACTCACAATAGATCTTTTAGGTCGCGGTGATTGCGAGGCTGACGCCTACACACCCCTCTACGAATCTAATCTAATCTAATATAACATTACCAAAGGTTACATATTATGACCATTTTGTAGGCATGGTAGGTCTTATAGTTTATATAATATTTCTAGAAGTTTTATAAGAGTCATTCAGTTTATATAAAACTACTTGAAGTTTTACAATGGAAATTTGTTCATTTACGTACAAGCCGCCATTTTTTCATCTGACCATTGAAGATAAAAAACAAAATGTGGGTTAAGCCAATTCTTTAAATTGCAGATATATGGATTCCGGTTTATTTTTATATGAAGAAAATACATCTTTTTAGGTACATAACATTTCTAAATTATGTTATGTAATTTTTATGAATTAATATCACCTAAGTGAAAATTTTAAATTTTGAAATATTTAATTAAAATTATTAAAAATTGCTTATTTTTGCAGGGGTCTGTTTTTTTTAGAAGTATCTATGATAATATTCACAGTAAAATTTTAATTGCAGTTGAATTTCACCACATACATGCCGAAAAATTGTAATTCTAAAATGTAAAAATATTAAACCTTTACATTATGAAAATGCAATACAAAAAAATATCGAACTTCTATGTCGTAAATATTTGCATTGTATTGTTTTATAAAGGTAACGAAAAGTAATTTCCCTAACATTTCAATCACTAAAAGTAATCAGTCTGAGAAAATTTTAAGCGTTGTGGAAACGTTACCATCACCATTATAAACAAAGTTTATAAAGGTAATTGAAACATTTCTGCAACCACGGCTATGACCAAATTAATTAATCGAGAGCACCATGGGTTATATAAGGGTTATATAATAAGTTATATTAAGTTATCCAGAATATATTTGTTACTCATTTTATGAAACTTTTAGTTATATAACGTTACCTAAATCAAGTCACGGTAACCTTTATATAATCCTCCATTTATATAATCCTCTATAAGGGGTTTATAGTGGTTACAAAGAGGTTTCGAGTCCTAGTCTATATAATTCAAGTTATATAATTTGGTAATGGAAACCTCACCATTACTACTATATAAAAAAAATTGTTTCTTGGGAAAGCAGGGCAGGAAGGAGATAGGGATAATGATATGAGGAGAGTGGCAGTGGGTGCCGATGTATATCGCACTTAAACTTTCGCAGATTGTATGCCGTAGTAAAAAGAGAAGATGGTAGACTGTTCCACATTCGCACAGTTCGGGATAAAAAAGCATCACAAAATTTTACTGATCGACCGAAAGTAATTTGAAAGGTAAAAGGATGTGCGCGGCTTGCAGCGCGAGTATTGCGAGCAGAAATTATTCTACAAGGGATCAGGCATCCAACATTACGACAGTGCTCGATCGAGTCGAAATAACAAGTTCTTGCCATATCGCCAATGAGCTTGAAGGCTCTCTTCTGGATAATATCTAATGAAGCTAAAGTAGCCCATACACTTATCAATTTATTGCTCAACTTTATCTCAACTTGAAGTTGAGACGATAAATTGATATGTGTGTGGGTATGTTGAACCCTCAAACTCCGGGTGAGAGTGAAGTTGAGCTGTTGATGGGTGCCGGAGATCAACTTTTTGCCAATGTGTTAATTACAAGTTTGAGCAACAGATTGATAAGTGTGTGGGGCGCTTAAGGCAGTGCGACCAGCCCCAGCCCATATATGGGAATTGTATTCTATTGTAGGTCTAATGTAGGACTGTTCGAGGAGCACTAAATCTAACGGGATGAAATATTTCTTACACGTTTTAAGAAATCCCAAACATTTCGCTGTTTCTTTAGCAAAAAGGGAAGATGTGATCTGTCCAGCTTAATTTACTGGATATATTAATGTCAAAAATGCTTAGTGACGGTGAATCAAAAATTAATGCTCCATCAAAAGAATCGGGAGTGATTAAGTGTTGATCTTGTTTTAATGAGTTAAGACAGCCTTGGGTTTTTACATGTATTAAATTCTACGCGATCTTGTTTATCGCATGCGGCATTCCATCTCGAGTCCACTAGATTGTCAAAGGTGTAAGCGAAATTAAGATTGCAGTCATCAACGAAACTATGGATGGGATTGAAAGTAAGGGAAAGCAGAGCATTAAAGGAAATTAATAAAGAGACTGGTAGATAACAGGGCCCTGGGGCACACCCGCATTAATAGAATGAGGTTGAAATGTAATGCCATATTTGGCGACTAGATAAAAAAACTGTCAATGCATAATAGAAGAGGACTGGAAAGGCTGGATGCCAGACTCTATCAAAGATCTTTGAAATATCTAGGACTACGATTTTGGACTCACCAAAATTGTGAAGACTATACGGTTCCAACACTACGTAAGAAAAGTCAGCAAGTCTCAAGATGAGCGTCCAGCTCGGAAGCCATATTGGCGATCGTTGAGTGGTTGATTATTTTCTAGATATTTCATTAATTTGAAATTAATGATAGATGGAAAAACCTTTGAAAGAATTGAAGTGATTGCAATTGGTCGATAATTGACAGCCAAGCTGAAATCAAAGCTTTGGATTCGAATACCATTAGATCGCGCAGTGAGCTTAGAAGACTTCGTACTAACCACAGCTATTCTCTGTTGGGTGCTGGGTCACAGCGACGTACCAGGGAACGAGGCAGCTGATGCTCTTGCCAGCAAGGGTTCGGCTATGAATGTATGTTTAATGGAAGAATTCATAGGAAGGCCCAATTAGCGAAGAAAATTCCAGAATTACTGCAAGATGGCTAATCGCAGATGAGGAAAATTAACCACAAGCGTGATTTGAAGAAAGCTATGGCCAAAATATGTCCTAGGAAGACAGAAAGTCTGCTAAGGAAAAACCGTAAGGATATGGGAAATCTTACTGCAGCTATCTTTGGAAAACATGCGCAACGCAAGCTGCATATAATGACTTCTGCAGAAGCTGTGTGGACGAAGAAGAAGTCGAAAGTATTCAACATTCAACACCTGCTTTGTGAATGCCTCCAGCTTGGCAAAAGGAGAGAGAAGGACGCACTCTTTGTTATCTACTTTCACCGCGATTTGGGAAATTGCAGACAAAGAGTTGCGGGTCCTAGTAAGGTCTATTAATTCTTATGGCTTAGGCAATCATCTCTCCCAATATAGCGGCAACACAGTTGAACATAGATGGTCTAAGTGTGTGACTGATTGTAGGTGCATATTTCGATAGCCGCCCCGCCACTCTAACCTAACCTAAATTAAGGGGGTCCTCTAGTTTCTCGGGTCGAAAAAACGATTTTTTTTTTATAAATCACATCTACAACATGTGTAGAAAATGTGTGCCAACGAATTTTTCGATATTCGAAGTGGTTTACAAGTTACGGCCCTGGAACGGAGCAGGTATACGGAGCGCGAATCAGGCCCGAGTAAGGGGGAGTCGAGACCGTTGACAGACGCTTTCGAATATTGAGTGATGTTGTAAAATAGGCGCGAATCGCGAAAAGGGAACACGGAGCAGCTCTGCGTGACTTCCAAGAAGAAGAGGAAGGTCTATTGTATGGTCCAGGCATAGCAGATTGACGGTGAGATGTAATTTTTAGTATAAATCACATGCGCGAACTTTCAAACGCGTTTTTCTCGAAACATCATTTTTCGAAACGGTGACCACGATATTTCAGAAACTACTGCTCCGATCTTTATCAAATTTATACAGCATCTTTAATATGTTATAAGCCAGCGATTGAACTAGGATTATCATGATTGCTTCGATAGTTTTTTTTCTACAAGCGAAAAACTTAAGAAAAAATGAGTAAAAAATAGAATGTAATTTTCAAAAGTGTATAAAAAAGTCAATTTTTGTAATTTAGAATTTACTCTAGTTCAATCGCTAGTCTTAAATATGAAGTATTTAATGCCGTTTGGTTTTTTGATTTCAGATAAGCAGAACAGCCGCAATCTTGGTCACCGTCAAGCACCTCTTTTACTTGATGTCTTCCTGTCGGCCACTATAACTTTTATTCTATTATATATTTTGACTTCAAAAAATTTGTAAAGCTTATTTCAATGCTAATAAAGATTATGCAAATACAATGAGATTGATTATTTCGATGGTTTGCCCGTAAAAAATTATTGAAAAAGCCGTAAAAAAACAGCCGAGAAACAAGAGGACCCCCTTAAATGCGAATTCAAGTTCAGAAAAGAAGTGCAAGGCAGAATTTGCGTGAGATTTTTAAGCTGATGTGAAATAAATCTTATTCAAATTAAAACAAGATCACTTACCTGATCATTTTGAATATGCATGGTGATTGGATCGACCACTGTAGCATTACGAAAATCATCTTTTAGCATTCCAATTGTGGAAGATACGCCATCATTCGAAAGTAAGAAGTTCTCCTCATTTTCGAATACCACATTGAGTTCATCTTGGGTTATCGAAGCTACTGCTCTGTGTAAGTCGCTGTCAACTTTTGATATATGCTTATCGCTATAATAAATCTCTTCAGCTTCGATATCATTAAATGTTTGCTCAATGACCGATGTTACATCTAAATTCGTTTCTAAATTGAACTCTCGTAGGCCATCTTCACCGAAGAAATCTTGCATAACTTCTTCTTCGTCGATATTTGGCGATTGCTCATGATGAATGACTTTTGTTCTTTTATTTTCCGCACAACTATCAATAGCATCATCTTTATTATTATTATTATTATTATTTGAGATCAGTCGAGGCTTTCTATTTCGTACGCGTTTTCTTTCACATTTGGTAATATCGATTCCTAGCTCCCAATAGCCTCCCTTGCCCCTCTCATTCTTGCTTCGATCGATTTTCCGAAAGCAACAATGCAACGATAAATTGTGTCTTATTGAATTCTGTGAGATTTTTGAAAAAGGTAAAGGCAACCAGAACAGGAATAATCTCATGCACACTTACGTTATAATTTTTACGAACCCGGAAATAGGCAAACTTCCTTTCGATCCATGCACAAATTTGTTGTAGCGTCATTCTACCATTTTCATGCATCGCCATTCCAATTATTAAAGCATAGTTAAATGTTGGCTTTACTTCAGAATTGGATTGCAACAGTTCAGCTGAAGCATCATAGTTGGCTCGACTCCTGTGTAGCGAAATACAACAAAACTATTTAAATACAGTTTTACTTTTGATTAACTGAAACCACGTACTTTACCACCTGATCAATAAACTTGTTAAATCGATCTGCAGCGGTGTCTTTTTTTAAAACATTCGTTACTTTTGGCTTGTCATCAACATCTTCTTCATCTAGAATTGGATTTACAGAATCCGGCCATGCTGCCAAATTCTTCAATTGTGTCAACCATGTCAAATTCGTTAATTCTTCAGAGTCTTCGTCCGTACTAGCGACAGTATCATTTGTATTTTGATTACATTCCACAGAATTTTCAGATTGTGCTGATGGACTGGGACCTAGGAGTGGAAAAATTTTAGTAAGAAAACATTCAAAAATTAAGACACAAAATCACTTACTTGAAGGGTCTTGTGTACATTTCGAATTTGGTTTTGGAATGTTAAATAAATTGAGCAAATAATCTGTGTCTGCTTCCGTGCTGGACATATTTTCTGAAAAATCGAATGATAATGGTCAGATTTTTAGTATTTTTATGAATTTACAAAAATAAAACATTAGGAGAAGTGTAACTATGGTTCCAAACTAATCTGGCTTTTAAGAGGAGTCAGTACCAAGATTTGCAAGTTTCATACATTTTTCAATTCGAGTTTCTGGAAAACTATTTGTAGCAGAGTAATAATGTATATCTTTAATTAAAGGCAATGAAGAAGTCTAGTAAAAATAACGTCGGCAAAAATTAAAAAAAGTGTATTAGAACGGAGATATTAGCTCAGAAACTTGTAAAAAATACTAAAACTTCAAGTCTTTTAAATAAAATTCCTGTGAGTAGGAATTCTCATTTCCTTAAATTGTGACTATTTTAGAAAGATAAAGCCTAGATCAAGCAAATAACGCCGAGTTTTTTTCATTTTTAGTGGCGTTTTTTATAATTATTTGATTCGAATAGTACTTGTTTTTTCTCCCGATATTTCACCGACGAGAAATTGCAATATTTCGTTGAAAGTTGTTGCAATACAAAGTAAAATTGCATATTTAACAATTATGGGCAATCAAAATTTACGAGAGCTATGTAATTCTCGTTAAACATTTTCAATTTATGTGAGCTGCAAATTTTCATTTTCGTCTTAAATTGTATGAGTATGGTTTTGTCGGATGTTGGGTTTCTATCTTTTGCGGTAGATGTCTCTAATCTGCTCCGTGGTCTAGGTCTAGGCTAATTTTATATGAATTTTCTCACTTTCAGGACACAAACCTACGTATAATAAATTTTATTGCCTACAGGTTCGCTGATATCTAAATTGAAACTTTTGCTGAGTACAGACTCTCATAAGAGTTTCTGTCTTTGTTATAGATCACAAAAACTCTTTCATTCTCGAGTTTTTCTGAAGACAGACTGGTAATAATTTACTTTTGGAGGAATTAGTCTACAAGCTTGACTTTTGGACAATATCTAACGAAGCCAAAGCTGTCCGACCAGCCCGGCCCAGATATGAAAACTGTATTCCATTATAGTACCTACTTGTAGAAGAGCACTAGATTCAATGGGCTGAAATATTTCGTACACCTTTTCAGAAAACCAAGACATTTCGATGCTTCTTTGGCAACAGAGAAGACGCAAGCTGTCCAGCTAATTTACTGGAAATATATATTTGCCAAGAACACTCAGTGACGGTGAATCAAAAATTAATGCTCCATCAAAAGAAACGGGAGTGATTAAGTGTTGATCTTGTTTTAATGAAATGAGACAGCCTTGGATTCTTAGATGAATTGAATTCGACGCGATTCATTTTGCTCTAAGCAAGAATATTGTCAATGTCGTTATTCAATGGTCCAATTATGCAATCTCATTTAACACATGCGGTAGTCGATCTTAATTGTCAAGAGTAAGCGAAAGTACTATCATCAGTATAACTATGATGGGATTGAAAGTAAGAACAGAAAGTCCTTGGGGTTTTACGTAGGCACCTACCAAGTATGGCCTAATCTCACGGCATTCTTCATGCTCGGATTATTATTGACAATCAACGGCCTCATGTCGTAACAATGAGTACCAGTTGGGCCAATAGAGCATGACATGACATCAACTTACTGGTTGAAGCGAGACCTATCCAATCTTTGCCGATCTAGGGTCACGGCACCCTTCACCACAGCCACCACGATGCTTCCATAAAAAAGGGGCCATCCTAAGTTTAGGTGAATATTCCAATATTCAGGACTCCTCAATCCTGTGATATCAAGCTAGCCTATATCGGGCTACCCATTCGGTATGGCTTTCGTAAAGCATGATCAACAGACCATGACTACTCCCAGTGGCTATCTTCATGCAAGATATCCTTTTTGTAACGGGACTGGTTTCTCCGTTCGGGCCTAGATCTTATTTACAACGACTAAAAGAATTGTACTTGGCCTATATAGGAAATACAGCCTTTATGGGCGCTGTCAAGGGGACCACGTGAGGGTTGAGATATGCCCGTATTCAAGTCTGGATAGGCTTCGAGATTCACCATTTGGATCTTATAGCTGACCATGCATACTAACCATATAAGCGCTCAACATAAACACTTGCTATCAGTTATTCATCAACTAAAACATCCTTTCGCCTCCTGTCCAAGAGACTATGTCTGAGATTTTGTTATTGACTATCATGAGCACTTATTCTCTGCATAATGACCTCTTGTCATTAAAGCCCTACTACAGTACCCATAGAGCCAAAAATCTCAATATATTTATCTCGCCGTGAGAAGTACCAATTCGTGCATATGGTATCTTTCACCCATACTACCTTACTGTACGTACTTTCGTGGGAGATGCCAAAGCGACCTACAGTTCAACTAAACAACAAACCAACAAATTTCTTCCATGAAGTATGCATGCTTTCCTCTTATACAGCTTTCACCTTGTTCAGCATTGCACTTCACAGTTCTTCCCCCCCCCCCCACCTATGCTAGTAAGGACAATCACATCTTTAATGAAAATTAAGAAAGAAAAAAAATGGACAGATAACAGGCCAGTGGGGTACACCGGCATTTATATATATATAATGCCATCTAATACAAACCGTATTAGGCGACAAGATTAAAAAACTTTCCTTACATCATAGAAGAGGAGGGAAGAGACCAATTGCTTTTAGTTTGGTTAAAACGCCAGGATGCCAGACCCTATCAAAGGCCTTTGAAACATCTAGGACAACGATTTGGGACTTACCAAAATTGTAAAGACTGCATAGAAAAATCAGCAAGTCTCCAGATGAGCGTCCAGACTGGAAGCCATATTGGTGATCGTTGACGATTTGAGTGAGTTGATTAGTGTCTTGATTAATTTGGAATTAATGATAGATTCAAATAACTTCGAAAGAATCGAAGTGATTACAATTGGTCCATAATTTGAGGGAGTGTTCAGTAGTATCAAGCTTTTCTTCCATTTAGGTTAGACACTTAGGGCTGTCAGCAAACTTCCATCTTTGTTAGATGAGTGTGAAGTGGGCTACGACCAGTGCTGATACCGAGTACAGTTCCGCAATTTTCTTTCCGAGCCCCAAGAGAAAGTCCATTAACTTCCTATTACGTCTAACCAAGAAACAGTTTCGTACAGCTATACAATGTACATATGTGGGAGAGTATTAATGTTATGTTACCAGACTTGCGCCATAATCTTTACAAAATGTATTTTGTTTTTTTTTATATTAAAACAGTCACGCAGATCATATTATATATGTGTCGACGACCCTGCCCCTCGGTAATGCGTGGTAGCACCATTGTCAAAATCATCTACTCGAGATTACGTATCTTCAACAAAATAAAATTATCGTAATCTCATTTTTAATTTCTAATTAACCGATTAATTTGGCATATCATTGTACGAATTATCCAGCTCTTCCATCCATAGACCATTGGAGATAAGACTATCACATTACCTCCTCTAAAGATATGAACTGTGTTCTTTTCTCTCCGCAGAACAGAGCAGAACAAGAAAGATTTAAATGAAGCGAACAGTACAAATAGTTCGCTTCAATCGACAGAACAATTTGTTCTCTCCAGTATACGGGAGTTCTAGAGCAATATACACAAAAGAACACAGCTAATATGTTCTAATGATAGAATACTAGAGAGGAGTGGGGACCAGAAACCTTTGCTGCCCTTCCGGTTTGCCAAATTTCTTTGTGCAATGCTAATAAGCGAAAGAGAGTAACTGCTTCGTGGAGTTTCTATATATGTATTTCGATATACTGCTAGTAGAGAGCATGTTGACGAATGAGCTTAAATTTTGTGCACGACTATTTTATAAAAAATTTTTAGCATGCCGTCTACTTGCACGATTTTCTTAGGATCCACTAATGCAGTAATCAGCAGCGAGATATTGTTTTCAATTCTTCATCTAAATCCAGCTAAAAATGCCAAAAATTATTTCCGAAGGGTAAAATGATTGCATTTTGGGTGTGGGTGATGGTAAAAATATTGCGAGGATCGGGGCCCCAACCCTTTTCTCAATCCAATCCAATCCATCCAAGGGCCTGTCCGAATTCAAATCTTCGTCCTCGACTTGTCCCTCTTGTTATAATAGCCAGTGACGACATACAAGCTAATAATTAGACGAAGACGAGGCTAAAGTGCCAAACACAATTCCGACGTTTCGATCCGATTCGATTCAACCCATTTCGATCTAACGGATTGCATGAGGACAATTGTTCCGTTCGGTTTAACTTTAAAATTTTGCGAAATATTGTCTTTCCGCTTTACATCGATCCATGAAAACATTTTTTTCTTTGTCATATAATTCATGTCTTTTTTATTTCCTCAAAAATAGCCTTTTCATGCATCTTTGAGTATAATCAAATCTTTACAGATGATTTTTCTAGGTTATGTCATCCGTAAAAGTTGAAATTTGCTCATTTTCTCCGTTTTAATTCGACCCATTTCGGTGTAATGTATCCAATTGCATGTATGTCTCGTCTCATATAAGCAATTTTGACATTTGTACGAATCGGATCGAAACGGTGGAATTGTGTTTCTCGCTTAACATGTCCGAATTCGTGTGCTTAGCTTGATTTCGCATATAGAAAACAAACATAACCTCACAATATATTGTCTGTTTGAATAAATCAACTCGATTCGTGACTTGGCGATCAAGCTAACAAAATGTCTAAACTGTTTTACAAAGTAACAAAGCTCGATGGCATGGACATGGAATCGAATAGAGCTTATAACAACACAGAAGGAGAAGACTTTGATTCAGGCAGGCTGTAAAAAGTGCTAATTAATAAATAATAAAAAATTTGACATCATTATCATGTGAGAATACAACAAGATAATACAATCTACTCAATATGTACTAAAGAAAAATGATAATAAACTCAGGTTTAATGAGTAAGCAAAAAACAAAAATAACTCAATATTAAAAAAAATAGTTAAATAGAAAAGAAAAAGATAAACTAAAATACAATGTAAAAGAAAAAAAAGAAGGTATGTATGATTATTAATAAAATGAAAAAGTCTCTTCTTGAATATCCCAGTAATGAGTGCCCCCCATCTGAATCTCACTAGGTAAATTATTCCGAGTCGCGGACAAGGAACGTGGGCAAATATGGAACGACGTCCTATTGTAGTGCTAGTGCGCGGACACAATATTTTTTGTTATGACGAAACGAGCTAAGGAATTTTAATTTTTCGTACAAATAACAGGGCTCTTTTGAGTTATGCTCTTTGGGTCAAGTGAAGTAGGAATCTAGCGAACATCTGAACTCCTTAAGGCAAACATAAGCCTGATGCAATTATTGAAATCAACATTCAGCCTACAATTCAGACATATACAATCCAAGGAAGAATATATTACGCTACCCTAGCTAAAATGCGGAACTAATAATGCCTTGGCAATTTTCTTACGAAACTCTAGCTGATATTCGAAGCTGTCGGAGGTCTCCATAAACTTTACCAATAAAACATTTGCAACATGATCTCAGCAGATCAATTTGCAGTTAAGATAGACAATAAAATTTTTAACTTTTTGCTAATATAGTATATTGATATCATTCAGAATTATCTCTGGTAGTTCAGAAGTGTCCAGATGAGAATTCAGTTAGATTTTCTGGGATATAGTTTGAGACCCAAATATACTGACCACTCAGAAATCCTGATTAAATCTGAATTGAGTTAATATACATATTCTTGCAATGATGCCAATGGACACTATACATATACACTTAGACATCATCTGCGCGCATGTGTATTGTATACATACTCTAATGGCTAAACTAAATAAAATAGAGCCTAGTACTGATCCTTGAGAGACTGCAAATTTCATAGGTAATTTGCTCGAGCTAATATCGTTAACGTTGTGAGCGATTACTTAGAAAACTTGATATAAATTTGAGCGGAAGAAAAGGAGAATCTAAACTGTGAACACAGCTTACGAAGTGTATGATGTACACTTTCAAATGCTTTGGAGAAATCATCTAATGCTAGAATAGAGAAATTTTTCTTATCTTATTTTTACCTTCAAAATATGCCATCATCTGATGAAGACATTATTTTCTCTAATAGGATGAAAGTCCTCAGGAGATACCTTCTTAGGCATTGAAATTACTAAAGCATTCTTTCAAGCCTCATGGAAAGTTGAAGTAGTTAAATAAGTATTAAAACTGTCGACTACATAGGGCCTAATAAAGGGTAAAAATATTTTTAAAAATCTAGAAGATATATTATCAGAGCCAGTAGCGTCCGATTTAATGGATTTAATTGCCAAGTGCACTTCAAACTCATTTACACAACGAAAGTTAAAGTCTGCGTGCACATATTATCAGAAGTACTAAGCGAGCTTACTGGAGGGCCAAAAACGAACGATTGATTCAGATTATCTGGATTAAAGCCAGCTCTGAAATCATGATTCTCAAATATCCCGGATATCTCAAATTGCGCCATAGTTTTACCTGCAGGAAGATTAGAAACAAGTAAAGAACCAAGATATCGTCATTTTAATGCGCACAACTTAGATGTAACCTTGTTTTTTTATCAGTTGGAGATGCTCCTGCTCCGCAATCAATGACAAAATGTCTGGTGAGAACCACGGGAAGACATTAGGCTTATTAACTCGCTCACGAATGGGAACATATTTATCATATAAAATGGGATATACGAGAATTGAACTGAATTAGAAAGATATAATCTGCTGCCAGCTTAACATCATACATTCCTCAAACAGTGCTATAGCATTAATACATTTGAAGTCACGATAAAATAATGTTTTACGAGTAACTTGAAGGTCTCATGACTAGGTCAAAGCTAAGAAAAAGAATATCGTGGTCTATAACAAGGTCTGAAATAGAATTGCAATCTCACTTGTAGATAAGAAGATATCAAGTAAGGACGGTTTAATAGTCCGGAAATAAGTCGGCAGCTCATTAAATATGTTTAGGTCTAGAGATCGTCAGAGATATATGGTAGTTAAAAAATATGAAGAAACATTCTGATCTCTTTCAATCCTACCCTCACCGAAATGGCACTTCTCCACAATTTACAATTATATAAAGGCGGCAGAATAGGATAAGACTAAGTATGGTACCTTGCGGTACCCCAGAAAGTCACAGAAGCAATCGAGATTAATTGTTACCGTATACTTACTGAATTCGATTAGAATTTTACTAATGAAAAACAAAATTGAAAATATCTGTTGTTTAAAAAAAATTCTTGAGTTATTGAAATTATCAGAATCCTTGAAGAATTGCAATAAAAATTTAATCCAATCAATCAATTGCAGATGTTAAATTCAAAATAGAAACTACAATCGAATTAGGATGTTTATATCTCAGGAGAACTACACATTAATTTAAACTTAACTATACAAGCATCCCAGGATGCAGAAAACTCAATTATAGTTAGTATTGTTAGAGATGTAAAGGATAGAAATAACAATCTAACAATCTAGGATGATCTTACAATATAACTCCACTCCGATTCAATAGATCTCTGATAGTCAATTTAATAAAATCATTTGATCCTTGTATTATTTAAATAAATGTTAAGAAATCAAATTTTTATTTATATTGCATAACCTTAAAAATCTTGGTTGAAAAACTTCACAGAATATAAATAATTTTAGTGAACTCCATATACGATATGGCTCCAAATAAACTATTTTATCGAAAATCACAAATATTAATTTCCACTTAAAAGTGAACTAGATTATTATACTAAATCTAAAATTCATACTTTATTCATATCAATTTATTATAGCCTTCAGAATTTTCATGAAATGCTCAATCACCAAAACGAATAATTTTTAAATTACACTCTTCTTGAAAATGTGCACTTTTTTAGCTTTGATTTGATTTGCAAACGTTGAGACAAATTTAATTTTATATAACTCTCTGAATTAGATTTTTTAGGTTGTTATAAAACATGAAGAAGTTACTGCGCCATATTTAAATGGAGAAGAAGATGGAGAAGTACTGACCGCTACTGGTCGATGGTCACTTTCTATAGGTTCTATTACATTTATAATCGTACTCACCATTTACCTTATTTTTCTTCAATTTCTTCAAAAGAATAATATTAATAAAAAAAAAACACTTTTCGGTTCGTCCTCTTTACGAAAATTAAAACTAAAACGCACAATTAATTCAAAAATTCAAAAAAAAATAAATCTTTCACCAAATTTCATAATTAAAAAAATCTTGATTAAAACAAAAAAAAAATATTTGCACTATTCGATCACAGTAAGAAGTTTTATATATTACAAAAAAAAGAAAAGAAAAAAGAAAAACAAAAGAAAAAAATAATGAATAAAATTGCACAGAGAATTTCACTTCTGAAAAATCAGTAAAATTATAACAGAAACAAAATTTGCTGATAGACAGTGAATGGTGACCTGGTGCTACTTTTTGCTTTTTGCAGAATGTGTTCTTTTGTTCCCTATATCCTTTTTAAAAATTCAACTGGACACTATGACGTCATTGAGTTTAAGGATTTCCCACAGACTATATTCGTGCTGCACCACATACAGTACTTTTCTCAGTCTAGCGTTAAGTGTGTTTTTGAACTTTGAATGTCCCCATTTCATGCCAGAGTCTTATAGTTATATTGAGTCGAGTGTGGCGCAAGACTATACCTATAGGGATAATAGCACCTGACCAAAGGACGAATCAAAATTCAGAGTGTTGTTGTTGAATTCTGATGAACAGGTTACTTTTTACCAGGTAAACCACCATCGTTCCATGTCAGTAAGCAAGTGAAAACCTGGGGGGTGGATATTATAATGGGAATGTTGTTTTTTTTTTCTTTCATTTTTTTTCTGTTTTTTTTTCATTTTATCATTACCCTAGTGAATGAGAACTACCCCTTTTGTTCTATGTAAAATTTGTCAATAGAATGAAATTAGGCGATAATGAGAATGTATGGGAATAAGTTTTTAATAACCATTCTATGTAAATATGTATGTACACATCCTATACTCGTACATTTTAATTATATATAGATATTTTAAGGACTATTCCGTTAATTCAGTTTAAACTTTATATCGGACATTCAGTTCTGATTTGACGGTTCTCTAAATGCGAGCACGATGAAAAATTTGTAAGTGTGCTGAAAATATAATTTAAAACAATAAGAAAAATGAAAACAATTTAAAAGTAAAGAATGTGTTTGAATATATGTAAAAATTTCTCGAATGCAAAAAAAAAAAACAAATAGCCTTAAATAAATGTTGGTAGTACACGTATGTATATAAAATTATGGTCAATACCACTGGAACTGGACGATTTTGGACATTGAGGTACACACAGGGAAAACTATATAAAATATTTTGTGCTCACATACACATCTAGAGACCAAAACGCTCAAATAAGAATTACAATAAGGCTCTGATCTGATTCTTATACTTTAGTAGCGCCTAAGCTATTGCTCCTACGGAAAAATTATTTGTTACTAATTTGAGAATAATTTTCATACTTTTGAATATAATTTAACAAAATTAAATAATCCTTTATACCACTTTATACCGCGGTACGATTGAACGCAAATTATTACTTTAATAACGAAATCTCGTGTAGAGATAAGTCTCGGAGAGCAAAATTGCACATTTCCAAAATCATTCCCACATTATCTAGAATTTCGCATTAAAATATAAAAATCTCGCATTTAGAGAAAAACTATTTACAAATATTAAGAAAAATAATGTTTTCCTTTTACAAAAACAAAACAAAAAAAAATTATCTAATTATAGATTTGTGTATAAAAGTAAATATACAGAAGCATATACAAACGCGAGTGATAATCAATAGGGTCATTATAATATGGCACCCCCCCCCATAGATAGCATGTCACATAGATGTGTGTTAAAGATCACCGTAATAAATTCAAAATTTAATAAAATAATAAAATTTAATAATCTGATTCAAAAATTTGCTTTAAAAAGTGTTTATTTAACTAAAAAATGGAGAAAATTATAAAATGTAGCCTATGCTGCCATCTAGTAATTATTTTGAAAGTAATAGTATTGTATACAGACAACGGGTTGGAGGATAAATTCAGATTTGTTACATTCAAGTTTGTACAGCCTAATTAGTAATACTCTGAATATGATTTGATCGATTCCAGTCGAGTGTGTATTATATTCTTAGAGTTCTCTTTAAATGTGGGTGTAGGTAGGACTCTGTCTTCTTTTAATCGTACGTCGGAGTCTTTTCTTGGTTCTGTAAGCACATTTTCACAAAAACATATACAATCGGAATATTTCACATTGAAGTTGAAATGTGTGGCAATGTTTTGTTTTAACTGTTGACATTGTCATTTTTGTAAAGGGAAATTTGAATCAGCCTTACCCAAGCTTCTGCAAACTGCCTTTTACATTGTTACTAGATGATTCCCGAATCATCAATAAACTCAGTTATGACGGCGACAGTCCCTTTCACCAGGAAAAGGAACCTCCGGAGCCCAGCTCCTATGCTAATGGAATTAACACTAGAATATCTCAAGGAAGCCAAATATATACGAGTAATTGTGGATATCTAGCTTACACAGTAAAAAATTTGCACAATTGTTGCCACAAAGCTTAGGTATTTTTCCCTAAAATGTAGGGAATATTTCCTAAAATTTAGAGGAATACTCCCTATATTTCAGGGAATATTCCCTACATTTTAGGGAAAAATACCTAAGCTTTGTGGCAACAAGTTGTGTATTTTTTATAGTGTATACCTTGAATCCCTACACCTCAAAATGATAACAAACATTCGGATCATGCCAAAGGCTTTTCGAGAAGAAGTGGGCTCTAAACGCCAAAATGATTTTATGGATATTTCAGGGTACAATCAGAACCATACTTTCCTACGAGGCAAACGTTTGGTGGCTTAAAACAATGCAGATAACCACACTGTAAAAAAAAGTAATTAAGATTTAGGGAAAAAAACCCACGTTTTAAGGAATATTCTCTGTATTTTAGGGAATATTCTCTGTATTTTAGGGAATGCTCCCTAATCTTATCGAAAAATACCTAAGCTTTGTGGCACAAATTGTTGCAAATTTCTTACTGTGCACCAAGAAGATCCGTGATAAGGTGCATAGAACGGACTGTTTTGATGCCACTAATGCTTTAATATCATGTCCTCAACGAGCACTTAAAGCCATTTTTGGCTAACAGTCACTCTACCTCTTTATGCAGAGGAAATCAGCGGCTGGTATGCTGTGAAGGAAAAGGTCAGATGATCACATTTCTTCCGGTATGGAATATCTCAACATCCTGGAGGACCACGTTAAAGGCTTAGAAGCTCCAAGGCAAAATATTTTCCTTCGAAGAGGTAATCATTAACGAGAGAAGCCAGATATTAGATATAGAGGGCTCCATGTTTTGGAATACTGGGGACCCAACAAGGATAACAAAATATTCACAGGGGTGATGGGTATAGAATTGAAATTCTCCACTCAGATTGGTGCCTCACCTTCCTATAGAGGTTGGAGCTCGGGATAGCCTAAACAGAGTTTGCAAGAACTGCGTCTGCCCTCTGAAGATTTTGAGTCGAAAATAATCTGGAGCTGCCATACGAAACGCCAGCTGCTGTTTAAGGACAATAAAGTAACGTTGCTTTGGGTTCCTGGACACGAAGGGGTGCACGCCTACCAAAAAGCAACTTTATGGAGGAACTTGAAAAATGGAAAAACAGGCAACAGGTATCTCCTTTGATTTTCAGGCTATCTATTACTACAGTAACTGATGAAATCATAGGGTAGACTAAGTTTGGCAATTCGTTTGTAACGCACAGAGATAATGCTACTAGAGCAAAATGGGTTGGTCTTCCACGGATAATACCAAAATTTATTTTGATTTTTGCATGTTCATCTGTTCGTGCTCATAATAATTCGAGAACGCTGAAATGTCACACATGGACTTTTATAAAAAAAAAGTAAGCTTATGTTCGAAAATGAGAGCAATCGGAAAACTCTTTCGTAGGGTTGCCATACAAAAATTTCGTTTTTCATTATATATTTGGCAGTGCTTGAGAGTGCGTCAAAGTAGAAAGCTGAAATTTGGTACATGGTGTTTTCATAGTAATAGCAAATAAAATTTCAAAAATAGACTAAATCGGGCAACCGCTTCTTGGTGTTGCAATATAAAACTTTGGTTTTTCACTATATTCTTGGAAACTACCTAAGAACGCGTCGGCGTGCAGAGTTCAAATTTTCTACACTGTGGTTTCATCAAAATTGCAAACATAATTTCAAAAATGGTTCAAATCGGGCAACCCTTTGGTGGTATCGCCATACAAAACTTTGGTTTTTTACTATATACTTGGACACAGCCTGAGAAAGCGTCGAAGTAGAAAGCTGAAATTTTGTACACAGAGTTTTCATAAAAGTAGTAAATAAAATTTCAAAAATGAACTAAATATCGAGCAAGTCCTTCATGGTGCTGCCATATAAAACTTTTGATTTTCATTTAATTTAAATTTTACTTCCATCTAGGGTATAATATTATTGGTCTTACACCAATTATAATTTTTCTTGTTTTTTGAAAAATATTGGTAAATCCAACAGCGAAATGTGTCAACTGTGCGAAGGAGATGATCTAATTATCATTCCAAATAAGGTTTGCAAGCTAACTTTAAAGGCTATAATCGAGCTCATAAAGAGGCGAACCATTTTCTGGGCGGACAGAGTAGACCAACTCTGGTCTAGATGTTTACAGGATCCTGGTGGCCTAGTCCCTCCTACTTTCAACCTAACCTCTTTGAGTAGTTTGTTTGCTACAATATTTATTTATTTTTTAATTTTAGTGGTGCAACTATAGGATAAGTTTGTATCTTGAAATAAAAAGCAAGAGAAAGAAAATTTGCAGACGTGGCCAGTGATTTTCGTTTGTTCGTCGAGTTTTGTTTCATATTTCATACGGTCCTTATGGATTTTGTAGATTTAAGTCGGTCTGTTCCCACTCAATTCTTGATAACTAATTTATACGTTTAGATTAAAAAAAAACAAAAACAATTAAAAATAAATTATTAGAGTATTTCTTCAGCTCGCAAAGTACATATTTATATGTCCATCTAATCATAAACAGGGATAGAGGGAGCAAAGTTTCCAGCAGGTGCTATATAGAGTACACATTTTGTGCAATTGTTGCACAAACAGGGGTGATTTACTCACCCTTCAACCATAAGGACAATTAATTTTTATTGCCGAGGTGATTTTCAGGATTACAAGGTCTTCATGCACTGTTGGTTTCGTGTACATATGGGGTCGTAAAAAATGTACACAGGTATTCTATATAAGAATTCACGTGAATTATGCATGTGTTACTCCGAATATTTCCTCGCTCTCTAGTTTGATATGAAATTGGAAATTACGGACAGCCTTGCATTTCACATTCAATTAATTCACTTTGAGGTCGTATTGCCAAGGTAAATTTTTTACATAAATGTTACAAAGTAAAAAAAAAATTTATTGCCAACCTTTCATGTTTGAATACTAAACTTGTCTTATTTCTTCTGTAAGATACTAAAAAAATATTAAACAAATGCAATGTGTAAGGGTACTAACATGTTTTCAATTATTAATTACAAAAATTCAAAAAACGGGATTTAGGTACATAACTGGGAAAATCTCATTAGTAACGAAGCGGTTACGTAGCAAGCGATTTATCATCACGCTGTACCGTGTGGCGTCGAGTGATTAACAAAGTTATGTAACATGGGTCTTGTCTTGCGTTTAAGAGCTTGTTTGCGAGAGCGATATATCGTATGCGACAAAGCTCTGATTGGCTGGCTGCAGCAATGTGGTCGCCGCTACATATGCTTATTATTTCTACGTTTCGTGCGATAAAAAATTTTTTCGCACACATGACCTTAGTTTGGTGCGATTTTCACCTTAACCTCAACATTTATGTTTGTTTATAATTGTAATCGGGTGCTAAAGTTACACTCCGCGACAAACTGATGATCCAACCATAAATTTTACCTGTTTCTTGAAAAGGACCGCAGGTACAGACGGAAATTTTATTGCCTGTTGTAAAGAAAATCTTTGAAAATGCTAGTTATACAGCGTGTTTCCTCTAGGTCTAGGTGTTTAATGTTTGACTATCAGAACTAGCTTAACACAAGATCGCTGCAGTGACACGTTTCATAGATAAACGGTCAACAATACATGCGTTTCATCATTTAGTCGGTGTTAGTATTCGTAGATATGTTAAACTAAACATAAACCGAAGCCCGGATAAAATGACATGCAACATAACAACAAAAATTTAAATATTACAAAAACTTAAATATTATATAGATGTTTTTTTAAAACATGCTTAGAAACGTATATAACAAAATTCTCAGCCATATTATTGACAGTAATGCACATGCGATTGATAGGTTCGTACATGCTAAAGTTAGACCTTGAGGGGTTAACATGCAACAGAGGTAGCCTTCTCAAATTGTGCCTATTATCGCGAAAAGAGATTTTGTTAAGTAACAGAGGAGAGTAAATATTCGCGTTTAAGAGTTGGTGCACGAAAGTTACATCGGCAACCATGCGAGTGCATATATAGAAGCTTCAACCGATCCTCATAGGGTGGAAGAATTAATGAGTTATTCAAGGGTAGGTGCCTGAGAGTAAATCGTAGGAAGTTCCGCTGAACAGACTTGATACGGTCGATGTGTGTACCGCAAAAAGGAGGCCAGCCTTGGCTAGCGTATTTAAGAAGTGGTCTCATAAAGCAAGTGTACAAACGCAGAGTTATGGTAGGATTCGAGAGCTCTCGGGACCAACGTTCTATAAAACCCAGCATAGAACTACTCTTTGATACCATGTAGTTTATATGGGAGATAAAATTGAATCTTTGATCACATTTGACACCCAAGTCACAGACAGAGCCAACACGGCGAATCGAGGAATGCACCAGTCGTAAAATTTGTGAAGGGCAGCCTGTACCTGTTCACAATCGCTAACAGATTTAATCTGAGCGAAAAGCTTAATGTCGTCAGCATATATCAAGACTTTACAGTGCCTCACAACAGAGACAATGTCGTCAATAGATAGAATAAAGAACAACGGGCCCAAGTGACTGCCTTGAGACACGCCAGACGAAGCCATCAAAATTTTAGAGATGGAATGGCGGAATAAGATTTTATACGTTCTGTTATCTAAATAAGACTCCGTCCATTTTAGAAATATTGGGGGAAACCCATACTTTTCCATTTTAAAGAGTATCACGGAGTGAGATAACTTGTCGAACGCTTTACTAAAGTCTGTATAAATACAATCCGTCTGGTAGCCTTTTGCAAATCCGCCAATGGTATCCGAGACAAATTCCAACAGTTAGTGGTTGCAGACCTGCCCGAAAAAACCCATGTTGGTTAGAAGAAAGCAAATTCTTGCAGGAAATTGATAGCTCAGAGTAAATGATGGATTCGAATAATTCAGGCATGCAAGATAATTTTGCAATAGGCCTATAGTTAGAAATTTCATTTTTACTACCTTTTTTGTGGATAGGTATGATAAAGGAATTTTTCCATAGCTGCGGCAAACAACCGGTATCGAGCGATTTTTGGAAAATAATTCTTAGCGGAGCTGCCAGGGCAAGACAGCAAGACTTAAAAAAGGCGATCCCTCCAGCCTTCATCTGGACCCGTAGAGCAGGAGATGATAGTACTCACATGGCCAAACAAAAAAATGTATGGCAGTGGAGAGGGGTCATATCAACCGTTTCGGAGTTATAGGGTGATTAAGAAAAAATGCTAGTTTTTTCACAAAACACTCTTTATCTTAAAAAGTAGCGGATGAATGTTCACAGTGGAGAGCTCATTGTATGCAGAACTTCATGAGCTTGCTTGAGACTGCTCAACCGAGTTATGGTTGTCTAATCTAAAAATTTCGGATTTTCTTACCTTTTTTTTTATACTTTGGCATTTCTTTTTATAAATAGGTAGTTAACGTAACTTATTTTTACAAAAACTGTAAACTGGGGGCTCTCCTCTCTCTTTAATTTGACCTACTACACCAATGTGCTATCTGCAGACGTTAAGGAGTTATTAGCTCTTAACCTATTCAGGTCATACAGAAATTAGACGATTTTTTTTTTAAATTACGATTTTCAGTCAAATTATCTTTGAAAATAGGTTTGAGACTAGGTCTGAGAAAAGGTTATGAGCTAATTCTCCTTAACGGCTGCAGATAGCCCATAGGTCAAATTAAAGAGGAGTATCTACAGTTCATAGTTTTTATAAAAAAAGCTATGTTAACAACTGTTTTGCATAAAAATAGATGTCAAATTAAAGTAAAAACCGGCCAAGTGCGAATCGGACTCGCGCACGAAGGGTACCATCGTACAAAATTTAACACTAGGGGCCGTAAACACCAACGAGGATAATCCTATTTCCCGTATAAAGATTATTCCTATCCGAGAATAATCCCGCTTTTTTTGGACGTAAACACCAACTCGTGTAAAACCATGTATTTTTTGCTTATGTGGCATTACTTTCAGACATTTTCGGTTTGTCAAATGACAGGGACGCGACGTGGACAGTTTGAATTTGTATTTTGCTTTCTGCGTTATTGCCACCAGGAGAAGAAATTGGAATAAGAGTCCCATCAACAATCTCAAGAACATTAGGAAATCCAAACCTATTATAAAACTTATTTTTGACAATAGGAACTTGTTCATTTGTTGTAGGCATTTTTATGAAAGATTTTGCCAACATGCCCAATGCTACTGATACTCTTTTAGCAACTCTTCCACATGTAACCTGATGTACACCAAATAAATCACCAGATACTATTTGGAAAGAGCCAACAGCATAGTATCGCAAACAAATAAATACTTGAATCAAAACTGGTATATGATTATTTCCATTGTCGTGATAAGCAAGGTTTTCCTTCAACAGTTCTGCTATTTCACAAACAATATCTTTCGGAAATCTAAACCTTTTTATGAAGTCGTCATTATCGAATTTTTCCATGGGATTTATTCTTTCGAATAACATTCTTTGCCTAGGTCTTCGTGGTAAACTTGCCACTGCTCGAAGAAGCTCTACATATATCCTCTTCATCCGACGAGGAATTAGTCGATGAACTCATCTCAAAATTTTCACATACAAAACTTTGATCCGATTCACTAGCATCCATTCTAATAATTTAATTTAATTTAATTTACAATTTAATTCACAAATGAAATTTTATAAACGGAAATGTGAACTGTCATATACAACTATCACCTATTCGGAATAATCCTCGAATAGAAATTTTACCCCCGGAAAATCTCGGATAAAATATTACACCAGTGTAATACGAGGGATTAAATCTCGAGTAATCTTGGTTGGTGTTTGTATATTACCCGTGAATATGGATTATTCTGGTTGGTGTTTACGGCCCTAGATATGTACTTTTTATTTATCTTTGCAAATGAGAGTAGGGGTCGGCAAAAGACGCCGAAAAAGTTACGTTTCTTGTATGGGGGCTCCCTTTAATTTTTAATTTAATTTAATTTTTATTATTTGTTGTAATAGCGGCAATAGAAATACACACTCTGTGAAAATTTCAACTGTTTATCTGTTACGGTTAATGAGAAACAACCTGGTGACGGACGGACGGACAGCGAAGTCTTAGTAATAGGGTTCCCGTTGTTACCCTTTAGGTATGGAACCCTAAAAAAAGGTAATAAAATTCAAAATTTTTACTTTAGACCATTGCTTCTCAAACTTTTTTATATGGTGGCTCCCTAAATCTTTAGAAAAAATTCAGTCCTCTTCAAAAAATGATGCTAATAATCATTAATTTTTTTAAGCGATATTTTTATTACAAATAATGCTTTTAAATCAAGTTTTCCAAACAAAATAAACTTCAAAACTATTTCAAAAATAATATTATATAAAACTAAATTTAAACAAAATAATCTCAAATTTGTTACGAAAATAAGAATTTAATGGGAGGGATGTGATTGTATATTTTTACATATATAATCAATATCCGGTGAAATTTCAGGAACACCGATTCGAAGGTTTTGCGATAATTTGTTGCAAAAGGCATTAAATTTTGCAATGCTTCTTTTACAATAAATGAATATTCTTGCTGTTGCCTTATGAAAATAAATTCTGTTAGACTTTTATATTAAATTCTAATTGCATAGAATTATCGGAGCTAATATCAATCAATTCTTCTTGAGCCACCCAAATAATATGATCATATTTCAATGTTTTAGCAAATGGCATTCTTACCCAGATGTACTTTCGATTCTCGTTTATGTTTGGGAAACGTTTAGCAAGAAATCGTTTAGATTCGTCAATATGATTTGATACTGTCTTTTTAATTGTATTTGAGATTAATATTACATTGGTGCTAAGAAACTAATTTAGACAAGAGAACATTTCCATACTTCCTTCGTTAATAAAGTGTGACCATGAGCAAAGCTTTTGTTGGAAAGCAATAAGTTTTGTATTCAAAACTAAAATGTTGCTATTTTTACCCTGCAAAGAAAGATTTATTTCATCTATGGACTTTATCAAAAAAATCTGCTAAATATGATGTAAGACACATCCACTTTTCATTACTAAAGTGCGAAGCAACATCTGATTTTCTGTCTTAAAGAAAGAGTTGAAGCTCATCTTTAAGTTCTAAAAATGCCCTCTATTTGTGTGTGTTTCATTCCGCCATTCTTGGTCTTCGCTGTAAGATTCATATTTACTTCGTTGAAAATTTTGGTTTGCTTTGGGCTTGTCGCATTGACGCTGATAAAACTGTGAAATAACCAAAACAGATCTTACTAACAATTAACTAATTGTTAACTAATAGTAATCTCAATGTGTTAGAAATGGCTACATAATATTTGTTCATTTTCATCTCCTTTAGTTATTATCTCGTTGGTTGAAACAAATAATTATTTCCTAAAAGTCTCTTAAAATTTAAAAATGAACTTCTGCCTTGCTATGTAACTAAGCATACTGCGAAATTATATTTAAAAAAAATAACAGGTTTGAAAAGAAATAAATTTAGAAATACATCTTTTTTCATAGACATTTTATTTTATTTCTTAAAAAGAATTTAAAATTGTAAATAAATATAGGAATAGAAACACTTAAATATTTCGCGCCCCCTAGTAAGAGCTTCACGGCCCCCTAGGGGGCCGCGGCTCCCAGTTTGGGAAATACTGCACTACCATAACTACTGGAGAGGAGAGGAGCATGCAGCTGGTTGAGCAATCGTTGAACCACATGAAACTCTGCATACAATGAACGGTCGACTGTGACCGTACACCCTGTACTTACTTTAAGATACAAAGTCTTTTGTGAAAAACTAGCATAATTTCTTAATCAACCTGTATCTCTGAAACGGTTGATGTGGACTATGTACTATCACCACCTACTGATCTATTGACCGCCTAGACGGAAACACTCTGTATATGATTGTTTTTCGAAAAAAGAGTTTACATACAGTATGCAGTGGCCGTGATTTATTGAATGATAAATTGCCGATCTTTGAGGTTTTCAAAATTTTATCTTGTCCATTTCTCATTCATAACTAATTAAGACTTTATTATAAAAAAAATCCAAAATGAACTTTCACTATCCACGGCTGTTAGAAACTGACTGCAAATACTGTACAAACTTTAACAAACATCTAATGTTTTCCATTTCATTAGTGTAAAATTTGCTTCCACACCCATCAAAACATTCCAAAACAAATGTGACAAATGTTTGACCAATGTTTGACAAATGTTTGACCAACGTTTGACAAATTTTTGTCAAACATTTTGGGAATGTGTGGACGCGGCTTAAGTTTAAAACATTTGTCAATTTTACAGACTGGAAAGGTATTAAGCCTTTATTGTCAAAATTTTCACACTTAATTTTAATTGTGTAAGCGAAAAAAATCATAAGTCCTCAGGTCTCACAACCACAATAAACACCAGAAACGAAAACCCAAGAAGAGCTGGGAAGGAATGTAGTTACTAGCAAATATACGTCTCGATATACCCGCGATGTATTTACTCGAGAATCAAGTCGCCTTGAGATGAAATCGAGGAGCCTTGAGAAAAATACAAATAGTAAAATGTTGAGTGATAGAAAATATATAGAAAAGTCAGTAAAAGTGTTGAGGACTGAATTGTGAGTTTTATTTTCAGAATAAGTTGTCTTTTAATTGTGATCACTTCTCAATGGAGATTACTTCAAATATCACAGCTTGATGTTGACTGCAATAGTAAAGTAAATTTGTTTTTGAGACAAGTTTTATGATTATAAAAATTCGCTGGGTGAATCTTAATTCGGACAATTATGTAAGTTTGTGTTTGCTATACATACTAACTTTATCTCATAGTTCAGCTACTGCTGAACGGAAATTTTCAGATTTTGCTTTAATTAAAAATAAATTAAGAAACACTTTAATTCCTCTGACATATAATCGATGAGTTCCGGAACATCTTCTTTATGGGAAACATGATTAAAGTCAAGCATCGGCACCAAATGATATTTCATCCTGATTATACTGTCTATAGAAATGATCGGACTTCGCGTGCGGGTGGTGTAGCGCTGTATATTCGCACAGTTCCATACATGCACGTTTCGTTTCGCAATCGGCAAATAATTGTGAGATTCAGGTTACTTTTGTTGTTGAAATCTGCAATGGTTATATGAAAAGTGTCTTGTTGGTGTTGTGTACCCAACAGCCCCCATATATCAAATTTGCTTGACGTCAGTTACTCCTATCAGCATTATGGCGATTGCGGAAGATTTCAATTCAGTTTAATTGATACATTCGGCTTATCGGTTGTAAATAGGCAATATTCTATTCATTTTACAGATAGAGCGACCTTAATAGATATGTTTTTGATTGCAAACAATGAAATGGTTCTCTTTGATGATCAAATATCTTTTCCGGCATTTTCCAAACATGACCTAACTATGACTTTAAACCATCACATCTTGCCTCTATCATCTGCTTCCGAGATTTTAAGGCTATTAACATTGATGACCTATTTAGAGGTGCCTGCCTGTGATTGGGAAATGATCTGTTCCATGAGAAGTGTTGATGAACAGATTAATTACTTTATTTACATACTGCAATACCTTTTTGAGACACATGTTTCCCTCAGAACGAAAAGTATTCTTATTTTCGGTAGCTAATGGTTTACCGCACGAATTCAAACATTGATTTCAATACGTAATAGTGCGTAGCGCAGGTGGAAGCGATTTAGAACTTCTAAAGCTTGCAAAATTTTCATAATCTACGCAATGTTGTTACTAGTGAAATACGAAAATCTAAAAATACTTTCGATCGAAATTTAATACGAAGCTACCTTGAAAGGAGCTATGTGGCAGTTTGAAGGCAAGAGTTACGTTGACCCTAATGAATTAAATTTAAATTTTGTTACCTACAGTTCGGGTCCACCCTCTCCACCCACTGTTAAGGGATATAGGGAAATTTTTAAAGCAGTTATCTTAATAAGTTAATTTAAGCTGGACAGACCACATCTTCTCTGTTGCCAAATAAACATTAAAATGTCTTGGATTTCTGAAAAGGTGTAAGAAATATTTCAGCCCGTCAAATCTAGCGCTCCACTACAAGTCCGACATCAGACCTGGAATGGAATACAATTCCTACATCTGGGCTGGGGCTGGTCGCACAGCCTTAGCTTCATTCGATATTATGCAGAAGAGAGCCCTCAAGCTCATAGGCGATGTTGCAAGAACTTGTCATTTCGACTCGTTCGAGCACCGCCGCAATGTTGGATGCCTAATCCCTTGTAGAAGAATTCCTGCACGCAATACTCCGGCCGTACAGTAAAATTACGTGATGCTTTTTTATTCCGAACTGTGCGCGAATGTGTAACAGTCTACCATCTTCTATTTTTCCTCCGGCATACAATCTGCGGAAGTTTAAGGACGACATATATCGGCACCTCCAACACTCTCCTTATATCCGCTAATCCTTCCCTATCTTCTTCCTGCAATGCTGTTGTTTGCAGCATACGGTATCCCCTCCGCTTGGCTTAATCCTATATTATAAAAAAAGAAAGTCAAATTCGTTAGGTATTGGTGACATATATCTTAAGTTTATAAAATTGCTTATGCCGATAATTTTGCCATCTTTAACGCATGTTCTAAACAATGCCATTTTTCGTTTCTATTTTGCCTCCATTTGGAAGTTAGCTAGGTTATTCCCATACCAAAAAAGTCTCAATCGAATGCCAACGATATATTGCGATACTGCCGTTCCTGTCCAAGGTTCTCGAAAGACTCCTTCATCGCAAATTGCAGACTATTGTGAACGTCATAACTGTTTAAATAAGTTTCAGTATGGTTTCCCGTGCAAGCACACCTATACAACTGCTCTACTAAAGGTCACTGATGACTTTCATTTGGCATAAGATAACTGTTCTCGTTCTGGTGAATTTTTCAAAAGCATTTGATGTCATAGATCGCTCTCTTTTGCTTATCAACAAACTATTAACTAATTTTAGTTTTTCAAGCTCAGCATCCAATCTCATTCAGTGCTGTCATTTTGTTCGGTATCAGGAAGTCACATGTAATTTCTCTATATTTTTACCAAACACTAATGGGGTACCTCAAGGCTCTATACAGGGGCCACTATTATTTTCCCTATTTATAAATAATTTTCCGAATGTTAATTTCAATGCTCAATATCAACTCTATACTGATGAGTTACAAATTTACATATCAAGCCCAGTTGGCTTAATTGAAGATGCTGTCGATCGTCTCAATAACGACCTTTGCCCAAAAAGGAATAAACTTCGTTTGAATCGTATAAAATCAAACGCAATTTTAATCTATAGGTATAGACTAGATACGTCGTGACTGCTTTGTGTTGTAAGTATAGTGAATCTAGGAATCACTATCAACAATACATTTTCTTGGTCCAATCAGATTTCTAATGTTAGCTCTAAGACGTATAGATCTCTGCGTAAGCTCTCTGTCTCGCCCTCCTACACTTCACTTTCCACTAGGAAAATGCTGGCTAAGTCATTACTAGCCACTTTTTGGTATATGTAAGCCAACGAAATTTGGTACAAATCTAAATCTGTTTCCTTACGTAAATTGAATATTGAATATAACTCCGTTGCTCGGTAAATTTATAGCTTAAGACGTTTTGACAATATTTCAGACCTTACTAACTGGGACGGATGTCCCTATAGGCCGAGTAGGCTAGGGCCTAGAGCTCCAAATTTAGGGGAGCGGTAAAACTTGGTGAGATTTTTTTTTTAGTAGTCGCGTCTTCTGTGAACCCAAACGTCAACGTTTAAAAATTCAAAAATGTGTTCATAGCACCAAAATTATGAAAATTTTGGATTATCGAACTACATCTTTACTTACTAGTTTATTCCAAGTTCAAGCACATCATTTTAATTTTGCTCCACTGCAGACTACATATTGTTGCGAGCGTGGCTTTTGGTTCGTTATTTAAAACACAATATTAAATATTTAATATACAAGTTCTTTATTTCACTCTAATCATATAAAATTCATAAACCTTCAATTAATCAACTCAACTTTAATTATCGCTAACACTGTACTTTCAATTATCGCAATCCAATTACAACACTTTCGCTCGTTTATTACTTTCGCTCGTTAACACTGCAACGTCTAAGGCAAGACTCTTTTTCTGGCGGTGATAACTGTTATATTTATACCCTAGAAACTCTCCAGATTATTCCGAAGTGTTCTATTCCAGAAACTTCTTGACTATTCTATTCATTCTATTCCTGAACCTTCCCGTAGATTCCATCATCGATTCTCTGAACCTGAAGTTGTTTACTCTCCATTGCCAGTAGATGTCACTCACCAGTTGTCTCTTTCTGTTGCACGTAACAATATATTATAGTACTGGGTTATTTGGTAATTTCGCTGCCACTTTTCGTGTTTTGCAGGGAGTAGACGGGCGGCAATCTTCCAAAAATGCCTAGGTCGGGCAAGTCATCAAATCCGCCCCTGCTTACTAGGCCTATCCTTGGATATCACCTTCAATCATATCTTCTGTTTAAAGCTGTGCTATTTCGTAATTTTGTTATCTTCTCTGGCAGACCTACTTATTTATATGAAAAAGTGCGTTCCTCCCAATCTTCACGTAATGTTCGTCTATCTGTATCTGGTGCTACTTCTCGGTCACTGAGAGCCAGTATTTTGTTCGGACTGTCACAACATGGAATGGAATACCTTACCCTTGATGTTGCTAAGAGAAAGAGGCGTTGGCATAAGTTGAAGAAAGCATTATTTGGATATTTGCATGCAAGTTAAATTGTCTCTTTTTCCTATTTTGTTATTTCTTTTGCTGTTAAACATAAGTTTAGATTTTTTTTTTATTTCTTTTCTTCCTAATTTATATATTTATATTTCGTTATATGGTTAACTTTAAAAGTATTTTTTATTATTATTTTTATTTTTTCTCTTTTTTTTCAGTATAATTTTATTTACTAATTGTTTTTAAATTACGTACACAATTAGTTGTAGAGTATACCCAAGTTAGATTAAGCTTTTTTTGTTTGTACTATTTTTACATCTATCTTTACATATAGTTAGAAGACCATTAGCCTTAATTATGTAGAGCATAATAATGATAATAATAATAATAATATATAAATAAGATATGGACACATAGTTCATTTACCAGAATGAGTTTGTAATTTGTTTCTTAGTTTAGTCGATTATTTAAACGTGTGCAAGAATAACATCGGTACATCGGTTAATTTTTGTACTGCAGGTGACAAAGAAAATGGGAGCAACAAGTAAGTATTTTTCAAAACTGTACTTTATTTATTTATGTACAAAAATGTTTTAAATAACTTTCGAATACTTAGTGCAGTAAAGGATAGCACATTTCCACGACCCCACCGTCATATGGTAAACTGCTAATAAATAGTCAGCTGTCTCTGAGCTTAATCGATTTTCTCGACATCAATAATTATTAATTATATTATACAGAAGGCAAACACACGTTTCTCGCTGCGTCAATATTCGTTCAAATGGCCTTCGGGAAGTTGTGCCACTTATTGGAAATAAATTAGAAAATGCATTTAATTGTATTTTCTGAGTTTTCGAAAGATTCTCGTTAAATTTTAAATTCTCCGTGTATAGTTTTCGATGAAGTGGTCTCATAGGTAGGTATATTTTCAATGGATAAACTTCATATCCAATTAGTGCGAATAGAAGTTATATTGCAGACTTTTTAGTGAATAACAGATGCACAAAAAGTATATAAGTTTGACAATTTAAAAACTCCTCCATTACTCTTCTTCTTACCAAAAGATCCGACTTCAATACAAACAAATCGGCACTTTGCATCTAAAACACCTTGCAATCAGGAAATTCCCATTTATCGGTTTATTCTTTTGCAATCTTTTGAAGTGTTTTTCTTTTGTAGATGGCAGCATTGTGTTCCAATGAGAATTTATTGCAAATTGCTTGAAAGACTTCCTGTACTATTTTAGAAATGGCACAATGGACTATCCCGAAAACTGAACGCCAAACACGAGCTAGATGATCGTGAAATACTTGAAAATCGGAAATAATCTTTCTAGTCGCTTCTTTTTGGCAATAAATATTTCAGTTAGATACAAAAGAAGTTAAAAAATGTACGCGGATTTTCCAATTATATAGGCAGAAATTCGGAGAGCAGCGTATTCGAATTTTATATAGATATAGATAGAAACTGTCAAGTTTGGTGAAGATAAAGCTTCCGTAAGAGAAGCAAGGTAGCAGAAGAGCCTTAATGGTTGGAGTTATTATCTTGACCGACAATTAAAGCTTACTGCCATAAGTAATAGCACTAAAATAATTGTAGCAGTTAATTTTCTTATGTCTAGATTATTAATTTCTATAAAAAATTACAAAACCTGCCTTCCAAGGTATACTGGGGGGATGTCCGCTGGTATCGGACTATAGTAGTACATACAACAGTAGGCTCACGACAACCGAATAAGAGATCACTGCAAAACGACCAACGATGTATTCTTGCTAAATCACCATTAATCCGGATTATACAGATCAATATATCTACTACTGTAGTGCAGCTGGTCATTATCTGCATACAAATCTTAATCTAATCTAGGGTAATCTATAGTAGGGTAAGAGTAACCTTTCTTCCCTCTCCTCCGTTGGTGGAATATGTGGAGAGCCTTCAGTTGTTTATTGGCAACGAATGCCACACATCGTAAGTAATTTTGGGCAACATTACGCTCGGTTTAGAGCTAAAGCTATGAGACTAGAAGAAAGCCTTCCCATATTCCCATTATTGATTTTTTCTGAATATAGATTCTGTTTAGCGTTTAACTTCCCTCTGAACTTCCAACTATTCGTTGTGAAATTTCGGCTTCACTGCGGGTTGCTGGTGGAGTTATTCCTTTTTTTAAGAACGCTTCTGGTTTATTTTGTGCCAAATTTCATTAGTTGATCCTTTTCTTTTATACGCTCACCAGTCACCACTATATCTTCGGTTGCCTCCTTTAGTCTCATTCCATACGTGGTCAAACATCTCTTTAAATACCAATATTTGGTAGTACTGTCCCGGAGATCATGTGGTTTAGTAAATCTTTTCGGTTTGAAATTTCGCCCTGAATATTTCTTACACCGGCAGTTCTTCCTCAGCCTTATGCTAACCACAACGAGGCGACAATCATATCCAACGAAAGTATGCTTATTTGATGTTTCACACTTTTCTGAAAATATTCAATTCAATTCAATTAATTTATTAATCCAAATGTACGCAAGAATATTGTAACTCTTATAATTATTATTTCAGCCCATCGAATCTAGCGCTCCTCTACAAAGCCCATATCATGCCTAGAATGGAGTACAATTCCCATATCTGGGCCAGGACTTGCCGCACAGCCTTAGCTTAATTGGATATTGTCCAAAAGGGAGTCTTCAAGCTCATTGTCGAATTGGCAATAACTTGTCGTATCGACTCTTTCGAGCACCGCTGCAATGTTGGATGCCTTTCGCTCCTTTATCGCTATACATGCATGGGTCAATGTTCTGATGAAATATCTAGTCTGATCCCTTGTAGAATAATTCTTGCACGCAGAACGGCGCTGCAAGCCGCGCACTTTCTTTCACCCTTCCAACTACTTTCGGCCGTACAGTAAATTTCGTGATGCTTTTTTATCCCAAACCGTGAGAATGCGGAACAGTCTGCCATCTTCTTTCTTTCCTCGGGCATACATCAGCACCTCCGTCACTCTCCTCGCGTTCCCTACTTTCTTTTCCTGCTTTACATCATAGTGTATCCCCTGAGCATGGCTTAATTGTATAAAAAAAAGTTAATATTTAAAATCAAAATAAATTAAATAACTAAAAGTATACACTTACATGCAAAACAAAGAAGAGAACAAAGAATGAAAACAACATTTAATATAAAAATAAAAGATTAACAATTAAAAGAAATCAAATAACGAGCAAAAGTAATGAGTGAAATCAAATAATTGATTAACCGATTTACCCAAGAAGGCACTGCCTCCGCCAAATTATGCATTCAAATTTGTAACGAGCTCTTTGAATTCACCAATCGAACCCGTGAACCGAATATTTGTCGGCTTCAAAAAGGTGTGAGTCACATTAAACAGAGTAAAGGAAATCAGGAATAAACAAATTAAAATGTCGTGCAGAATTCAAGAATCGCAGTTGATTGCTAAGATACTCTGGTTTTCCTATATATATGATTTTATGGGGGGAGATTAATTGCCTTCTCTGTAGATACTCGTTGAGAGAGCAACCCAGCAAGCTATTACTGAAAGATGAAATGTGATCATACCGTCTAAGTCTATAAACAAATCAAACGCAGTCATTACGTTCAGTCTTCTTAAACAAGTGGAACCTAAGTGTGGAAATACGAAGCTGCCATTTATATAATAAGGAAGAAGAAGTAATCTGGCCAGCAATAACCTGATACAAATTGGCAGAATACTAGCCAATAACCATAGCCGCCGAGTGCCACCATAAATTTTACCTATCATATTACCAATGTGGTCACAACACTTCATTTTTGTGCCAATTAATATACCAAGATTTTTCAAACGTCCAGAAAAAGGCGGAGTAAAACCATTTAAAGTGACAGATAAAAGATTAAGATAAAGCGCAATATACTGAGACGTTAGTGGATTCAAGCAATCTTCTAAGAGGCGGATAGATCTGCAGATTTGAAGCTGCACGTCATTAGCATACAAATATATATTGCAATTCTCAATGGAATTGAGTGAATGATTTATAAATATACTAAATAACAATGGACCCAATATAGACCCTTGTGACAAAACCGCAATTTAGCAGACAAGTGCTGGTAACAAGAGGTCACCGACTTTGATTATCTTCCTGATAGAAAGCTACCGATGACCGCAATAGACGGATTTGAAAAAAATAAAGTAAAACATTAGTTTAGAACCTAATTTAGGATGGTTAACTGAGTCAAAAGCTTTCGAGAGGTCGAGCAAAGTTAAGACGCATAAATGGTTCCTGTCAAAAAAATTTAAAAAACTTCTATACCCATATATTAAGTAGAATGCAAGAAGTGAGGACCCCGTGTTGTTCTATCTCAAAACCTAAGGCCCTCCTAAGTTTGGCTGATGAGTTCTGGGACATCCTGTATACATCTGAATAAGATATCGTGTTTAGAAACTTAACATAGCAATTTATGGAAAAGAATTTACAATTTACCTTTAGTAAAAATCTTTTAAGAGGAGTCAGTACTCAGCACAAGTTTCAATTTAGACACCAGCGAACCTGTAGGTAATAAAATTTATTATACGTAGGTTTGTGTCCTAAAAGTGAGAAAATTCATATAAAATTAGCCTAGACCTAGACCACAGAGCGCATTAGAGGCATCTACCGGAAAACACAGAAACCCAACATCCGACAAAACCATATAATTTAAGACAAAAAATAAATATTTGCAGTTCACATAAATTGAAATTTTTTAACGAGAATTAACTCTTCTAAATTTCGTTTGCCCATAATTGTTAAATATGCTATTTTGCTTTGTATTTAAACAACTTTCAAATAAATATTGCAATTTCTAGTCGGTGAAATGTCGGCAGAAAAAACAAGTACTATTAACCCATTCACTGCCAACTACGAGATATCTCGTAGTAAGCGTATGTACCAAAACTGCCGACTACGAGATATCCCGTAGTGAGTGCTAAGATTTTGGATTTATTACAAATGGCCATTTGAGTTAGGAATAATGAGAAAGGATGAATGAAAAATTTATGTAGTGTAGAAACATATTAGTTATTAATTTTTATTAGAAACGGGCTTGAGAAAACGAAAAGCGGTGAAGAGACGAAGCTCCCCACCATACACCGCTCCATACAAACGTATAAAATTGGGGGACCCTTTAGCTCCCACCAATTTGATCGGAAAAAAATGTCCTCTTGCAGCCTCGAAGATATTTCGATTTCGCATGGTATAGTATAGGGTACTACATTTTTTTTCCGGGGAGGGGGGAATTTAATTAGTTTCAAATCTCGATACGCCATAACTTCTTTCTTTCACCTCACAGCATAGCCATGTGTATATTTAAAATTCATGAAAAAATCAGGGCTTTTTAAAACTGCTTTCAAAATACTAAATCGGCCCCCTCACCCCTGTAAGTATGTGGAATTTTTTGGAACGTCTTAAAAATTAGTTCCACCCATCCTCTATCGATCCCCATTAACACTTTTGCTCTACTACTAAATTTAGAATTTCCCTATTGTAGTACTAGATTTTTTCTACATACCTTCATAACTTCCCTAAATTAAGTCCGATCGAGGAACGGTTTTCACTTTTACCACTGGACGGCCAATAGCTACAATTCGTAGAACAATTTTTTTTCCATTGGCGTCATTTTTTAGATAAACTTTTCGTCAGAAGTTTAGTACAAATTTTAAGGTGCATTTTTACCCAGGGACCGAAAGAGTTATGAGAAATATTTTAAAAGTCTGGTTTTAACACTTTGTTATTGATATTTTATATTTTATCTTTTAATGAAATAGTTAAAAAGAGAATTTTTTTTTCTTCTGAGTTTTATATTTCTCTCTCGGTTTAATATTTAAAAATGAGTTTTATTTTTTCTCTCAAAAAATAAAACTCATAATTCGAGTTTTTCATTTTTCTCAGCTTTTAACTGTTAAAAATGAGTTTTATTTTTTCCATATAGTTACAATGTTTTTCTAAGAACAATGAAGGAAGGGAAAAGTGCGTAGATGAAAAATATTTTGATTTGTGCATTATTTTAGAAGAAAAAGTGGATTATGTTCAGCTAATAACGAGATACAAATAAGTGAAGGCAAAGTAAAAGGAAATATCTTTGAATATGAAAAAGTTGATTGAAAAAAAACACTACGAGATATCTCGTAAGCGGCACTCAGCACAGGAATTTTATTCCCCGACGCCAGCTACGAGTTATCTCGTAGTGTTTTTTTTATTTTCAAATTACAGTAAATCCCATCTCCATACTATATCCCGAACTTAATATTCTTAGATTGTGCTGAATTCCGTGTTTTCTTTAAAATAAAATCTTGGCATCCAGGGCAAGAGACTCTAAATTTTTCTGGCAGTGAATGGGTGTCAAATAATTATAAAAAACGCTAATAAAAATGAAAAAACTCGACGTTTTTTGCTATTTATCTTATTTTTGTTTTAATTTTTGCCGACGTTATTTGCTAGACTTCGTCATTACCTTTAATTTAAGATATTGTTAAGGGCGCCATACACCATCAGTTTTGCCGTGGTTTTAAAGACCACGTTTTAGTCGAGATAAGAACCTAAAACGTGGTCAAGAAAAAAGCCCCACACACCATCCAACTTGACCACGTTTTGCCATCATAGGATTACAGCAACAACCTGTTTCCATTTACAGCAACAACATGTGACCAACATTCACATTGTCAATATTTTATGAAAACCGGTTTTACAAAAGCGCGGGAACATTTTATGAGAGCAAAACGTGAAAACTCCGCCCTTTCTCATTTATTTACGAAAATGAAACATTTGCCATTCTGTTTCGTTCCATGCAACTTGCGCTTTCACATTTTTTATCTTTATTCATAAAAAGTTTAAAGAGAAATTGATTTTTTTTATTTATTTTCTTTCTTTCTTCCTTTCTTGCGTGTAGATTATTTTACATTTAGTAAAACACTCAGAAATCTCGCCTACTTCTTAGCTTATTATTAAGTTAACTTTGATTATGAACGAGCAAAACAGTAAAGCCACGTCAAAACGGATGGTGTATGGCCTTGCCCACGTCTTACCCACGTTTTGAGAAAGATATTTCTGGCATGACCAGAATTCTGGTTTTAGTAGATATCCGAACCTCAAAACGTGGTGTTCGCCATACACCATCAGTTTTGCCGTGGTTTTACTGTAAAAACCTTGGCAAAACTGATGGTATATGGCCTGCTTTACGTGCAATAGAAAGAGACAACTGGCAACGGAGAGTAAACAACTTCAGGTTTGGAGAATCGATGATTAAATGTTCGGGAAGGTTCAGGAATAGAATGAATAGAACAGTCAAGAGGCTTTTGGAAATAGAATACTCCAGAATAATCCGGAGAGTTCCTAGGGTATAAATATAACAGTTGTCACCGCCAGAAAAAGAGTCTTGTCTTAGACGTTTCAGTGTTAACAAGCGAAAGTAATAAAGAAGCGAAAGTGTTGTAATTGGATTGCGATAATTGAAAGTACAGTGTTAGTGATAATTAGAGTTGAGTTGATTAATTGAGGAATTGTGAATTTTATATGATTAGAGTGAAATAAAGAACTTGTATATCAATTATTTAATATTGTGTTTTAAATAACGAACCAAAGGCCACGCTCGCAACAATATAAATCATTATTCTGCTACAAAAAGTTTGCCAGAAATTTGCATTGAAAAATGTATGAAACTTGTAAATATTGGTGCTGACCTTAAGAGCATCACACATTTCTTTGATAAACTTGGAACTTGAATTGATATAAAAAAAAATGAATGATTTTAGGACTTTTTGTAGTGTAGTTAAGGAGATATGCATAGTTATGTATGCATTTATTGTCAGAGGAAATAAGCTCCCGGTGCTCACATTTTCTACTTTTGTAAGAGATGGCATGACCTGTACCTCCCAAAACAAGCTACATACTAAATATTTGTCTAGAGTAAATATGATGAGAGTAAGTAGGGTGTGTCAGATATGCAAGCAAATATTTGACAAGGTGGATGAATAAGCAAGAAATTGTTAAAACTTATATCTACTAAAAATTCCATAATAATGAACACATCACACATTGCTTTTCGTCATTTTTCAAAGCTCATTAGTCGGTATTGCTCTAATTTGCATCTCTAAAACACTATAGATATTTTAAATATTATCATAAAAAATTATGAACAGCTACAAAAAAAAGCAAAAGCTTTGCACTAGGTTATCAACAGATTTTTACCTGCTTTAAGTAATTAATATTAATTTATTGAAGACTGACCGACAGATGGTTCTACCAAAAGTCTCCACTTTTTTCTGAAATTGAAGTTGAGAATCCTCAACATATGTAGATATTACTCGTAACAGAAAACAAGAGGAAAATAAAAGTGAAATAAATGCCACGTTCCTTTTCTCGTTCAGAATGAAGTTTTTGAATCCATGTCGTTCTTTTGCTCGGGCCGCATGATTTATTTTCAATCTGTCATCGCTTTTTTCGGACTCCAATTGGTTCTGAATGCATCTGAGTTTTTCCCGGACGGATTCAAGCAGAACGATTTTAACTCGTTGTCGTGAATATATTGCTTACAATTTGGACGAGGTGGTAATAATTGAGTTTAAGTTGCTTTTATTGGAAAATGGCTTTGTTTTTCAAAAACAACATTTTTTACGAATTTATAATTGCTTTTATCAAATGGAAGAAATTTCAAACCCTTGAAATGATTCTGTTTCGTTCCTTTTCTATCAGCACAGAGCTAAATTATGACAATGATCTGTCGATTCATACAGATTCATTCAGAACGAGAAAAGGAAAGCAGAAACAGTGAAAACCCAAAGTTTTGTGTGGCAACACCAAGAAGGGGTTGCCCGATTTAGTCCAGTTTTTGCATTTACTTTTTTTTTTATGAAAACAACATTACAATTAAACGAAATTTCAGCTCTCTATGTCGACGTGTTTTCATGCGATATCCAAATATATAGTGAAAAACGAAATTTTTGTATGGCAACTCTCCGAAGGAGTTATCTGATTTGTCTCATTTTCTTACTTAAATCTAGAATTTTTTATTAAAAAGAACTTGTGCAAAATTTAAGCTCCCTATAAACATCATCTAGATTCTAGGGTATAAAAAGAAAATGTTTTTGTAAAATTGAGTTCGAAAATGAGACAAATCGGGTAACTCCGTCGTGGGGTTGCCATACAAAAATTTCGGTTTTCACTATATATTTGGACACTGCCTGAGACCGCGTTGACATAGAGGGCTGAAATTGGGTACATGGTGTTTTTATAGTAATAACAAATAAAATTTCAAAAATGGACTAAATCGGTTAACCCCTTCTTGTTGTTGCCATATAAAATTTTTATGTTTTTTACGTATACTGTGAAAACGATCAGTCCAAGAAATTTTTATTGTACTAAAAACTTCTGCAGAATACGAAATCCTATAAAATTGGTTATAATCATTTTTTCTGTGCGACAAACCGTTCTAGAAATATATGCGAAAAACCACTTCAAAAATCAAACTTGCATAGATAGATCGGTGACCATACGAAATTTTATACGGACATGCATTCATCTAGGATATCATAAGAATTGGTCTTGGGTCAATTCTAACTTTTTTACTTGTTTTTCTTTTACCTTAAAGTAACATTCAGTTGCCCTTCTGCTGGAATGAATTTTCGCATATTTTAATCACTCATTGAAATTTCCCCTTTAATAAAATGGAAAATCTCGTTGAAATATCTTTTTGAAAATATAAATCTAAATTTACTCTCATCTTGCACAAGCTTTCCGAAAATCGTGTGAAAGTCCCCTTTTTGGGCAGTTTTGGTGTACCCTAAATGATTTTTCCTTGATTCTTGCGTTTTGTATTTTTATTAGGTTTTTTTTTAACTAAATGAATTGCTGAAGCAGTTTCTTCATTACAATGTACAAAAGTGTGTAGTAGTATACTACAAACTGCACAGCTATTACTATTCTCGTTATACTTATAAATGAAAAATTTGTTGCAGTCGCGGTAGTCGTGTCAGAATCGCACAGAATCGGAGAACATCTAAACTAATACTAAGCCGGTCAGAATTGAACAAACAATTATTTTACTTGTTTATTTTTTTTTTATTACATATTATTAGTATTTTATTCGTTTAGCACAGAGAAATTATTATCAAGAATTTACAAAACAATTACCTTCAATCTAAATTTAGTACAAAGTCAACAATTCTTTGTTTTTGGGAACAAAAAACAAAAAGCTTTGTTTACTAAATCCTTGGAAAACCATAAATAAAATTACTTTCAAAAAATTACTCCCACATTTGTGAGGTCAAGAGTAAGAGAAATTTGTGCATTGAAGCAAAATGCTAAAAATATTCCAAATAATTTTGTTAATTCTTTTCTAAAATATAAATGTGATGAAAAGTGTGTATAAAAGTATATAAACATATAGAAGTGTGTATTTGTACTGTGTATTGCCTGGAGGAAATGCCATTTCATTAGGTTCGAATGATGGGATGAGTTTTATGTTTATCTGAAAATGTATAAGTACTTATGCAAGCGTACGTGCTTATTTTCCACGCACTTCTGCAACATTCATACAAATAAGATTAGATTGGGATGATAAGGCTAAGAGAGTTGTAGTACTAATTAGTAGTAGGTATTGACTGTTGATTTCGAAAAGTACTAACTACATATACCACATTTAGTCGAAATCTATCTTAGTTGGCTTGAGGTCTAGTCTATTTCCAATATATTCTAAATAGAGAGATAAAACAACGCGATACATACATACATTATCTGGTAGAAGACAATTCTCCCGGTGATTTTGATTCTGCGCAATATTACTGAACAATATTTGTGGTGACTCCAGAAAGTAATAAAAGGATACGTAGAAGTTCAGTGGCGTCTATAGTCCTGTCATTAGTATTTGCAGCGCTTTTCCTAAGAACTAAATAAGTTTTGTGTGCTGTTTATATTTGCGAAAAATAACTAGTGAAATGCCATAGAGGCAGTTTTAAATGAGCAGCATTGCATTCAACTAATATTTAAATCTTTTAATACAAAAAACAAAACAAAAATTGTTTCTTGTCGCGACTTGATTTCAGTGTGCTTTCTTTAATTTCTTCTATAAATACGACGCGGTCTGTCATCATTTACACGTACTTAGTTATACCCCCAGTAATTTGGTAAGCAACTTTATTTCATTAAAAATTAAATAAATCCGGAAAACATTTTCGAAGAAATTTTAATATCCATTCATGGAATGCGGTGATCATGTGATGAGTGCGTGCTTTTGTTTTGCCTTTTACCCTTACCCTTGCAATTTTAAGGGAAGAAATGAACTCTTGTAAGCATGCCATTTACAACCAATACACGCTTGTTTTGGGCTGTGAAATTGTATATTTTTATAGAAATTTTGTGCATACACGAATTCATCACTGATATTATGATGTTAGACAAAAAAAAAAAAAGTTTCTGTGATTTTTTCTAGAACTCAATAATTCATATATACCTATGAATGTAGTTCGCAAAGAATATAGTTTGACCTTGAGACTGTGAACTAAAATTAAAACTACACTGGGTTACTATTTGAAATTCAATTGATGGTAACGTGTTAATTTTTTTGAAGAGTTACTTTGAAATAGATAAACTTCTGATTATTGGCATTTTCCATACGAAATGGCGATGTAATTTTGTTTGACATGGATATAAAAAAATCATTTCATATATAGGACAAAAAATCAAAGAAACGCAACTGAGTAAAGAAAAGAGTAAAATTCATTTATAACAAGTGCAAAAGCTAGAATTGGTCTAAGACCAATTCTTATGATACCCTAGATGAATGCCCGTATGAAATTTCGTATGCTCACCCATTTGAGCAATTTTGATTTTTTGCATTGGTTTCTCGCATATATTTGCAGAACGGCTCGTAGGACAGAAAAAATGATTAAAACCAATTTTATAGGATTTCTTATTCTAAAGAAGATTTTAGTACAATCAAAATGTCTAGGACTGATCGTTTTCAAAGTATATGTAAAAAACCAAAATTTTTATATGGTAACACCAAGAAGGGATTGCCCGATTTAGTCTATTTTTGAAATTTTATTTGCTATTACTATGAAAACACAATGTACGAAATTTCAGCTTTCTATGTCGACGTGTTCTCAGGTATAGTGTCCAAATATATAGTGGAAAACGAATTTTTTGTATGGCAACCCCACGAAGGAGTTGCCCGATTTGTCTCATTTTCGAACTTAATTTTACATTTTTTTTTAAAGTCCCTGTACAAAATTTCAGCTCCCTAAGTGTACGCGCTCTTGAGTTATCGTGCGCACAGACAGACGGACAGACGGACATGCAAAAATCAAAATAACTTTTAATTTTATGCGTGGGTGTTTAATCCATTTTGCTCTAACATCATTATTTCTGTGCGTTACAAACGGAATGACAAGCTTAGTATACCCTATAGATTTCATCTAGGGTATAAAAAAAGGAACATGGCTATTTTATTTTACAACACTCTCATACTTTCGTGTATTTTCGAATTTCAGACCTTTGTGCCGTGTTACAGCTCCTCTCTCTCTCTGCTGAAGCAAAACCAAAACAGTTGGACGGATACATTTAAAAAAAAAAGTGACCGCATTCTCTGCATTCTCTCTGAATCATCTGTCAGTTTATTTCTCTGAGAGAAGAGTTTTGTGCTCTATAATGGACATCAGAGCAGGGTTCTATCCTATAGATTAGGTTAGGTTAGTTTTGAGGTGGCTAGCGATGGTCCATTGTGATGCCACTTCATCGAGAGGGGGGGCGCATTTAAACCGGCCACAAGAGTTAATGAACCTAAAACGGTCCATGAACACCTTGCCCACCTTTTCCCTTAACTAACTTAAAAAGTATAGCTACCAAGAGTATTCCTTCTACGTTTGGGGCAAGATTGAGGCATTCACACAGCAGGAGTTGAGCGCTTTCAGCTTCTTCCTCTTGCAGCTTCTGCAGAAATCATTGTATGGAACTTACATGCTTTCTGCATGTTTGCCAAAGAGGTAGTGTCTCGAGATAGCTCTAGTAAGATTCTACACGTCATTACGGTTCCTCTTTAGCAGAGTTTCTGTCCTCCTAGTACATACCTTCAGCTATAGTTGCCTTGAAATTGCGCATGTGGTTAATTCTCCCCATCTGCGATTAGCCAGCTTACAAAAATGCAAATCTAAAATCCTATTCGCTGATTCCAGGGGGATATCATTTGAATTCTTCCGAAAAGCATATATTCATAGCCGAACCCTTCCTGGCCAGAGCATCAGCTTCCTCATTCCCTGATATATCGCTGTGATCCGGCACCCAGCAGAGAATGACTCTGTGGTTGGTACGGTCCCTTAAGCTCACTGCAACAACGTTAGACTAGGCGCGATCTAATGGTGCTTTAGTCCAGTGTTTCGATTATAGCTTGGCTATCAGTACAAATTCTGTGATATCTCGATCACTAGGTACGTTATGAGCTGTTTCTAGCACCCTTACTATGTTACTTAGTTACAACTAGAACCTCTGCTTAGAAGGCACTACAATAGTCCGGTAGGCCGTACGATTTCTTCCTGAATATATACCAACGCCTACTCCCACATCCCGAAAATGGAGACACATGTACCAGTCACTTGCCACGCGATTATCATCCCACCCTTCTCTACTAGGAATGCTAGTTAAGAACGCTTTCTCAAAGTCGTGTCTCGGGACAATGTAATCCGTAGCTCCCCGTATTCAGTTCGCAGGACAGATCTTCAGTACTTTGCACATTTTGCAACTATACATTTTCCATAAATGTCGAGGGGCAGGAGAGGAGCCGCCCGGAACATAATCTCCATTGCTGCCGTTGTGTTGTTCGAAGAGTTTCTGTAATACCTAAACAGGTAGGTCTCTGTATTTTATTAAAACTTTTCATATGAGTCGCTCTCTCAAGAGCACTCCATTATATCTACCATAGGTGAGAATAGGTCTTACAATAGCGGTGTACATCGACTGCACGATGAGAGGCTGGATGCCTCGAATATATCGAGAGCATGATTATGGGATTAGTGGTGAGTTTCATTGCTTTCCTTGGAAATATAGCTGCTCCTGAATATGAAATTGTTTTACAAATTTTGAAATTTGGCATAGTTTTCTATGAAGAGCACAAATGGTGCATCTTTGTAAAAAAAAAAGGGAATAACTTGGAACTTTTCACAAACTTGTCTGCATCATTTCAAAGTATATTTTATGCTCTATGTCGAAAACTAACATTACATAAAGTACCCCTTTCCGGCATAAAAAGAAAAGCGTAATTAAAGGAACGAATTTCATTGCAATAACTCGGAAAATATGTAAGCAAACATGACGAAATATTCCTTTCATCTGACCGTTCGTCGAACGCGTTCACATAAAGTGCTGAAATTTTGCATACGGACTTTAAAAAAAAAAGGAAACTAAAGCAGGATTTACATTATGCGATGACATCCAATTTTTACAGAAATTGTGAGGAGAAAGTTTATTGAAATTTCAATGCTGCGGAAGCAATCATCGCAATACCTCACACGTACAGTCCCCTCTACTTTTTATGGTAAAACTCTTAAATTGTCAAACTGTCTAATTGGAAATTGTCAAGTTTTTAATCGTTTTTTCGTAGATATAAGAAGTATAATTTTACAATTTCTAAAATATTGCATGAAAGCACGAAGGAGTTCGAAGCAAAGGATGAGATTATATCGAAAAAATTTCTCGCAAAATATCAGGTGGTACTGTAAATCAGTTTTGTACGATAACGAAATTTTTATTTAATATTTATTTCATATAATAAACAAAAAGTTCACTCAAGTGCTCACATGAAAATAATTCCACTCCACTACCGAACTAACGCCGGTGAAAATAATTTCAGCCCGGTTCGTGTTCACATGACGGATTATCTCAAAGGCGGAATAATTCTAGCAAATTATAAAGGAAAAGGACCATTGCAGTCAATCTCTGAACACACTACTCTCTGCTTATGGACAGAAAACTACCTCAGAAATAACTTCAATATTTTCTACAAAGAAATATTTAATAACTTTCTATTTCGCAATATTTAATTACAAACTCAAACCTTACTTTTGTTTATTTCGACAAATAATTTTACCATACAGATATGTATATGCCATAAAATTATAGTAACAAAACAGCAATATGGCAGCTCCAGTAGTCGAAATTGACAATTTAGGGTTGCCAATAACAATGTTTTAGTTTCAGTAACTATATAAAAACTTACTATGCTTGAGGTCTTTTTATGGTTCCGGACACGCACACAGTAACAAATCGACGTCCGGAAAAAATTCAGGACGCGTTTGCTTCTCTCGTCACTCGTAAATAAATTTCCGTATACAATGTGCTATCTCCCTCACAATTTCTGTAAAAATTGGATGTCATCATAATGTAAATCCTGCTTTAAGCTCGAAAATGGAACCAATCGGGTAACTTCTTCGCACGGTTGTCATACAAAATTTGTTGTTTCACTATACAGGGTGTCTCGTATGTGGTCTGGCACCCGAAGGCTACAGATAGGTTATGCTTAGACAAACAAAAAATTGTATGGGTGGGGGAGGGGAAATCGTAACGGTTTCCGAGATAACGGGACTTTAAGATATTTGGATATGTTTTTATAGTTCATCCTGTAATTTCTGAATGTTATACCCTATAATGATGATTTAAACTTTGGTAGATAGATAATCGTTGGAACTTTCCCCAAAATGTAACCCTTTCAGCGTTTTTTGCACTTTTTCTTAAACATCTCCAGCGAAAATGGCTAAAAAAAAAGTTCAATAAGTGCCAGAAAGTAGGCAATTATCTTTTGGAAATATCCTTTTTCAGCCATTTTCGCTGGAGATGCTTAAGAAAAAGTGCAAAAAACTCTGAAAGGGTTACATTTTGGGTACAGAGTGTGATAGGTGATTTTAAAGCTAAGCTATTGGGATTCTTAAATTCAATATGAAAAATTGATATTGATGACGTTTTTTTTTGATAAAAATAGTAGTTAAAGAAAAAAAACGAGTAAAATTCCGAAATTTTAACTTTGTTGAGCCATAACTTCAAAACTGAAATGGCGAGGGAAAAAATTATATACCATTGGAAAGTTCCAACGATTATCTATCTACCAAAGATTAAATCATCATCATAGGGTGTAACATTCAGGGTGAACTATAAAAACATATCCAAATAACTTAAAGTCCCGTTATCTCGGAAACCTTTACGATTTCCCCTCCCCCACCCATACAATTTTTTGTTTGTCTAAGCATAACCTATCCGTAGCCTTCGGGTGCCAGACCACATACGGGACACCCTGTATATTTGGGCACTACCAGAGAACGCATCGACGAAGAAGCAGCAATTTTGTACACGGTGTTTTCATTAATATAGTAAATAAAATCTGAAAAGAACCAAATCGGGTAACCCCTTCTTGGTGTTGCCATACAAAACTTTTGGTTTTCACCTAATTTAACTTATACTTTCATCTAGGCTATTTATAATATTTTTGGTCTTAGACCAATTATAACTTTTTCTCTTGTTATACATATGTATGTATAGAATTTCGAATAAATCCCATGACCTACTTACTTTCAGTAGCCAATCTCAAACAGCTAAACTAACTTGTAATAGGTTGTTTTATTGGTTGAAAAATTGATCATTGGTGGGTCCATTATCGCAGAGGCTAGGTGACCCATGAATAGCGGGCCGTAATACTCAAATCAAAATTAGAGCGGGCCCATGTATACTATGTATGTACTATGTACGTACATATAAGCAATTATGCCTTTAGAAAGTCGAAGCAATAGCAATAATAATAATAATAATCATAATTAAGTCGTGCTCAAATCCAATTCAAATCGAATCCTAATGACGTGCTACAATTAAACTTCTATATTACCATTTTTGATTTATTAACTTGTTACTTTCTTGAACAATTGAATCTTCTTCTATACATACGTGATTGTCTGCAAAAAAAAAGATAAATAGCACAGTGATTGATCTTTTTGAAAATAAATCAAATTATAATTGCTTTAATTATTACAGTTTCGACTCGGCAGTGATTTTATTTAAAGCTTAACCATATCTTATTAAGAAAATCATGCGTTGTTCGATCAAACCGAAGTCAAACTTCAAAGTCATATCAATCAATTTTGATCACCACGTCCTCAAAGACGTCTGATCTGATCACTACCAAGATATTATATGCGTCGTCGCCTCAACTTATGCGCACAACAAAGTCTGATTTGGGTGCAAATTCATTCGCTCTGACTTAATTTTATCACACTGTGCTCAATAGACGTGTGTACAGCGAAATTGCTCCACATCTCTTATAGAAGCGAATTCATCTTTAATTGCGGTGAGACCGTATATGCATTTTGTCGCTTTTGATATTGGAGCAGTTGCTTTTGTCTGAATTTATTTTTAAAAAACTTTTTAATTCGAATTCCACGTGTTCCATGTTTGGAACTATGGTCTTTGTTAAAAGCTGATTAAAGTTAAATTTATTGTGTAAAGTCTGAAGCTAGTGAATTGAATTGATTGATTTTTCTAATTAAGTACAAAGTCTTTAGAAGCTCCGATACTCTAAGGAAATATGTAAGTTATTAGATCAATTTAAAAATTTCATTAAAATCGCTTCATATCTAAATACATACATACGAAATATATATTTACTGAGCATAATTTAAACACATTTGACATATATTTATATACACTAGATAAATTTGCCCGTTCTTAGAACAGGATTCTATTTTAAGTTTGTAAATATTGTTTTTAAATTTTTTTAATCTCTTTTTAATTTATTTTATTATTTTAAATATATTTTTCATTAAAAAAAAAGCATGCTAGGATTCATTCGCGTTACATATAGAGACTTTTCTATATATTTATACCTGCATCGTTTGCCCGGATTTTAAGTATGTATTTATAAAATCAGCATATCGATTCTTATAAGCGCTTTTATATAAAACTTTCTATGTGGAGTTAGAAAATAGTCTTTTCTCAAATCCTTATCCATTAAAATTCCATAGTTGGTAATGGAAGAGGATCAATTTATAAATAATAAATTTATACATAACTAAAATATTGAAAAAATTATTGAAAATATTTTTTAGTATAGTTAATAGACAGAACTGTGTTAGGAATCATGATTCTAAGAAAGATGACTTCAGGTTTGATTCAGAAAAAACCTAACCACCTATGAATGATGGAATCAACAAGAAAAACCTTTTTTGATTGTTAAAAAATAATTTTAATTAAACTATTACTTAATCATCTGCATTATTCACAACCGATGTGATAATATAATTTCTACGTGCTCTAAACATTGGTAGACTTTGCGTTCTTTATTAAATTTTGTACAGAGCCAGTATCGAACGTATCGGACGCTCTTTTTGAGGCCATTCCCTTTAACTGGTACACGAATTTGTCTGTCTATTTATTTATATATTTCCTTTTTTACTATTTTCGACACTCTCGTAAACCCACTTTTCGTCATCACAGCGAGCTGAAATTTGGCACACAGGTTCACGTCGCGTGACAATTGAATCTATCAAAATTTGAACCGGAAATTGCCATGGAAAACTCGGAAAATCGGGAAAAATCATTTGAAAATTTGGTACAAATTTGATTAGTAATAAATCCGACTTTTCCGGAAAATTTTCCGGTAAAAAAGTTTTCTAAATTATTCAGGATCAAGTTCCCTATCAACTGGCATCATTACTTTCTCTCCGACTATGGTGAAAACTTGCAGAAAAATCGAGGAAAATTCATGTAAAACGGAATTTTTCAGACCAAGGAAGCGTTTGAGCGTTTTGCAACCTAAGACAAAGTTGTAGAGCGAAATGAGTTGCATAAAGTTGCTTTTGTGGAAAACTCCGTGGAAAACCCGGAAAAGCGGGAAAATCACCGGACAAATTTTCATCGATATGATTAATAATAAATCTGTTTCAGGATAAATGAAAAATTTTCCGAAAATTTCCGGAATTTTCCGACTTTTCCGGAAAATTTTCCTACAAAAAAGTTTTACAAGCCACACGCGGAATCATTTTTCCCGTCCTACTGGCATCAATACTTTCTCTTCAACAATCATGAAAACTTGCATGAAAAATCGAGGAAAATTCATGTAAATTTTTAAAAAAATTTCATAGTAATACGAAAAGTCTGTGGAAAACATGGAAAATCGGGAAAATTTATGTTATATGGGATCAAGTTGGAATACAGCTAAAAAACGCTGTTTAAAACATAATTTGAATTTCAGAAAACCGTTGCAGTACTTCAACGATTTGATACTCGAAAAATTTTTGACTTAAAAATTGTTTTAAAATATCTCCATGCAGCACGTAATAACAATTTAGTTAACGTGAAAAAGGCAGAAAATAAAATAAGTAAAAAACGAGTTTTCAAACAAAACTAAGGCCAAGCCGCATGAAAAAGTAGAAAATAAACTTTTCTTCACACACAGAGGTGGACTCTGATTTTATTCGCTGACAATCACCGATATATTTCAGTATGATCAATCAGAGGTAATAAGTGATTTGATTCATGAAGAGAAAGAATATTCAAGAGAAATGTCCCAATCAAAAAAGGTGAGTCCCTCTGTGTGTGAAGAAAAATTTATTTTCTACTTTTTCACGCGGCTTGGCCTCAGTTTTGTTTGAAAACTCGTTTTTTACTTATTTTATATACTCTGCCTGCTAGAAGTGTCTATGTAAGGAGAGTGTTTCATGTTTTTTTTTTTAATTTTCTTTTAATATTAGCCCAATATTGTGCGATTGACCTTAGTTCCGGACAATTTGAAGGACTCGCTCTTTTTTGGTATTACACTTATTGATTGGGAATCGCACAAATCTTTCGCTTTTCTGCTACAATGGCAATTTGCTAAATTCGGTAAAAGAAAGCTGATGCGTCATACATTCTAAAGACTGAAAGTAGACTCTTCTGAGGATACTCCTTAACGTATATGTACATCCGTATTGATTGTGCCTTTTGTCACGAAATGTGATGATTCTGGGCCACATGTACATATTGCTTGCCAAATTTTTATTATTATTATTATTTAGCGTGTGTTTTGGTACCCTCCTCCAATGCCATGTGTAATACATCGTTGGATATCTCATTTTGAGCTGAATAGAAGTTATTAATGCACCTAATTTCAAATACCTGTCCGTTCAGATTTACACTGTACTATACATGTCAGTTTTTAGCAATAGCCAAATAAAGTTTTTTTTTTTGTTATTTCATAATCCACTGCCATTTTGTGTATCATTGGAAATGAGTCAGCGTCACATTCCAACCAGAAACCGGTCATGGATTCACTCCTTTTTTCCTCTTCTCCCTGTGCTATCGGTTAGAGGCGGCATGACCTAACACTTCCATGCATTGTATTTTTAGCAACTGTGCTAATCAGACCCTTCATAACATACCAGAAGTTATAAAGGTACACACATTTTGTGAATACAAGCTGTACATTCCGAAGGTGCTAGAGTCTGTCGAGAACACTTGAGAGTAATAACTGGGCCGAACTACGAACTGCGAAAACCCTTGATCGGTTGATTGCTATAGCCAGTAAATGTCTTATTAATGACTACTGGATCTGACTGGATCCTGTAAAAAGAAATTATATTATATATCGAATTCTGACTATACCAAAAGCTATATGTATATGGAGGAGATGAAAACACGAAAGCATTTGTAATATGCGACAGGACTAACATCTATATACATAAAAGTTCTATTACACTCCGATCCGACGAGGAATCAAGACAAGCGCCATCGGAATTATTGTTCCAAATGTTACTACCTTTCCAATGATTAATAACTTATTTCTGTTGGATTGGGTTCCAGAGTCCATCATACATTGGTGCACCGACGATTCTTAAACTTGGGATCTGCGTCACCCTTCATTTTTGCCACATAGAAGCTGGTCGAGGTCCTTTTTCAAGTAAGCTACCACTTCCGTAATGTCCGCAGTCGAAATCTTGCTTCTGGATTTTGCGACAGTGTTCTCTTCGGGTGTTCTGAGCATGGAAGCTTCGATGGACCCGAAATTTATTGAGAACATTTTGGATGTCGTCTTCGGTATTTTCAACTTTTTAGCTAAAGGCTAAAACACAATGTGAGCGACACGACAAAAACGCCGTAAAAAACGCTGTCATTTGGATTCTAATAACATGGCAGTGTATGGTATAAAATACAATGCTGACGACATCGTTCGACGTTGTCGTCGAATTTAAAAGAAAATTTAAATTTGTCGAACGTTTAGGGTACGTTTAGCAAAATTATGATTTTGGGTTGCGTTCATATTTATTGTTATACGTTCATTGCAATCATATTTATGAGTTGATTAAAAATATCAGTAAATAACAATGCCGTGCTAAATATCAAAGTTGGTTGAATAAAAAATGGAAGAAAAGTTTATTGAGATGGTAAAATATCATCGTATTATACAAAAAAAAAAACGCATCCGCATAAAAACCCAATTCCGGCTGAGTTTTAGAATCTCTTGGACACACCTCTTCTTCTATGTGGGTTCTGTTTTTTATCTTCATTAGCAAAACGGCCACATATGCAATTTTAATAACCTTTTTTAATTTATTCGTTGAAATTTTTTCTATTTAATTGGGGATTGACAGCTATTGTCGCTCCCATTGTATTTTCATGACCGCTTTGTAGTTTTGTACGGCGTTTTTTACGGCGTTTTTGTCGTGTCGCTCACATTGTGTTTTAGCCTTAAGTCTCTTTGAGACATATGCATTCCGAGTTTCCAAATGTGTGGGAAGAATTAATTTGCGACATTCCTTTAGGCAGACTTCCATTTTCACCACACAAGAACTTTACACTTAATGGTTTGCAAATATAAGTGCACACCATTTGATAGAAGCAAGCTTACCAGCGTTCCCTAATTTTGTTTACCTGGAAGTGAGTAATGGGAGGGGATTAGTGGTCGTTTTTTTTTTTGATAATCAATCCTTAATACAAAATCATACATAAAATATTAACAAACCAGTGAAGAAAATGTCTGCAGATTGTTTTCAGTGAGACACTTGTATAGAATGCACATACACGGGAAAGAGAAAACAAATTATGCTTTGGCGACATCTATTAGTGAAGTTGGATTTCTCTTTCTCGTCGCCAAAAGAAGAATTTTCAAAGTTATTGCAAATTAGCTTATATTATTAAAAATTATCGGAATTTCTGTAACCTACACATAATTTGGCTTAAGCAATTACAATAAACACAACGCATTCATCGCTTGCAACGTTTCTGTTGTTCAAAAACAACATCATTGAATCAAGGCTATAATACCAATGCATGCATTGAGTTTACTATGATTCTCGCTTTTAAATACACCTCTGATGATTAATATTTTTTCCTTCAAGAATAAAAATCATTTCCGGATTTTTATTTTTCCTGATCACATATCAAATTTTTTTTTCTTATAAAAGAATAAAAATCATGGAATGATTTTTATTTTTCTGATCGACAAATAAAAATCCCCAAGTATTTACGATTCTAATCATGAACAATTTAAACCGCTGTCTGTATAAAATATTAGGCGCTGGGGTACAGATGTTCAGATGAAATTGAATTTTATTAATTGATAACTTTAGCGTTCAAAAATTAGAATTATATGTCGACTGAAAAGGAAGAAAATCACTTGGAGATTTTTATTTGTAGATCAGGAAAATTCAAATCACTTCATGAATAATAAAAATCATAATGTGATTTGTTTTTTTTTGTGATACGGACAAATACAGATCAGCAAATGATTTTTATTATTGATGAGAAAAATATAATGATTATTGATGACTTTAAAAAGTACCTTTCATAAGAATTTCATATGTAAGTAAAAAGCTCAACGGTTCAATCGTTTCGTTTGGAACTTTAGCCGTTACAATCCCTGGTCGAAAGCCTTTGAAAAATATAAAACCACAAAGGCAGTAATATAATCAATATCCATAGCAATAATTCTTATGTCGAAGGAAATTAAATTAATATGTCCTATGTCCTAGCACGGACAGAAAACATAGCATAATTATTGGCAGGACTTTCGCAGGAGAATTAGGATGAGACATTTTGGATATGTAAGCAGAACTGTCTCAGTTTCCAGTGATTGGGGATGAGAATGACATAAGGCTTGTTTTTACTATACAGGGTCTGGTGTTAAACACGACGCCTATGAATAGGCCATACTTAGGCAAACAAAAATTGTATGAATGGTGGGGAAAATCCGATCGGTTTCCGAGATAACGAAACTTCTTGAATTGATAATCGTTTGACCTTTCCAGTGGTTTGTAAATTTTCGTCATCCTTCTCTCTGTTTTGAAGATAAGGCTCATCAAAATTAAAATTTCGGACAGTTTATTCGTTTTTTTTTATTTAACTATTATTTTTATCAGAAAACACGTCATCGACAAACAATTTTTCATATTGGAACACCCATTTAAAATGACCTATCACACTCCGAACCCAAAATGTAACCCTTTTTGCGTTTTTTGCACTTTTTTATTTAGCATATCCAGCGAAAAAGTTCAATAAATGCAGATAGTAGTACAGTGTGTGATAGGTGATTTTAAAGTGAAGCTTTTGGGCTTCTTAAATCCAATATGAAAAGATGGTGTTGATGACGTGCTTTTTATTTTTTTTTTATAAAAATAATAGTAAAAAACAAGTCAAATTTTAAATCCTGTGAAGCCATAAGTTCAAAAAGGAGAAGAAGGGGGCGAATATCATTCGAAAGGTCTAACGATTATCAATCTAAAAAATTTTAAGTCATCTTCATAGAGTGTAACGTTCTGAAGTTACATGGTGATCTATAAAAACATACCCAATATCCTTAAGTCGCGTTATCCCGGAAACTTTAGGATTTGCTTGTCTATGCATGACCTATCCATAGACATCGAATGTAACACCACATACAGGACACCTTGAATGTAGAACATACCTACTTATAAATGGAAACAATAACTTGATAAATTTTATCCAACAAGATTTTCTATTACAAAATGAACACCATTGACCAAGGTCAACCGGTTACATAACATCCGAAATGTTCCAAAAGAAAAGCCAACAATTAGCAGACCAAAATAACTAAATTTCCAGTTGTTTTAAGATTCCCAACGGTTTCACCCTCATACTCAAGATAGTGTAGAAATTCTAGTTCTGATTGTATTACCGCGTTATAAATACTTATAGTAAACTAAAAACTTTTTAGCTTTAACTTATCTCGTTTCATTTATTCACCATACGATCATGATCGCAAATATATTACATAATTATGTGATAAATCACCTGGATGATGTTTTTATTCGCAGTTGTTAAATATTATGAAATATTTAAAATGAATTAAGTTCTAGTGTTACAACATCTTTATCAAAACTATATTATTCAATAGACCTCATAATTTATCAAGGCTTTCAGCTACTCCTAATTATAGATGTACATCAGTAACACGGCAAAGATAAGTCTCTAACAAATAATCAGCAGCAAATATAAAAATTTCAAGAGTTCTTATCTTCTTGAATGATAAGAAAACATCAAATAAAAACGTTGTTGATAGTTAAAAGTGTATTTATAAAAATCGATTTCTATAAGGCCGCAGATTTACATGGGTGATATCTTTTCTAATATCATTTCTGAAAAATAAACAATGCAATCGCATTTGTTACTTCTGACCCTCGACAAATATCTTCTAGTACTGGATTGGCTTCTTCGAGAGCTGAATTTAAATAAATATTATAGAACAAGTATAATAATAATCGTGTAAAATTATGCGCGTATGCCATGGATCTGGCATTATCTTTACTTCACAGATGCACCAACCCATTTTGCTTTATTTATAGAATAATATCGCATTTATAAATTATTTTAATTAGCAAATAATTTTAAGTGTGCGCGATAGTTAGTCTCCTTCATAATTTATGGATTAGAGCTATTAAAAATGGTAAATTGGGGGTAATTAATTTGTTGTTTTGTTGGGTTGTATCTTAAGTGATAAAAGCTTATTTTCAATTTCGTATTCGTATTGCAGAGAAAATCTAATCAAATCATATCAGTTGTAAACTTTCAAAATCCCTAAGGACTCATTATTTCATGGGTTTGGGCTCGAACCTATCGGTATGATGATGATAATTTATTTCTCGTGCGCCTGGCATTCATATGTTGCAACTACTTGTATGGAATGCATAAATGTGTTTTCCAGGCTGGTATCTTTGCTATTATGTACAACAATGGCGCGAAAATAGCTCTTTAAATAATACCTGCAAGAGTGAAATCGCTATCTTCTCAAATACAAACCGTGCTAATCTGGCTCTAAGAGGGCTTCGGATAACTACTATGTACATTTCTGAGGGACTGAATGAAAATATCTAATTGGCTCCGTAACTCCACAAGGAGTAAGGGTGGCATACAAGATAAGAAAAGATCATTTCCATTTTTGGACCAATGATTGGGCCTATCATCATAGAAGATGTTTGCAAGAAACAACATTTACACGTAAAAATAATCCTTTTCTCACGAAGAACCTTAAAGAAGATTAGGCTCTCGGTCACTAAGATTGATTATATTCAGACGAGGAGGTTGACATCATTAAAAATTGCAGCGTTCTACGCAAATTTTTCTAAAACAAATGGCGCTGATAATCAAAAATATCTATCTTCTGTCCAGATTGATTTAGACATAAAATTTAAAACTGCATCGACTTTAGTAGCGCAATTTTAAGATAAATGAATGACTAATATGAAGAATTCTAAGTAGAATTATTATTAGCAAGAAATTTCTTAGGACGATCTATTAAAATTGTGTACACAGTAGGCTAGCCATCCCAGGAGAACTGAACACTTCCTTTGTCCATATAAAATTTGTATAATCTGCTCTGCTATTGCATGCGATATCTACCTCATGTGTGCCTTCTATGATTTTATCTCTTGACTATCATTCTCCCCTCTATGACCCATCAGCCTCTCCTCATTTCTACTCAAGTCAATGGAAAAAACCTATACCTATACACATTCGAAGTGGAATTTTGATTAAATCAGTTTGCTTATCAAGCTGGTAAGTCTATTGAGACTATCTATCACATATTAGTCAAAGATCTCGAAGCAAAAGGGATGGATTTCGTAAATTCGCAGACATAGAAGGAGCCTTGGATAACACCTCTTTCGATGCAATTAAATTAGATAAGGGTTTTGATCCCTCCACAATTAATTGGACAGTTTCCATGCTTAGAAGCAACAAAATAATACACAACTCTATAGGTAATGGTTCAGTCACGATTACAGCAGCTAAAAGCTGCCCACAAGGAGGAGTCTTTTCTCCAGTCTTGTGGTCGATTGTATATGATGTCCTAATGAAACTGACCAATTCGGGATTTAATGTACAAGGCTTCGCGGATGACCAAGTGGTTACTATACGGGACAAGAATGATCAAGTCATATCCGACCTCATGCAAAAAGCCCTTTCCAAAAGTCAACGCCTGGTGCTTCAAAAAAGCCTTAACATAAACCCTACAAAACGGTTATCGTTCTATTCACGATAAGATTGAAGCTTTTGCTAACGGCTCCAGTTCACTAAAAATACGGAACTGACATTTTCAGATGAAGTCAAATTTTTGGGGGTCACTACCGATAAAAAAACTCACCTGGAATTCGTATCTGTCCAGAGTGACGGAAAGAGCGGTGGAATCTGTCTACACGTATCGTCGCTTTATTGCCAGAACATGGGGTCTGAAACCAAGAATGATGTACTGGGCGTTCACTGCAGTTATTAGACCCATGGTCACATATGCGGCCTTCGCATGTTGGCCAAAAACTAATCACAAGAATACTGAGGCTCTGCTTCAAAAAACCCAGCAGTTTCTTTATCTAGGAATAACTGGTGTTATGAGTACCTGCCTTATTAAACCTTCCACCCAATGCATTTACAGATGAAATTGGAAGCGATCCCAAGTGCTATCAGATTGCAAAAGAAGAAATAGTTCAAGCCAGGTGATCTATAGTTGGTCATTTAAGTATCTTAAAACAAATATGCTTCAAGCAAATGACGAAAATACCTGATATAATCACACAAGGTGGATTTTGTAAGACCATTCAACGTGGTTTTGGGAGACCGACAACAATATGGCATTCCACTTAACCGTCTTTCCAACAAGGATCGATAGTGTGGTAAACAGACGGGTAAAAAAAGATCAGTGGAGTCGGACTGGGGTATACGTCCACAGATGCAATATCTCAAGAGCCCTGGGCTCTATCCCTACCTTATTAATTATGAGGTATTAGCCATAGAAGATTGCGCCAATACCTGCATTAAAAGAGCCATAAATCATCAATATACTCTCGGATAGTCAAGTCGCTCTCAAGGCAGTAAGGTCCTTCACATTTTCTGAGAGTGTCTGAAAACCCTTAAAAATTTATTAAGAAGAAACAAAGTTATCCTCATGAGTGAGTACCTGGATATAAGGATCGTAGAGGTAATGAAATTGCTGGTGGCCTAGCCAAAAAAGGAGTGGAAACTCCCTTTATCGAACCAGAGCCATTTTATGGCACTTCGAAGTGTTACTTAAATAGCTGGAAGAACGAACATACAGAGCCATTTTATGGCACTTCGAAGTGTTACCTAAATAGCTGGAAGAACGAACATACAGAATGCTCATGAAACGTTGGAACACCTGCTTTGCGGTTGGGAAATTTTGGCCAGGGGAAGATTTCTCCACCTCGAACATGTTTTTCCTCTACCAAAGTACTTGTGGAACCTAAGTTCCAGAATGGTTCTAGATTTCATTAACAGTCTAAACCTAGAAAGGGAGTGAATTGAAAGTAAATCTTTCATGTCGCAGTGAATTCGAGGCCAAGCCTGCATATCGCTCCACAAATCTAATCTAATCTATGACATCCATTTTGTTCGTCTTATTCATGGATACACGAGTAACTACAGTATCTAATCTAATTATATTCTGGTAATTGATCCATGCGTAAGCTTAATGCTTCAACCCGCTAACCTAAACAAAATGAGAACAAGCAAAAAGAATTATAAAGAATATTTCCGTCATATTGAAATTTTATTATGTCTCCACTGATCTAGTTTTTTTCTTTTCTATTTTTATTAAGTGGAAATTTTCATTTTCACAACTTGCATGTCCTCCTCTAGCATAACAAAAACAGCTTCCGTCTGGCGACAAAGAAGTGCACATTGTTATAAACAAAAAACAATCTTTAATTTACTTCTCTAATGCACATAAATCACGAGTTATTCTTAATGTTTTTGTTTTGTACAAGGTCTGGCGAAAAGCTCACATTAAAAACTGGAAACATAGAATCACGCGGCCTGTAAGTGAACTTGCCGTGTAAACAAAAATAACGCCGCGTCTATTTAGGTCTATATATTCTGCATGCATACATACTTCTCTAGAGCTATATGTACATGGAATGGAATAGATGACGCAAACAATGGAACTTTTATGTACTGCTCCCGGACATTTTTGTTGAAGAGGGAAAACTGTTAGCAATATTTTCTTAACACTAAGTTCTAGAAAAGATCTGTAAAAAAGCAGCTGCAAAAGCTCACGTGCTTCATCTGGAGAAGCAGATATGCAGTCGATGGCTCTGACTGTACTGTACGTATACAAATGTTTCCGAATGTTGCTAGCAACATTTGTAATTTGTAAATAAACAAGTCGCACACAAGCATACCGAAATGCGTGTATATACATATCTATCTATAGGTGAATTTTTCTCTGATGAGCATTCTGCAAAGTTAACTTATGTGTATGTATATAGTATATATAGTTGAAAAAAATCAGAATCACGTGCAGAATGCGTGTTCCTGGTGCTGAATCACACCGTGAGCATGTGGCTGGCCCCATCGTTCAAGAGAAAATATGGATTAGGGTCGTTGGATTACCACCAGTCTCACCTGTATGTTACCTTACTATTCTGATTGTTGTGATTCCGTCCGTCTATTTGGTTTGTTTGAAAGAGCCGGAGCTCAGCACACCTGGTGGGAAAATCTACAAATTATAATTTTTTTTTTGTACATTTTTACCTTTGTTATATTGTTTGGAGAGGTAATTTATTGCATAATTCAAATCTGGCTGTATTATGATGGCTAAAAAGTTATTAATAATTTCCAAACCAATTGCCCTCAATCTTTTGCAAACTTTAAGCGTTTAAGCTTAAGCTATGCGTATGAAAATAGATATGTATATGTATGTACTCACCACAGGTGAATGTTATTATTAAACTGGTTGGAAGTGCTCCATCTAGAAGCAGATTTCAGTACAATAATTGGTGCTTAGAGAACTCCAAAAGAAGCAATTCTGGAACAAAGGATAAGGGAATGAGATAAAATTTAATTATAACGTAATTTTTGAGTAATATTTTTTTAGTTATGCCGTTCAGACCAGTGCGTGTTTTGTTTTGCTATTTAAAAAAGTTATTAATTAGCGAAATCTGTTAATCTGCATTTTTGAAAATATTTTGCAAGCTAACGATGCTCCTAAAATCACATTATCTAAACGATGGTAAAAGGATTTTTGTTTGTAATTATGATTTAATTTGCGAAATGTTTTTAAAAAATGATTTTTTTCTAAAATGACTTTATTTCAGTAGGATAATTACAAATAAAATAAGTAAAAACCGAGTTTTCAAACAAAATTGAGGCCAAGCCACATGAAAAAGTAGAAAATAAACTTTTCTTCACACACAGAGGTGGACTTAGATTTTTTGATTGGGACATTTCTCTTGAATATTCTTTCTCTTCATGAATCAAATCACATGGAGATATTTTAAAACAATTTTATGACGGCTGAAAAGACACTGATTTACTGAATTTTCCCGATTTACCATGTTTTCCACAGACTTTTCCTATTACTATGAATTTTTTTTTTTTTAATTTACATGAATTTTCCTCGATTTTTCATGCAAGTTTTCATGATTGTTGAAAACTCAACAAGCCAGTCCTTGGAACTCTGGTATCCATTCTCACTGGGCATTCCTCTCTCAGGGGCCACCTTCACAGGATGAGACTTGTTGATAATCCTATATGCTGGGGTTGCGGAGAGGAGTCCGAAACAGTGACCCAATTTCTATGTCACTGCCTGGCACTCTCAGGAATACGTTACAGAATTCTTGGTTCACATCTCCTGGGGCCGGATTCACTAACTCGGAGAGTTGTGGAGTTGTGGAGATGAGAACTCTTTTGCCACATAACTCTCCACTCGGAATTCTGCAACTCGTGGAATTTGTATTGAAATTTACCAAACTCTCTATTCAACTCGGTAAAACTCTCGGCTGTGTTAGTTGTGGAGAAGTAAGAAAAATAATTCTCAACTGACAGTATTGTCTGCTTTTATTGTCCTTTGTGAAGGTACCAATGTACGTAGGATTTTCAAATTGATTTATGTATTCAGTGCATATCCTGGCTATATTTACAAAAACAAATTATGGAAATCCTTGCAATACTTACAGGGAAATAAGGATTTTGGTGTCTCAAGGTTCCCGCTAAAAATTGTAATTCACGCGAAAATGGTCAATTTGGTCGTCTTCCCGTACAGAAGAGATGCTATAAAAATTTTAAATATGCACGTTAAAGCTTGTATCTTGGATGAAATTGCATCTACATTTTGTCCCCTAATTAGATATGTAATTATTTTTTCAATCCAATAAATGGTTTTGGATATAACTGCAAAAGAAGTGAATGGCCGTTTTCTGGTACAAAAATGGACATATTTTCAACTCATCATTATGAAGAACTGGTAAGTCGTGGAAATTCACTTTCCATGAGAAAAATGTTCACGACAGAGTACTTATGGATGTGAAATAAAGAACGGTAGAAATATATGCAAAATATAGGAACTGGGGTGTATATGACCCAAGTGCAAAAAATCCGTCTTTCGGCTGTAAAAAGTCAGTTATGAAGTTAAAATGATCAAAAAAACTACACCACTCGATTACCCGTTTCTCCCTCTTTAATTTGATACCAAACATGACGTATTTTGGACAACCCCCCAATTAGGGTGGTACGACCCCCATCCCCAAGAGCCCCACCCTCAGAAACTGTTCACCTATATTTTTGTACTCTAGACTCTAAATCCGTAGGAAAAAACCGCAATGGTCTACGACCCTCCCACACAGAGATATCCGTTTTTCAATATTCCGATACTTCTCAAGTTTTCTTTAACTCCTCAAGTATGCTAGAGAATCTCGAATGGGGAGTTAGGCAGTTTTAACCGGGGAAAACGAAAATTCTCATCTCCCAAACTCCCAAACTCTCCGAGTTAGTGAATCCGGCCCCTGGAAGAGTTACATATATGATGCCGGCAAGGAGAGCTGGGAGCCAATACTGAAATTTATAAGAGCGTCCGGTTGGGGCCTATGAGCGATCGCTCATGGGTCTGGAGGATGAACAATGGGCCTTGACTTGGCCTTCGTTCGGGGGACCTGAAAAGGGTCCCAAACCTGTTAAATCTATCAATCAATCAATCAATGATTGTTGAAGAGAAAGTATTGATGCCTTTAGGACGGAAAGAAAATGATTCCGCATAGCTTATAAAACTTTTTTGTCGGAAAATTTTCGGGAAAAGTCGGAAAATTCCGGAAATTCCAGAATAATTGGCAAATTCTGCACTTTTCCTGAAACAGATTTATCACTAATCATATCGATGAAAAATTATCCGATGATTTTTCCGCTTTTCCGGGTTTTCCATGGAATTTTCCACGGAATTTTCCACAAAAGCAACTTTATGCAACTCATTTCGCTCTACAACTTTGTCTTAGGTTGTAAAACGCTCAAACGCTTCCTTGGTCGGAAAAACTCCGGAAAAGCGCTTTACATGAATTTTCCTCGATTTTTTCTGCAAGTTTTCACCGTTGTCGGAGAGAAAGTAATGATGCCAGTTGATTGGGAACTTGATCCTGCATAATTTAGAAAACTTTTTTACCGGAAAATTTTCCGGAAATGTCGGAAAATTCCGGAAATTTTTTTCGGAAAAATCGGAAACGGATTTATCACTAAGCAAATTTGTACGAAATTTTCAAATGATTTTTCCCGATTTTCCGGGTTTCCATGGAAATTTCCGGTTCAAATTTTGATAAATTCAATTGTCACGCGACAGGAACGTGTGTGCCAAATTTCAGCTCGCTGTGATGACGAAAAGTAGGTCTACGAGAGTGTCGAAAATAGTAAAAAAGAAATATACAGACAAATTCGTGTACGAGTTAAAGGGAATGGCCTCAAAAAAGACCTCAAGCTATGATCATTTTGAGCTAAAAAGGAGACTTCCATTTATGTTGATGAGCTTAAACGGAGCTATCCGTCTACATATAATGTTCAGAGCTGAAATTAATGTCTCCATTTATGATTATACTGATCTAAAAAGGAGAACTCCAGTTTTGATCATTTCGGAGATCAAAACGAATGCTCGTCTCTAATGAGATGCGACATGCCTATATGTATATGTTAAAATTTCTTATGACCATTTCTAAACAGTCCAAGGCAAGGAATAGTCAAATACTCAAAATAAATCGAGCGATCCTAGAAACGCACTTATTTCTGTTTAAAAAGCATTTAAAAATTTTTATTAGAAGTAATTAGGCTTAGTTAGACCTGTATAGCTTGTTTTGCATTGTTTAACAAATACTGAATACGGAAAAGTGTGTGTATATAATCTAGAAACGTTACACTTATAAAGTCAAGAGCAGCTCCACAGAGATAATTTTAATTGATTAATGTTGATGAGATATATGAGTAGTAGCGTCAGCAATTTTTATACCTTAACCTAGATGAAATTATAGGGGGTATACTAAGTTTGTCATTCCGTTTGTAACACCTAGAAATAATGATAGCAGAGCAAAATGGATTGCACACCCACACATAATACATATTAAAAGTTATTTTGGATTTTGGCTCTAGAACGCGTTCATTTAGAGAACTGAAATTTTGCACACGCCCTATTTAAAAAAAAAAAGAATTTTGCCAATAACAATGTTTTAGTTTCAGTAACTATATAAAAACTTACTATGCTTGAGGTCTTTTTATGATTCCGGACAAGCACACATTGACAAATCGAGGTTTGGAAAAAATGCAGAATGCGTTTGCTTCTTTCGTCACTCATAAATAAATTTCCGTAAACGATGTATACTATCTCCCTCTACAATTTCTGTAAAACTTGCATGGCATAATAATGTAAATCCTGCTTTAAGTTCGAAAATGGGACAAATCGGGCAACTCTTTCGTGGGGTTGCCATACAAAAACTTCGTTTCTCATTATATATTTGGACACTGCCTGAGAACGCGTTAACGTAGAGAGCTAAAATTTTGTACACGACGTTTTCATAAAAATAGTAAATACAATTTCAAAAATAGGCTCAATTGGGCAATCCCTTCTTGGTGCTGCCATATAAAGATTTTTATGTATATTAAAAAATTGTAGTTAAATGAACAAAAAAAAAACGATTTAAAATTTTCGATATGCCTACCTCTAACAAAAACTCTTCGAAACTAAAGGGAAGGGGACCAAACATGGAACATTTGAAAACTCCAGATATTTACTTATCTAAGAAATTTTAAATTATCATCACAACGTGTATTATTCAAAATTTATAGGGTGATTCATAAAATATGAAAGAAATTTTTTTTCGATCCTATGCAGTTCCTTTTAAAACTCGAGATCTCCAAGATCAGTTATGTCGCCAAACATTTTACATCTATTAGAAAACGTTACCGTTACGCATGATCATCTACGTATTTATTTATTTTTTTATAAACTTAAGGGATACCCTATATGATACAAAGCACAGCATGGCAGGAGAGAAATAAGGAACGATTTAGGGGACATATGGCGGAGGTGCTGATGTATATCACTCTTAAACCTATGCGGACTGTAAGCCCGGGGAAAAACAGAAGTTGGTAGACAATTCGCACAATTCGGGATAAAAAATTACCACGGCCGAAAGTAGCTTGAAGGGTAAAAGGATTTATGCGGCTTGCCATTCTACAAGGAATCAGACTAGACATTTCATCGGAACATTGGCCATGCGTGTAGGGATAAAGGAGTGAAAGACATCCAACATTGCGGCAGTGCTCGAGTAAGTCGATATGACAAGCTATTGCCAAATCTCCAATTAGCTTAAAGGCTCTCTTTTGGACAATATCCAATGAAGCTAAGACTGTACGGCCAGCCCCAGCCTAGATGTGGGAATTGTATTCCATTCTATGTCTGATATCGGACTTGAAGAGGAGCGCTAGATTTGATGGGCTGAAATATTTCTTACAACTTTTCAGAAATCCAAGACATTTGTATGCTTCTTTGACAACAGAGAAGATGTGGTCTGTCCAGCTCAACTTACTGGAAATATTAATGCCAAGATTGCTTAGTGATGGTTAATCTGAAATTAAAGCTCCATCAAATGAAATGGGAGTAGTTAAATGGTGATCTTGTTTTAAAGAGATGAAACAGTTTTGAGTCAAGCGAGGATAATATTAAAAGGGCGCTATTCATTGATCTAGTTATGTAATCTCATTTGATACATGCGGCATTCCCTCTGGAGTCAGCAAGAGTAACAAAGGAGTTAGCGAAATCAAGGGTACTGTCATCGGCAATTGCAATTCCTCGATAATTTGAGGGATCGCTGGGAATAGGCTGAACGTCAGCTAGTTTTCAAGCAGTTGGAAAGATTCCTGTCGAATACGACAAGTAGAATAGTTTCCGCAGGGGTTTAGCCAAGGATGAGGCGCAGCTTTGAATTAACAGGGGGTGAGGGCCCATCAGGCCCCGTCTTTGGATACGTAGATCTCCTTAAAGATCTTAAACATATCTCTCATACGGATGTGTGCACTTCCACACGGGAGATACAAAATAGGAATCTGTGAAGTAGGTGGAATTTGAAGCGAATCTAGCAGCCAAAATATTAGCCTTATCCAGTGAGTCAACTACGACTTCACCATTGTTAAATAGTGAAGGTATAGAGTTTCTGAAGTTTTTCCTTATGGTTTTGACAAGAGACCAGAAACTTTTACTACCTTTGTGTAATATTCTGGTCAAAAAGAAATTTCTCACTCTGCATAATGGACTTGTGGGTGTTCCGTGCAGTCTAGTAGACTTCTTTCAGTTCTGGACAAGGATTTAATTGATAAGAGCGAAAAGCAGACTCCTTAGCTCTTAAAGCATGGTTGCACTTATCATTAAACCAAGAGCGGCTTTGCTGTTGCTTAGATCTGCTGTATATGCATACGGAAGCTATTCACGCATGCTAAGACCTAGAATATTACTAAGCTACATATATCGACATCCCCCGTAGCAAAACAGACTGATTGAGAAATTAAAAGATTCACAGAAGAGTTCAACGAAACGTCTTGCAGGACTTGTGGTAGAAGAATGTCTGAGCCACGGTATATTATGAACATTAAAATCGCCTGCCAAGACGATTTCAGAAGAGGAGGAAACAGAAAGCAGATGATCAATGTTATTATTGTCAAAACTGGATACCGTGTCGTCTTCAGACATATTTGGGCTGCGATAAAGGAAACAGAAGTAAATGATGTACCTGTGGAGCTTAAACGGAATCCAGATCTAATTAAACTCTGGATTGGCGGAAAGAATGTCCTTAAGGACGGCATATATAATGCGATATGTTGGGAAAAAAGAGCCACCAATCTGTAATCAGGGACGTGATACTGATTACTCTCAGTATCAGACACGACCTCGGTTTCACTTAGCGCAGTAGACCGAAAATAGACTTGCTCCCAATCCACGAATGTTGCAGAAATCTAAAATAAAATTTTGCATGCTTAAAAGCAAAACAAAACAAGCAAAAAATCTAGAATTGGTCTAAGACCAATTCTTATGATACCCTAGATGAATGTTTGCTTGTAATTTCGTATGGTAACCCATCTGCGGAAGTTTGATTTTTGAAGTGATTTTTCGCATATATCTCTTGAGCGGCTCGTCGGACAGCAAAAATACTTCTACCAAATTTCCTAGGAATTAATATTCTGAAAAACTTTTCGGTACAATAAAAACGTCTAGGACTGATCGTTTTCACAGTATATGTATGAAAAAAAATCTTATTTATATGGCAACACCAAGAAGAGGTTACCCGATTTAATCCATTTTTGAAATTTTATTTGTTATTACTATAAAAACACCATGTACACAATTTCAGCCCTCTACGTCGACGCGTTCTCAGGCAGTGCCCAAATATATAGTGCGAAAAGATATTTTTGTATGGCAGCCCTACGAAGGAGTTGTCCGATTCGGCCCATTTTCGAACTTAAATTTACTTTTTTTTTTAAAGCGTGTGTGTTATAAACGGAATGACAAACTTAGTATACACTTTAGATTTCATCTAGGGTATAAAAACAGAAGAAAGAGCGCTACACACAGCGAGGTAAAAAAAACAACAATAGTGTTATGCCTATTTACTGCTTTCAGCTCTTCAGACTGTGCTGGGTGCACCCGTATCAGTGATCAGTGACAGGTGCTATTGAACTTGCACTTATGGGGAACAATAAAGACATTAACGCACGGTATTGCTTGCTTATTGAATGCCTATAGGGCATAGAAAAGCCCCTAACTTGGCTGTTATAGATTTAGTTATTTAGTTTTAATATTTGATTGATTTGTTAGAAACGGCGCGGCGGATTTTTATAATTGAGTTGCGGTTATAAATAAATTTAAAGAACTTTTAATTCACTGCACTGCACTGGTCTTAACGAAATTTGAATAGCGTTGTAAAGAGAATACAATGGTATCCGAACCATGGTACCTATACCAGCTGTGTGTCATAGACTTACGTGGCGTCTACACCTGTCATTAATATCGCCATTTCCATAATATTATGAACAGTGTACAACACAGTAACAAGTAATTCCCTAAAGTGAGTGGCAACAATTTGTGCCACAAAGGTTAGGTATTTGTCGATAAGATTAGGAAAAACTCCACCTTGGAAAACGTAGATTAGGTGTTTCTCCCTCATGTAGGGAACTTCTGTTTTTTTCCCCCTAAAATTTAGGGAATATTCTCTAAAATGTAGGGAAGATGTGGTAGCACCACCACCTTGAAAAAACATAAGAATGAGCTGAATAGCCATTTCTGTTAGGCCTACTACGTAGTACGGAAGCTATGTTGGTGCGCTGGGAACGCTCAAACAAAACTTTGAAAAACAATACATGACTAGTTTTCAAAATCAATGTGTGAATTATATAAACGAAAATATGTTTCCATTAAAAATGCAGCATAATACCTAATTTATTGAATGTTCTCTTCCTCATATCCAAAAGAGCTAACATTTCGGGAATTTTACGTACTTTATAGGTTTTCTAGTGCCAAATACCTAAATTCATTGTTCCATTGATTTGGGCAAATTTAACTGATTTTCCCTATACAGGGTGTCCCGTAAGTCGACGTCAAGCCGGAATCGGGTGATAGACCAAATCATAACAGTTACCAGAAAAATACAAAAAAAATTTTAAGTCATGTATTTTTCAAATTATAGACATTTCTTTTGTTTTCGAGAAAATGTACACCTTGTGATGGTTTTTTAGCTCCTGTTGCTACAAATATTTACTTTTTTTCAATTTTATTTTTCTTATGTAATCCCGAATAGTGCTTATGTAACCTGTTGCTTCAAGTTCTAAGCCAATTGCTCCAGCTTGGAAGAAAATTTCACATTTTGCCGAACCAAGAATAGAAAATTAATATTTCACCCAACTTTAACTGACTGTAATGAAAAAAACAGTACTACGCCAGTTTGGCAAGTAACTTTAAAAGTTGACGCATTTAATAAGGATTCTAAAATGGTATTTGACTTGCTACAGTATTTCTTAGATTACGGCAAAAAAAAATGATTTTCTTCAAGAAACCCAGTTTCGAAAAATTTCTTTTCACCTACTAAAAATGATTCTAGTGTACACAAAGCTTGCCGTAAGACCGTAACTTTCAAATTTTAGTTTGAGTGAGACGGAGAGTCATTACATGAAGTGTGAGTGAGACAGATAGTGACGCTCGCTCGTGAAATCATTGAGTTTTTATGAATGTGCATCGTCTACTCTCCACAGAGGGCAGACTTCCAAACCAAGTACATGGGGAAGAAAGAGTTCCTTACCTTACGAGGACGTAGTACTTCAATCAGTTGAAGAATACCCAAGTACTTTGGTACGTATAATCCAGGAAAGCACAGGAGTGCCTAAAAGCATAGCTCACCGAATTTTACAAAAACATGAGCTCCAGAATTACGGAAGCAGTTGAATTTGTCAGCAATGGAAGAATTGCCCGTCTGATAACCCGATCCTTTTTAAGAAGACGTCGAGCTTGTATTGCAGCTGAAGGAAGGCAGTTTGAACATCTTTTGTAAATAATAAATCTTAGCATCCAAATAATTGGTGTTTAATTTTAAACTTAAGGAAAATTTGTCCTAAATTCAACAAAAAGTTAGGATCTCTAACTTGAAAGCGTCACAATCTGTCTCACTCACACTTCATGTTATGACTCTCCGTCTCACTCAAACTAAAATCTGAAAGTTACGGTCTTACGGCAAGCTTTGGGTACACTAGAATCATTTTTAGTAGGTAAAAAGAAATTTTTCGAAACTGGGTTTCTTGAAGAAAAATATTTTTTTTCCCGTAATCTAAGAAATATTGTAACTAGTATTATACCATTTTATAATCCTTATTAAATGCGTAAACTTTTAAAGCTACATGCCAAACTGGCGTAGTACATTTTTTTTCATAACAGTCAGTGGTGAAATATTAATTTTCTATTCTTTGTTCGGCAAAATGTGACATTTTCTTCCAAGCTGGAACTTAGAATTTAAGGCAGCAGGTTACATAAGGACTATTCTGGATTACATAAGAAAAATAAAATTGAAAAAAAGTAAAGATTTGTAGCAACAGGAGCTAAAAAACCATCACAAGGTGTACATTTTCTCGAAAACAAAAGAAATGTCTATAATTTGAAAAATACATGACTTAAAATTTTTTTTATATTTTTCTGGTAACTGTTATCATTTGGTCTATCACCCGATTCCGGCTTGACGTCGACTTACGGGACGCCCTGTATATCGGACAAAATTACATTTATTTTTAAGGAAAAAAGTGTCTTAAATTTAGGGAATAGTCCTATTATTTTTTACAATGTAGGCAAGACTCATGGCATACTCTATGAAAAGCAATTACGGCCGGGTCCTTTCGATTTCGAAGAATTTCAAATTTCTTCACAGTAAAACAGCGGGAAATACAGTGCTAACTTTCCCAACTTTCACCTCGAGTGTTTTGCCAGGGAGACAGCTTGATTTCTCAACTGTGGGTGAATGTACTGGGAGGGATCGGCATAGGGGAGTATTACTAGCTGCTCTCTGTTCGACCACCCTATCCTCGTGACTGGCCGCAGGATCTTATCTCAACGATTCAGACCTGGGGCAGAATCAGGCCAACATTTCACCTTAAGTGGAATGCTCTACGGTACACGCCATTCGTGTCGATTCCACTCAGGTTTAATCCTGAATTAATAGCTTCGGTGTTCAATAATGCTCGGGGTTTTGAAGCTGACACGCATACACTGACAGTTCTCGGAGATATTATTGATATCTCTGGAAACTGTCGAATAAACACTAACACTCCACAACAACATGATCTGGCTGCTTTTTGCGCGGGAGAGATTTCTCCAACTTGGGACCAGTGACCCTGGCACTAAGTTGGAGGATGCTTATGTCCATAAGACAGCAGATGGCAATCATACTTCGGGGTGAATATGGGCGTGATGGGAGAAATAACTTACAGTTATCCTTCTAATTACAAATATGCTGAGCATTCAAATTTTTGCATCACAGTCTTGTGCATCCTAATCAGTTGTCGCATATTGACCGGCAAGTTCAGAGGATCTGCACAGTTTGTGCTGGTGAAGGCACCCTGTTTCACAGGCTCTTGACTTGCCCAGCTAACGGAACTCATGTGCGATATGTGTCAGTTGATCCACCCGAATTTTGGCATTACTAGAACATCGTTTCTATATGGGGACCAAAGGTTTGTAGTTGGGTGAATTGTTTGATTATAGCTTTGTGTTGACACTGGCAAAATTTACAATTCACTTGTACCACATGAGAGTCGAAGATGGAAATCAGAACACTGACCCACAACACCTTGCACGTTTACGTCTTGAATATCTGGCAATGAATGCAGGCACCTTCAACTGCACATGGCAACCACTATCATCCGTGCAGGATGGAGCTCTTGTCTTTCGCTGATGATAACGGGGCACAGAAATTGTAACACTAGTCCACGAGACTTCTCCCCGCTAAGGAATCCTTGCAAGTTCTGTGAGAAGGAGAAGCATTCTGTTAGAAATGTTAAGCTGGAGGGATGATGAGGGCAGTTTGTAGAGGTCTATGATACCACAGGCTGCTCTCGCGGGACTCTATAACAGTATCATGTAAATTTTTCGTTCGTTAGATTTGTCATTTTAAATACGGTTTTAATCTCGGTGCTAAATTACAAAACATTTTGCTGAAATTTCGATCGTTTAGGAAATAATTTTTATTAGATAATTTTTGGAAATTCGGAACTTCTTGGAATTGCCACTTACCCTATTGTCAAAATAGGGACAAGTAAGAAATTTTTTGTTTCACATCTTTTTGGTATTGTTCAAAATGTTTGTATCCGTTTATATTGTCCCTTTTGAGAACATAGTGTTAACTTTTTGTTATTTTACCTGTTAGTGTCTAGTTTGTTTTTGTTGTCCATATTGACTGTTATGTTTGTGATTTTTTTAGGTTAGCTAGTGTCTATTTATATACACATTGTAGAGCCTTTTGTCGATTATTTTTAAGGATTTTGAAAAGAGCCAAAGAGGGAGATATGAAAGAGCAAATTTAAAAACAAAAAAGATGTTATTTAATATATCCCAGTACTTAATTTAGAATATGTATCCTTGCAGCAGGATTTACTATGGTGTAATCCCATTACTATTTACATGACATGAAAATGGTTACGTCCTTCAAGAACCTTTCTAATAAATTTAAGCCAATCACTTTCGCTCCAGTGATTAAAAGTTATTTATACTAAAACAGCCCACTATTAAATAGGATTGGTAATCTAATCTAAACATTAAATATGAAGGCATAATCCAGAAGAAATTTTTTTTTTTAAATTTGCCACATTACATCATTGATGTAAAATTGTATTTTGTCACTATGTACTTGCAATTGCCCTCAAGGGAGGTGCTTTTCACGAAATATAAATCTTATCAAAATTACTTACGATAATTTATGAAGAAGAAAAAACATATTACGCACTCCAAGAGTGTACATTTTTGATGATTCATTCACAGATTGAAATGCTTTTAAGTTAAAAGTCGAGAAATTTATTTATCTACTCGTAAACAACAATACAAACATATTCCGCGTGATAACATCCAGAGCTCCTATCCTAGTGAACGTTAAAGACTATAGATAAACAAAGTGAGATGAAATATTATTTTCAAATTGTCACAACAGCTTACTTTAATGCGCATGCCTTATGCTCTTGAAAGACAGAACTTTTTATTTGCTTATTGATTGCAGTATTTATAAGTCAAGGATATTGCAAACTACGAAAAACGCTTATTATATAAAAACACGCCCTTGTGTATATTTTCATCATACACTTAATTCTGGGCCATCTAAAATTATTGATTATGATATCTATCGAACAAACAAAATTTATCAATCCACTTATTTAGCAAAATCATGGTGGAGAGACTGGTGACATTAATTTCTTTGTTTTTCTGCGTATTAACAAGAACAGCTGTTCCTATATACTTGGTTGGAAATTCGTCGATCATTTTGTTTTCTAAGTAGGTACTTGTTCACAAAAAAAAAACAAAACAATGATTTATAAGTCAATTTGATTTCGAATCAATAAATATCGCGAAACAAGTTCAGATTGCGTAAGGAAATTTCTACTATCGGTAATGCTTGATTTTGTGCTCCTTTTTTTTTACTATACCAACGTGGAAAAAAAGTAATGCTTTTTGTGGATTTACTACTAACATCGACGACAGTTTAATCGTCCCAATATAGCCAAAAATTTTATGCCATATACGGTAGGTGGACTATAGATAAACTTAAAAATAAATTTACTGACGATTTGCCGTGAGGTCTGATATACCTAATAAATAGTATGTACATTGTGCATATATAGATGATTCCAAGGCTAAGACAAGTGTTTTCCTAAAATAAGAAAGATATTTTGGTAGAATTTTCTAGTATTTTACGAAAATGGTCACAGAAAGTCTCTATCTTGTACATGCCTTCAATCATGAGTGTGATGAAAACTTACTGGTAATTGTAATGGAAGCTAAAAAAAAAAAAACAAAGATAAAAATAAGTAAAAAACGAGTTTGCAAACAAAACTGAGGCCAAGCCGCATGAAAAAGTAGAAAATAAATTTTTCTTCACACACAGAGGTGGACTCAGATTTTTTGATTGGGCCATTTCTCTTGAATATTCTTTCTCTTCATGAATGAAATCACTTATTACCTCTGATTGATCATACTGAAATATATCGGTGATTGTCAGCGAATAAAATCTGAGTCCACCTCTGTGTGTGAAGAAAATAAACTTTCTACTTTTTCATGTGTGCAAAGCTGTGTGAAGATATGGAAGCTAAACATACTTCTATACTATTGTGTTGAAGCGCACTGGCTCTCTTGTGTACACTGTTTTCATAATGTAGTAAATAAAGCTTGAAACATGGATTATGCTGGGCAACCCCTTCTTGGTGTTGCCATATAAAAAATTAGGTTATTTTACGTATGCTGCAAAAATGATCAGTTCTAGTCGTTTTTATTGCACTGAAAAGTTCTTCAGAATATGAAATCCTATGAAATTGGTTACAATCATTTTTACTGTCCGACGAACCGTTCTAGAAATATATCCAAAGAACCACATCAACGGTCAAACTTGCACTGATGGGTGACCTTACGAAATTACGTGTGGGTATTCATCTAGGGTATAGAATTGGCAATAGAATTGGTCTTAAAGCCCGGTATGCTAGAGCCAAGGAATTTTTGTTCCTATACAAAAACTATGTAAAAAAAGTGTCATGGAATGCTCAAGGAATTTTTTTCTTGGCCGATTCCTTGAGGTAGTACGCTAGAGAAAAGTAATTCGAACAGAAAAACTCTACTTCCCGATTGACAAAAAGATGTCGCTGTTTTACGAAAAATCCATTTATGTCAATATTTCTTGAAGAAATAAGTACCGATGCACTTATTTCTGTAAGGAGTTTTGACGGTGGTGGAATAATTGAAAAATTGAACGAAGGAACGGCGATTTTGCAAGAGGTGTATTAATTTTAAAATGACAAATGGACGAATAAAAATTGTTTTACGTGTATCTTAATTTTTCATTGGAAATTATCCATTTCTTCACTTTCTTTATTATTTCTTTATTGTCAGAAATATCACATAATTGAATTGTCAAAAATTCCTTGACGTAATGTCAAATTTTCTTTAAGAAATAAGTGGAAAAATTCCTTGACCTAATTCCTTGCTTCTAGCGTACCGGGCTTTAGACCAATTTCATCTAGGGTATTATAAGTTCGACATGTTTCCACTTTTAAAGCCCGGTATGCTAGAGCCAAGGAATTTTTGTTCCTATACAAAAACTATGTAAAAAAAAGTGTCATAGAATGCTCAAGGAATTTTTTTCTTTGCCGATTCCTTGGAGCAGTATGCTAGAGAAAAGTAATTCGAACAGAAAAACTCTATTTATCGATTGACAAAAAGATGTCGTTCTTGTCGAAAAATCTATTTATGTCAATATTCCTTGAAGAAATAAGTACCGATATACTTTCTGTAAGGAACTTCGACGTTGGTGGAATAATTGAAAAATTGAACGAAGGAACGGCGATTTTGCAAGAGGTGAAATGACAAATGCACGAATAAAAATTGTTTTACGGTATCTTCATTTTTCATTAGGAATTATCCATTTCTTCACTTTCTTTATTATCAGAAATATTACACAATTTACAAATCCAAATTGTCAAAAATTCCTTGACCTAATGTCAATTTTACTTTAAGAAATAAGTGACCTAATTCCTTGGCTCTAGCATACCGCCTGTGCCAGTGTTAATATTGAAGCAAATAAAAATATATTTACTGAACACTTGGATGATTTACTAAACCGCTTTTCAGATTATTTCGATCTTGACTTTACAAATTTTACATGGATACAGAAAATGCATTTTTCGATGAACAAGCTGATGAATTTGAATTGTTAACTATTGAAAAGGAAAAACTGACGGAATTGTCATGCGATACAATTCATTGAAACAAACATTTCGGAGTGAAACTCCAGACGAATTTTGGTTGAATCGAAGTGAAGAATATGTATCATAATTTGTAGAGTAAAGCAATGTAAGTACAGCTGCCACTCGTAACATCATATTTATGTGAAACGGGATTTTCTGCATTAGCTGAATTGAAATCCAAATATCGAGTCAGTTTAATAGTAGAAAAAAGCTACGAGTTGCCCTCTCTTTAATGACAAATAGATTTGATAAACTTTGTGCTAATAAGTAAGCACAACCATAGCATTAGAAAATAGAAACAAATTAAATGAAATGTCAGTAAAATTCAGCTGCGTAGTAAACCTTTGCGGTAAGGAAACAACGGTAACTAATATTTTTTATTAAGTCATCCAAGAGTGCGGGAGAAATATTTTGACAGCTCGATTTCCGCAGTAATTTGTAACAGAAGAAAAAGAATCTATAAGGAAAGCGTGCGTTAGTTATTGTGTTATATTCGCGAAATTTGAAATCGAAGGTAATTTGTCGTGAGTGCAGAAAAGTGGGAATTGCCGCCGAAAGATTTGTTTTTCGTACAATAAAAAGCTTTCGAGAAAACGGTTCAGTGAAAGATAGGCGAAGATCAGGTTCGTACACCAGCGGTTATCAAACAAGTTCGATAAAAAAATTAGAAGAAATTTTAATCGTTCGCAAAATTAAATCGCTAAACAACATGGAATTAGTCGATCAACAGCCAGAAAAAATAAAAAAATAAAGAATCTGAAAATGAAACCATATAAAAAAAAGAAAAATTCATGGTATAACGAAATTACAGGAAGCAAAACGACATCAACTTTCCTAGATTTTGCTTGAATAGCACACTGATTCAGAAATAATTTTTTCAGGTACTGACATTCCAAGAGAAAAACGTGCTATTCAAAAATTTCAATCTTCGTCTCGCATAATGGTTTGGGGAGCGAGCTAGTTGTAGCAGGGAAAAATCGCCATTCATTGATAAAGGTGTTAAAACTAACTCCAGTTATGATTTGAAGGATGTTCTGCAAAATCATATGCTGCCCATGCCAGAAGATTGTTCGGTGCAGACTAGTTTTTGTTTCAGCAAGAACGGTTGAAGATTGGTGCAAGGTAAATTTGTCAGATGTTACACCAAAGGACTATCCTTTTCCGATCTTATCCCACTAGACTTTTCCATATAGGGTTATATGTTTGGACGTCTAACAAAAAGGGAGACGTCAAAAATATTAGTGAATTTAAAAAAGTTTTGTTGAAAGTTTGGGACGATATTCCATTAGAGGTAGTGCGTGCTGCGTTCCCAAAGAGATTAAGAGCTGTTATTACGTCCAAAGGTAGTCAAATTGAATTATAAGTTGTATATTTTAAACTGTAATAAGCCGTTTTATTACTTTCAAACAAATAAATAAAATTAATTGATTTGTACAAAAGTTACACGTATTTTATTTACTATTTATTTACTATGTAACAGCGGCGCACTTAAACCTAGTTAATACTTACCCGACTTATCATAACTGCATTAATCCATCCCTTCTAGATTTATTTTTTGTTTCTGACCCCTCTAGTGCTCTTTTTTAATCACCTTTGTCTTAGTTCTCTAGATTATGATATTATTTTCCTTTCTTGTGATGTACGAGTCAATAGCAATCCAAGCCAGTCTTTTTATCGATACAGAGATTTCAACAACCTTAACTTGGAATCCCTTCTCGCCGAATGCGGGTCCTATAACTGGAACGATATTTACATCCAATCGAATATTGATGATCAGGTTCTCCTTCTCAATCGTTCCATTAAGTACCTTTATATACCTTTATATACCTTTATGTACCGCTACGTACTAGGGCAATCTAAAGCGGCTTCTGCTCCTGGTTCAGCGCCGAAATAAAAACCTTGATTGTTGAGAGGGAATTTCTTTTTTCCAGGTATCGTAGACTAAAGACTCCTGAAAGTCGGAAGTTTTACACGCTCTTAAAGAACAAAGTCAATGTAAAAATTCGCGAGGCTAAACGTACGTATTATAAGCGTAAGTTTGATATAAGTGTTCAGCCGAAAATGTTATAGCGTAACGTGCGTGATGCTGGCGTATATGGAGGCAGAACGGCTAAGTGCAACCTGAGCCCTCAGGAACTTAACGAATTCTTCATAGTTCGGTCATCAATCTCAAGACAATGATCAGTTGTTCTTGGCAAGCTTAGATTCTTCTTCCAACTCTAGTGGTTTTAGTTTCCGGGGAGTGGATAGAATTGAAGCCTTGAATGCTATTTTCGCTATTAAATCTAATGCAGTCGGCCCTGATAATATGTCTCCCCGTTTTGTGAAGCTAATTGCGCCGCTCATTATTGGCGCACTTTTACATATCTTCAATACCTGCATTACGAAGTCGGTGTTCCCAAAAACATGGAAATCAGCTCACGTACTCTTTATTCCAAAGAAGGCTGCGGCTACAGCTCTTGCTGATTATAGGCCCATCAGCATCCTCTGCTTCCTGTCGAAGGCTCTGGAGAAGCTACTATACTGGCAGGTTCAATAGTACACACTGCAAACAATCTTATAAGTGGCTGCCAATCTGGGTTTCGACCCAAGCATAGTTACAAAAGTGCACTCGTTAAAGTCACCACAGACATACGCGCTGCACTTGATAAAAAGAGATTTGCGTTCTGGCGCTTTTAGACTTCTCCAAAGCTTTTGACAGTGTTTGGCATGTAAGCCTGCTAGAAAAATTATTTAATAAATTCCATTTTTCGTGTCAATCTGTTCACTTAATCAAGGCGTTCATAATCGGGCGAGCACAAAAGGTTACTCTTGGGGACTGTACATAATCACTCAAATGTCCTTCCTCTGTCTTCTGGAGTACCACAAGGCTCCATTCTTGGTCCTCTACTCTTCAGTCTATATATTAACGATCTGCCGGATATAATTCAAGATGTCAACATCCACATTTATGCTGACGACGTTCAAGTTTATTTCAGTCGCCCACCTGGTCCTATCGAAGACTGTGCGGCTCGGATGAACGACGATTTACATAATATATACACCTGGTCGATTTAAAATAACTTGAACTTAATCCAGGCAAGTCAGAGTGTATCGCCTTTTCCTTCAGCACTCTCGACTCTTCATCCCTTCCTCCTATTCTTTTGAATGAATCTTCAATCCCCTATGTGGATAAAGTCCGTAACCTTGGGGTCTCTAATATGAAGTGCTGTGATCTCGTCAACTCTAACCTATCTAAGATCTACGCCACCCTACGTCGACTATGGTTGTCCACTAAAATGCTCACCCCTAAAATGCGCTGTCATCTTGTCAAGTCCCTAATATTACAGCATTTCACACACGGTTTACTTGTTTTCCCGAAGCTAGATTCGCACTGCTCCAGAAAATTACATGTTGCATTTAACGATTGTGTAAGGTTTGTTTTCGGCTTACGAAGATTCGATCATGTTTCTCACCTGAATTTTGCACTGCTAGGTTGCTCTATTGAAGTATATCTAAAGCGTAGAGCATTATTCTTCCTTTTCAACTTATTGAACTACTTTCAGCCCGCTTACTTGAGGACCATGTTTCAACCCTTGAACTCTGCCAGAGGCTATAAACTGCAAATACCTCGTTTTCAGACCTCCTCTGTACTTGATGGATCCTATATTGTTCAAATCACTCGAATGTGAAATTCATTACCACACAATATCCAGAAGGCTAACTCGATCGGCACCTTCAGGCGTCTTCTTGTAAATTTTTTGACGTAAGTAGTTTTGCTGTTGTGACCCTCACGCGCAGATTATATCTTTGTTATCGAAGTTATCTAATTTGGTTTTATCTTATTTTATTCTCATTTGCTATAATTGTTTTCGTAATTAATTTTTGTATCTTAATCGTACTTATTTATCCATAATTTATTTGTTATTATTGCTTATATTTATTTTTTTTCCCATTGTAGTATTAACATGAGTCGCTCAGAAGCCAATGCGGTAAAGTCCAGAAAACAAAAATTGAGAAAATTTATGTTTTTTAATACATTAATTTTTAAAATTGTTGGTATATTAATTTGATCACAAAAGCATAAAAAGTTTTTTTTTTAAGGGTAGGCTCTGCAACAAAACAAGATATGTACAGGTTGTATATACATATAAAAACATAAGTATTAATTGGGACAATGGAAGCATCTTAAAAACTTTGGGACTTATACCTTTTGGCAGCTGAAAAAATAAGAAGTGCTACGAGCATGTACAAATAATACAATAACATTTGCTGTCATAAATTTTATGTTTATTCATCATTCATCCTCCGAGCTATCAAAATTTAAATTTTGGTCTCCACGTGTTGTCCTTAATGTCCTGTAAAAGTCGTGATTTATTGGCGGTATATATTTTAATAAATTCATCATGTCTCTTCTAGTTTCTTTTGAAATTGTTCAGCCATTAGGATACAATAATAGTTGATTTATATTTTTTAAGATTGCTGGCCTGCCTATTTTTGCTTTTTTTATATCAATTACATGAAAGGTGTCATCCTCGTCGAAATTACATTTGAATTTAATGCAGCTTGGGCTTGATCTTTCTAGTTTTATCCACCGCATATGAAGCCAATTGACTGTTAGATTTGTGAAGGGGTGTATAGGCGTTAGCCTCGCAATCACTGCGACCTGAAAGATCTATTGTGAGTCCCCGTTGAATTTGCTCCATTTATAGGTTTAGACTGTTAATAAAGTCTACAACCATTCTGGGCTTGAGGTTCCATACGTAACTTGGTGGAGGAAAAGCATGTTCAAGGTGGAGTAATCTCCGCCTGGCCAATGCTTCGCAGTTGCAGAGCAAGTGCTCCGAGGTTTCGTGAGCATCCTGACAGAAGCGGCAGGATGAAGTCTCAGCCAAACCCAGCTTGTTTAGGTGATACCTCAATTTCATTGCCTTGTGGCCCTCATGTCCAGGTACCCACATGAGGATAACTTTGTTTCTCCTTGATAGATTTTTGAGGGTTTGTAGACATTCCCAGACTATCCCTGACTTGACAGTGTAGGACTTTAAGGCCTTGAGGGCAGCTTGACTGTCCGAGAGGATATTAATGGTTGAGCCATTTATGGCTCTTTTAATGCAGGTATTGGCATATTCTTCTATGGCCAATACCTCGGCTTGGAATACGGTAGGGGTAGAGCCTGGAGCCTTTGATATATGGCATCTGGGGCCGTATACACCCAATCCAACCCCACTGTTTGTTTTTGAGCCGTCTGTATACCACACCATCGATCCTTGTTGGAAGGACGGTTTAGTGGAGCGCCATTGTTGTCGGTCTCCACGAACCACTTAGAATGGTCTTACAAAATCCACTCTGGGTGTGATTATATCAGATATTGTCGTCACTTGCTCGAAGCATATCTGTTTTAAGATACTTAAATGACCAACCAGATCGCCTGGCTTTAACTGTTTCTCCGTTTGTACTCTAATAGCACTGGAGATCGCTTCCTTTTTCACCTGCAAATGCAGGGGTGCAAGGTTTAATAAGGCTTCCATGGCTGCTGTAGGACAGGTTCTCATGGCACCAGTTATTCCTAGACAGGCAAGTCGCTGGGTTTTTTGAAGCAGAGCTTCAGCCGTCTTTTGATTAGTTTTTGGCCACCATGCGAGGGCCGCATAGGTGACCATGGGTCTAACAACCGTGGTGTACGTCCAGTACATCATTTTTGGCTTCAGACCCCATGTTCTGCCAATAAAGCGACGACACGTGTAGAGAGATCGCATCGCTCTATCTGTCACTCTGGACAGATGCGAATTCCAGGTAAGTTTCTTATCTAGGGTTATTCCCAGATATTTGACTTCGTCTGAAAATATCAATTCCGTATTTTCAAGAAGAGGAGCCGTCGATCTTCTTGTGAACGGAACGATAACCGTTTTGTTGGGGTTTATGCTAAGGCCTTTGTTTAAACACCACGTGAGAACTTTGGAGAGGGCTATTTGCATGAGGTCAGATATGAATTGATCATGCTTGCCCCGTATTGTAACTACTAGGTCATCCGCGTAGCCTTGAACATTAAAACCCGAACTGGTCAACTTCTCTAGCAGATCATCAATCACGATCGACCATAAGAGTGGAGAGAGAACTCCTCCTTGTGGACAGCCTTTTGCTGCGGTTATCGTGACTGAGCAGTTCCCTAGAGATGTGGCTATCCTCCTGCTTCTAAGCATGGAGTCTAACCAGTTTACCGTGGAGGGCTCAAAGCCTTTATCCTCGGCAGCTGATTTAATTACATCGAAGGAGGTATTATCGAAGGCTCCTTCTATGTCCGCAAATGCACATAAAGCCACCTCTTTTGCTTCAAGCGCTTTTTCGAGGTCTTTGACTAGTGTGTGAATGGAAGTCTCAGTAGACTTGCCAGCTTGATAAGCGAACTGCTTAGAATGAAGTGGTGATTTAATCAGAATTTCACTTCGAATGTGTAGGTCTAGGATTTTTTCCATGGACTTAAGCAAGAATGAAGAGAGGCTGATGGGTCGGAACGATTTAGCTAGAGAACTAGCTCTTTTTCCTGCTTTAGGTATAAATACCACCCTGACGTCTCTCCAACATTGGGGAACGTACCCTAGAGCGTAACTGGCTCGAAAAATTGTTTGTAGTGGAAAGAGTATTTCTTCAACACCTTGTTGTAGTAAGACGGGAAAAATGCCGTCTTCTCCAGCAGATTTAAAGGGCTTAAATGTGCCAATGGCTCATCTAACCTTGTTTTGAATGTCTCGATATAAGACAGAAAGTAAATGTAATGTGTTGTGTGTCGACACAGTGTGTTGGCTCACCAATATGAGTCATTCTGCCCATGACAAACAGTGACAGTTACTATAAATTTGTTATTTTTGTGTTACCAACAAATATGGAAAAAGAAAAATAATTTTGTTGTTATTTAAAACTTTATGTAATATTGATAAAAAAAGTGGACTTATTCACAACGGCTTCTGAATTATTATGCAACATATTCAGAAGGTATAAAAAAAATGGCCGTCTGTACTAGAAAAAACGAAGTAACGAGTAAATCCTTTAATAACTAAGAAGAATATGATGTATACCATTAAAATTTACAAAAACCAGAAAATATTAAAAAATGTACTTAACCACATTGGCTTCTGAGCGACTCTTTAATTTAGTTTTCTTATTTCTATTCAGTTGTATTAATTGTATTTCCACTCTAATTGGTGCTAACAAAAAGATATGTAAATCTTGTAGTATCTCTTCCAAATAAACAAATCTATTCTAAAAATATTCTATTCTATTCTAACAGAATATAATAACAGCACTGTACATTGTACATATAATAAAACCTTGTTATTATTCTGTCAATTACGTTCTTTTTTCATTTTTTTTTTTGTATTAATACATTTTTTATTATTTAAAAATTTAACAGTATCATTTTATGATGAAATAAGAGGTTTGGGGGGGGGGGGGGGCGTACTAAAAAAGTTTGGAAACCACTGATCTAGGGTATAAAAATCTCGACAGATGGCCTTGGGGCCATTATTGTACAGTTTTTTAGGTTAATTCTTTTACTGGCTATGTAAAACATTCTAAAAGCTCTCCACTAAGGTTTTAATTTTTTGTAATTCTCCAGCAGCTTAAAAATAGTGCTTAACTTGATCTGAGAATGACTAAACTAATATAGAAAATGGTTTATTGAAAATGAATATACATACAACTATTCTGAAAACAAAAAACAAATCCAATGCGTAAAAACTTTTCTTGAACATCTCTAGGTCATCAGAAATTATATAGACACAAAGAATATGTGTCCAGTACATACCTACCAATACGAAACGTAAATTTATGTTATCTTCTTATTAACTAACGCACTCTTTTTTTTTCTCTATTAAATTTATACATTCAATCTGCAGTGTTGTACTTACAATGTACATCTCTATAGCGCAGGTGCTTGACTGATACCTATATCTATATGTATTTATAGGCATGAGATGGAACCGGTGAGTACGGTAAGAAAAACAAAACGCCGAGAATGAAAAAAAAAACAAGAAAACAAAAATTGAACTTTTGTTTATCAATTTGCCATTGTACCATTGCTTAGACGCGTGCACAACGAGTGTTTCACTTTGTTGTATAAAAATATCTACCTACGTCGTTGCCCCTTCCTAATAAAAAAAAAAAAAAAACAAATGAGTCAAGAAGAATTAATCACGGAAAAATAAGAAAAGAAAACTGCCTAAATGCCAACGAACATCTTCATGGATTTAAGAAGTAAAACGGAGAGCGGAAATGTTTCCAGTTCATTGTTTACAAACATTATACTCTATACACTAGTTGCTGGCTGAGAAAATGAAATCAGCTTGTGTGGTACTACTTGGTTTGGTATGTGCTGTCTTTATACATAAATCTATCATATTTTATCTGTCAGAGTGTGTGCTAGTTTATATATATATATATATATATAGTAGCGCAAGTACGCAGCTCTACAGCCTTTTGTGGTACGTACGTAGTTTGAAATTCGCAGTCTGCGAACACTGAAGTAGCGTAGCTGTACGGAGATATTTCTTTTTGTGACAATTAAAGCTAACGATTTCTGAGGTCGTGATAATAATTATTGAGTGTAAAAATCAATTTAAATGAACAATGTGAATAAAGTGATTAAGTTTTAGTAGAAAAATCATAAATTGAATTATTAACAGAACAAACTGTATATATTGTCAAAATATAAAATCCGTTATAAATGTGAATTAATGATAGTTGCATAAAACTTAAAAAAAGAATAATTTTTGTGTCCTCTGAATAATGTCTGTTGATATGTTTCATTCAGTTTTGGGGTAAATATTATTATTAATATTATTATTGTTGATTAAAATAAATAAGCATAACAACTATATAAATACTAAATTAGTAAGTGTACACTAAATGTGCACACACAAATATTTAAATGCATAAAAAACCGTCATCAAAATATTTTTAAATTATCTAGCTACATCTATGTACCTACCTAGAACAGAACTTAATCAAGAGCGTAATTTTTTTTCTGAATTAGAATACGTAGGTATGTAGGTAGATATAATAGATATGTACTTTAAAACATTCTTTCTAAGATCTTAGAAGAACTGTTGTTTTTCTATAAGTAATCAAGAATATTCTGTTTGAGAATGCATTGGGTTCCATTTCCGTATTCAGAGAACAATGAATTAGAGTTCTCAAATGCATTCAGCTTAACTACACTTTTTATGGGAGAAGTGATATTATCTTTCAAATAAGGCAAACTATGAAAACTTAAACGAGTCTAAAAAAAAAATCTCTGCAATGAAAACTAATAATTAGATACTTGCGCTGGAATAGGTTCTTCCATGCATTCATCTATAAAAAAACTCGAAGCCTCGATTAGAAAATAATTGTCAAAATCGAGAATGGGGAATTTATTGCAAACATTGAACAAAACGATCGGCACACTTTATTAATGCCCTGAATTGGATACTTATTGAATAATGAAAATGTATAAGTTGATACTATAACGGGTGAATTTTTTTAATCTGGAGAAACAGACATCCTACGAAAAAACTGATCGGAATAATTTGTTAATAGTTTCGTAATGGGGAGAAATCATTATTGCTAAAATTAGCCCTTCGCCATTCCCTTGTGTGTGGAATGGCGGGTAACTTTGAAATCTTAAATAGGATCCCAATTTTTTTCTTGCAGATTCAAATAGTACCTACATACGTAAAAAATATGATACTTTTATTCAAAATATTTTACTCGATTCTCATAATAGATGGAGCTGTAATCGGTGAAAGTTAATTTTTCCGATTACTATTTCAATTCTGTAATACATACATTTGCAATAAAAAAAATCTATCATTTTTAGGGTTCCGTACACGAAGGGTAAAAACGGAAACCTATTACTAGCCTTCGATGTCCGTCCGTCCATATGTCTGTCTGTCACCGGGTTGTATCTCATGAACTTTAACAGGTAGACAGTTGAAATTTTCACAGAGTGTGTATTTCTATTGCTGCTATTACAACAAATTAAATTAAAAATTAAAGGGAGCCCCCATACAAGAAACGTGACTTTTTCGGCGTCTTTTGTCGACCCCTACTCTAATTTGAAAAAAATAAATAAAAAGTACATATCTAGTGTTAAATTTTGTACGATGGTACGGAACCCCTTATGTGCGAGTCCAACTCGTACTTGTCCGTTTTTTGGTTCTAAACACCGAAAATTTTTGTTCTTTCATCTTCAAGTAAGAAATGTTGGTAACTTCATTTGTCGCCAATTATTTCCCACCACACGTTGACAGTCTAGAGACGTTGATGTTTATAAATTGGAGCAGCCAGTGTGGGTTTTTAATACTCCAGCACCTATTGCATGTTATGTCGATTAATTGTTTTGTGGTTTTTTGAAAGACGACTCTTCAGAGAATAATACCTTATGAAAGAAATTCGGGTTTCTAAGGCTCATCGAGAAAAAGTTACTCGATCGCCATCAAGATCTTCTTGCTCTGGGTGGTGATAAAGCAGATAATCAGCCACTATTGCTGCATTTTCTCCAGTGACTTTTGTTCGACGGGTCCTTTTTAACCCGAGATGAAATCATAAGTTATACTAAGTTTGTCATTCGATTTGTAACGCAAAGAAATAATGATGGTAGAGCAAAATGGGTTGGACACCCACGCATAATATTAAAAGCTATTTTGATTTTTGCATGTCCGTTCGTCTGTCCGTCCATCTATCAATCCTCACAATAACTCGAGAACGCATTCACTTAGAGATCTGAAATTTTGCACACGAGCTTTTAAAAAAAAACGAAAATGGGACTAATCGGGCAACTCCTTCGTAGAGTTGCCATACAAAATGTTCGTCTTTTACTATATATTTAGACACTGCCTGAGAAAGCGTCTATGCAGAAAGATGAAATTTGTTGCATAATGTTTTCATAGCAATAGTAAATAAAATGTCCAAAATGGACTAAATCGGGCAGCCCTTTCTGGGTGTTGCCATATAAAAATTTAGGTTTTTTACATATACTATGAAAATTTTCAGCCCTAGAAGTTTTTGTTGTACTGAAAAGTTCTTGAGAATATGAAATCCTATGAAATTAGTTATAACCATTTTTACTGTCCGACGAACCGTTCTATAGAAATATATGCGGAAAACCAGATCAAAAATCAAGGATGGGTAGCATACGAAATTACGTACAGGCATTCATCTCTAGGGTATCATAAGAATTGGTCTTAGACCAATTCCAGCTTTTTTACTGGTTTGTTTTAGGTTGAACACCTCCTTCGACGACGTGCGATTAATTGAAGCTCTTCAATTAATTAACGGCATTTTCTCCGTGAACTATATAACAAATATGTATATATGAGCTTTAACTGAATTACAGACAATTTATTACGTGGGTGGTAGTTTTACAATTTTGATGAAATGAAATTTTGTCTTAAAAAACATTGTGAAACAAAAACACTCGCAAATTTCTTTCCACTGATGAATCTTATCTGCACGAACATAGATTATACATTTTTACATTTAGCTGAAAATAGAACACGGTGGTAAAATTGTTCAGACAGATTACACATCCGTGTCATTGAAGCTTAATCTGAAATGAAACTGAAATGGGATCGACAAGATAATTCTATTAAGCGGGAAACTGAAATTGTGCTCCCAATATACAGGGTGTCCCATACTTACTGCATTTCCCTTATACCCCGGATTCCTCATTCAATTTCGAGAAATAAATTGTATGGGAGGAGAGCTGGAAAATGCACGGTGTGGGCGGTAGGGGGGTTAACGATTTTTAGTACTGTTTCCACTTTACACCCTGTAAATTTCTTGATATACACCCTATCAAGGCTAGATTCATCTCAAGTGATATCAAACCGTCTAAGTTTTGCAACGAATGCCCAACCAGCCTTTCTGTCGTTTTCCATCGTCAGTTGTAGGACGTCAAAGTCAGAAAATTTAAAAAAAAATCCTAATTTTTGCAAATTTTAACGATTTTCCAGCCAAAATGCATGATAACTATACAGTTTATTTACAATATTTAGAAACCCCTGAATGTTACCTTTAATTTGACTATGCACATGTACCTACCTAAATGCTACCGTTTTTTAGATATTCCCGTTTTTATAATGCATAATTTCATTAATTTTGCTAATAACAATAGAAATCGCGCCTAATTTTATGCAATTCCACACAAATTAGATAAATTCATGAAATTATGCATCATAAAAACAGGAATATCTCAAAAACGGTAGCATTTAGGTAGGTACATGATCAGGATCAAATGAAAGGTAACATTCGGAGGTCTCGAAATCTTACAAGAAAGTGCTATCCATATCTTGCCTTTTAGCGGAAAAATCGTAAAAATTGAAAAAGAAATTGCAAAATTTTTCAATTTTTCGGCTTTGATGTCCTATACCTGACGTCGGAAAGGGGGTAGAGAGGTGGTTGGGCATTTGTTGGAAACCGTAGATGGTTTACTATCACCTGAGATGCAAGTCACCTTCATAGGGTGTATAACAAGAAAGTCAAATGGTATTAGGATAAAAAGCACCCAAAATCTTAAAACCCCCCTACCGCCCACACCGTGCATTTTTCGGCTCTCCTCCCATACAATTTATTTCTCGAAATTTAGTGAGGAATCCGGAGTAAAAAGGAAATGCGGTACGTATGGGACACCCTGTATAGAAAAGAATGCTACATGACGATGATCTTGCTCTAATCCGAATTTTTATATTAATCCCTCCCTCTCCACCTTCCTTCCCCAGACACATCTTTATGGACGAAATTTCAACCGCCTTTCTCAATTTCGTTACCAATTTCAACTCAAGTTTGAAATATCGCACTCAATTTCATGGGAAATCGAAAAGTTGAGATAATTGTTGAACAGTAGATGGCGTGAACTGTGCTAAATTTCTTCCAAAACTTTTAATCCTTGTTGAGTGAATAAATTTTTTAAATTATTTCCTTTCAACATTAACATTTCTATATTTAAGATATCTCTTGATTTTTGGTTGATTTTAAATTTGAAGCTACGCCTACATGCATATGTTTCTTTATCCAAATTTCAAGGCCATCAAGTGGATCACGAAGTGCAGATCGAAGCTCTTAATTATTTTGCACGACGTTGAAGTTCTACAACGTTCTGCGATCATCGATCCATCCATGATATCATCTATCCACAAACAGAAGCAGTTGATAATGTTTGTCAATGCTTACTGCCCCCCCCCCCCCCATCCACTTATATCAGCCACAAACATTAAAATACACACCGTCTCACCTCCTTGACTCAATCCAATAATCCTCAATTTCCTACCCCTTCTTCCTTTCCTGCCAAGGCTGTGCTATGGTCATCGTAATGTATCCCCGAATTATGCTAGTAACTATATCAACTCAACCCCATCAGCAAAACCAACAAGTTTCTGCAAAAAAGTCGCAGCCATTCTCCTTCTCGGGATCGGTAGTACTTGGAGGACTGTGATGCGCTATTGGCTCAAATGTATGATCTAAATGCTATTAAACGGGCAATTCAAATTTTCAAAAGCGATAAAACGTGTTGAGTTCAGGAAAACTCATTGGGGGCTATTTAAGTGATAATTATAGGGTAACACTGGTTTTCAATGAAAGGGCTGAGAAACCATTTGTGGAAAGAACTCATTTTTAAGGTTACGTAAACTAAATTAATTTCTACTAATATTAAAATAAATCTAAGGAGGACAATTACAATTCGAACATGAAAGCGAATTACGAAGTAGTATTCCATGAATGAATCAATGTTTAACACCTAGACCGCGCACCCTCGCGCCCATTAAATATTGATTCTTTATTTTTTAAATAAAACTAACATCGCTTTAAGTCTCAATTTATAGCTAATTTATTTTCTATTAATTTATTTTTAGTACGGAGATCCCAAAAGGCGAAATGCATAAACTCTGCCGTCAAGTATCCATTGAATCACCTGGACCAACAATAAAGGATTGCGTTTTCAGTTTCATTGTACCAGTTCCAGATACTCCACCAAAAGGTGCAAGAATAAAAATTGTGTGCGCTGGAGCATGCTACAGACGAAATCGTTCCTCATCATTATCCAGTATATCTAGTGTTTCATCTGAGCTAAGTGATTATAATATTTCGCAAGTTCGAGAGCAATCACAACAAACATCATCTCCTGCTCACCATGGAATTCGAGATGGTGCAATATTTCCAGGATTTGAAGTTGCCGGCATTATTGAGTCATTGGGTTCAGATCTTGATCAAGATTGTGGATTTAAAATTGGGCAACGTGTTATAGTTTATCCATTTGAAGATGTTCCAAATGGTTATGCTGAACTGATTGTAGTTCCTGAACTCAAATATATCGTACCGATTCCAGATAATTTGCCCATTAGCGTTGCTGCTATGCTACCAACTGGAGCTCTATTAGCAATGAATGCTGTATTTTCTGCACACAACTACATCACAAATTTATTAAAAGAACGAGATGCTTCCGAAAAATGCAAAATTTTAGTTGTAGGCACAGGCGGACTGGCCCTGTGGGCTGTACGTATTGCTGCATATCACTTTTATAATTCAGAATGCCGTCACCGAATACAGATTACTGTAGCAAGTCTCAGGGATGAAGGCTTCCTTTTAGCTAAGGAAATTAAAAAGTGAGTACTTTTTCATAAATTTTGTTTTAAACGTTACATCGAAGAAAAAGTTCAAAAATATGTTCATTTTTGTTTTTTAATAATAGTGTTAATGTCGTCCAGTGGAATGAAGATTTATATGAAAAACAATTAATTGAGAGGACAAAAGATGCCTGCAATGGACCAGTTGATATTGTCATTGATTTTGGAACAACATCACGTAGTCTACACAGATCAATGCAATGTTTAACAAAGGTATGAGTTTAATAACAAATACTTCGAAAGCTCTTTACAAAATTTTTAACACGCAAATTTCATCTCTTTTCAGGGTGGTGTTGTTTTAGTCAGCGAAGAAGTAGCAGAGAAACTCTTACCAAAATTTTCTAGGCTTGCTGAAGAACGACAACAGAAAATTTTACCAGTTGCAAATGGTACAGTTGAACAACTCCATGAACTGGTCAAATTAGTCGCAGACAAAAAGGTAAAGAAACATATTCAGCATGTTAGTCATGCCCATATTTTGTAAAATTACAAGACAAGGCTTTCTATATGCACCAACTCAGTTATTCAATTATTATAATCTTACTCAACATGAACATTGGACTACAACAAGAGTAATTTTAACCCATAAAAGTAATATCGAGTAATAATTTTATCTAAAACACCTCCCTGTGGCCCATGTGATGATGTACAATTCGACCTGCCACAGATATTATGGCATTTTATTTGGTATGTAAATAAGTTTTGAGGGATTTCCGGTAGGTGTCGTAATTAGTACGGCTAGCATTTTTTTTTAATCTGGCACCACTGCATTATTGAAGTATTAGTAGATGCCAGATGTCATATTCAGTATACGAAGTATGATTGAATATTAAGGAAGTATTTTTATATCTATTGAAAATTGAAACTTTTGTACCTATAGAACAGCATTTATTTATATCTAGCGGGGGAAAGCTGGGGGAGGGAGTTCATTTTACAAAATCTAGTACAGAACCGAATTCCTTAGGTCCTGAGAAGAAGTTTGAGTACTCACACTCACACTCCTATACTCGGACGCCTAACTCGATAGGGTTATGTCCGGTCCGAAAAGGGGTTTCACTATTCGCCTCAGCCCATTACCAGTTACAATTCGTAGAAGAAATTTTTTCTCTGCATTCCTCTAGGGTAGAGGGTAGGAACCCCCAGCGGGTAGGTGTCGCTGAGTACTATCGGATGGTGTATATTTTTCTCGATTCAGAAAACTTTCTCGGATCGTTTTCATGCACTTGGGTCACATACACCCCAGTTACTACATTTCGCATATATTTTTGCAGTTCTTTCTCGCCATTAGTTCTCTGTTGTGAACATTTATCTCATAGGAAGTCATTTTCGACGACGTACCAATTCCGCACAATCACGAGATTCCGCTTGTTGACCCAAGAAAGTCGTACATCCGATCGAAATCCGATAGAAATAATCATTGTTAATAAAATATGTTCAGAGTATCATAATGCATCGTTTAAGACATCTCTCATGCCTGGAGGGGTCGGGCCTAAAGTTGTATGAAAAGTGGGCATTCCCCTTTATGATGAACATTCTCCATTCATAAAAACTTGTTAATATTGTCTCAGATATTTAAAAGTAATTAGTTTGATGCCAGTGTTAAAGAAACTTTCTGAAGGACCCCAAAAATTGCTGATGGACTACTGGATGCTTTGCTTAACAAGGATTCGTGCCAGACTAAAAAAGAATTATCAGCAGTATTAACCATGGATTTCATACAGTTTACATGCATTGAGAATGGTGCAAAAAGAAAAAAAAATACTCAGTACGTTTACATGAATACTTGAAGTATACTTCAAGTAGAGATCAAATAATCAGAACATCATGTAAACGCATATTGACAAGTATACTTGAGTCAAGTAAATCACATAATTTTGTACGATTTACTTGGAAAAAGTCACGTAAATGCAACTTCAGTACTTGAACATTTTTCATTTCTGCGAACAAGAAGGGGATTATTGTTGAGAGTTCAGGTTGTGATTTTTGGCACTTTTCTCAAAATATTTATCTTAAAATCCGTGCCTCTGTATTGAAGCTAATGCAGAGTTGTCAAATATGAAATGTCAATTCAATTCAATTTCAAGTCAAGTAATTGGAATTAATTCAACTAAAAACCCTACTTGAATTTCAAGTGGATTTCAACTCAAGTACTCAAGTATTCATGTGTTTGAAAGACAACAATTAAGAAGTTTTTACACCGAGTACTGGTAATGGAAACAGAGTTATTTACGGTAACCCTAAACGTCCGATAACATGGGTGAAGTTAGGTGAACATGTCCATCGCTACGGAAAACGCATTATCTATGTTTCTAAGGTTATGTTGTGCATATGGTTAGATGTAATTTACTATAAACCGCTGCAATCTTCAAATGTCATTACTGGTGATTATAGAACCCAACTAATAGATTTAGAAAGACCTCTCAGCTTAAAAGGTCCAGAATGCGCGAACAAACCCGTCTGTCTGGTAACTTTAGACCAAAAATCAAGTAAAAACTTTTATTCGGAAGAGGAGATAACTCAAGAAAAGCTACCAGACACTCCTCGAGTAAATTTTGTTAAGCTTGCCATCTGTCAAAAATTTGGCTGCTTCGTTTTCTGTCTGAAACAGAAAACAATTAATTAATTTGAAATACGTTTTAAAAAACTCACCCCCTTTAATATATTTTTTTTTAAATCTCAAATCTTTAGATTATCATTTTTACAATCAGTCGATAACTCAACAAGCGGCTTAACCTCAAATTTAATACTTTTGACAGTCAGCTGATTGAATATCGAAGTCACTCATCCTCTTGATCATGAGTAAAAATGTTAACAGACAGACTTAATTTGTGGTGGAAGATCCTCTGATTGCATGTTATACTAAAGAAAAATGACTAACTATTATAGCTAGATTTTTCATATTATTTTACAGATTGAACCTCCACCACATTCAGTTTTTCCATACGAAGAAGCACCTGAAGTCGTTAGGAAATTGTGCGCATCAGAAATTCCTGGACGAGCAATATTAAGATTTCATGATATTGAATAAATTAGGTTATAAATATAATATAATCTTATGTAATTATAATACAAATACATATATACATATAACGTATAATTATTGAAAACAAAATGTTAAAAGGAAAACAATTTTCAGTGATTGTCCTTGAGTACAATAACGAAATCCGTGTAATAAGGAAACTATTATTTTTGATAATGGTGACGAAAACAAAAGAATCACAAGCCATAAGAAATGACAAAGCAATAAAACCCGACACAATCCATAAAATCATCAAAAATAAATTATCTTATAGAGTTACACAAGGCTCAAATTTTTACAGATTGAAAAAAAAAATATAGAATCAAATTCTTTTAAAATTATTGCTAGATAGATTGTAATTTTGCATTTTCATTTTCATCTCATATACAAATATGTATGCTTTGGGAAAAATAATGAAATTAATGTTAGGTGAAACAAAAACTTGTATAGTTCTTCTTGTACAAAATAAAATTTATAAAGCGTCAAATGTAGAGACAGAACTGAATCCTTAACCAGAAATAATTCTAGGCAAAACAGTGTTTATTTATTATTAGTGAGATATTCAAAGAGTTCTTGGTTTAGCACCTTTATTTTAATACTACCACGGCCACCCTGAATACATACATATTTATACTGGTATTTAAAATAATGCGAAAAAGTGTATATGAGCGGAAAAAGTATTAATTTTTATGTAAACAGCTTTTCATAATATTTAAAATGCTACATGTAGAAATTTTTGAAGAAGAAAGGAAAACGGGAGAAAATGGCCACACAGAAATGTTCCTTTGTTCCGTATTCAATGTTTTGTACGAAAGTATTTGCTTTATTAATTGATGTTTACGCTATTCTAGTTTTTAAGTTAATTGTGATATTTTAGGAATTCAACTGTTATGTATTATAGAACAACACAAGTCTTAATATTACAGGTTCAATCTTTTGATATCAAATGATTATTAATGGCTAGTCCAATTATGAAATTCGTAAAAATCCATCGAGTATGAAGATTCTGCGCAAAATACATAAGAATTCGAAAAAAAAGATCAATAAAATAAAAACGCAAATTTTTTCATGCACTTTTCTGTGGCAATTTTCGATTTCATTTTTCATGCCTTCCTAAAAACTTGTTTTTCCTGAAATCGAACGTTCGCGAATCCCATAATCGGACACTTATAAATAAGTAATTAAATAAAATATGTAAAAAAAATAAAATAAAATATATAAAAATTAAAACATACGTTCTTTTCCTTTTTCTGTGTTTTTGCTTTCCGGAATTTACAGGTACATTTTGTTTATTGTTCATCAGCTCAGATTTCATTCTATTCTATTATCAGATATAGGAATAAATTGAAATTTGAGCTGATGAGCTCTGGATGACCGTAGAATTGTGTTTCACACTTTAGAACGAATTACCTACAAGGCCAAAGACCTAAACACAATGCGATGGCAAACGGCTATTGCAGTAATAGGAAGAATTTTCTCCAGGAATGTTTTATGGAGCGTGTATTACATAGGAATCTGCAGTTTTCTTTGTTGTCGATCACTTTACTGAATTAATTCAATTACGTTTACGACGAGCGTATATTGCATATGAATTCGTCGGTCTCTTTATCGTCGGCTCCATAAAACGTTCATGGAGAAAATTCTTCCTATTATTGCAATAGTCTACCGTCTGCGTCGGAATTGTTGTGTTTAGGCCTTTATAGTTATATGTTCTAAAAATGCTACCAATCAATGCCGCCAACGCTGATGAGTTGTTCTTGGAGAAGATTTCTGTTTTAGTACTTCTGTAAGAGAGGGTTAGGTCACACTTAAAAATAAATTAAAATATAGTTTGTGCTATTTTATGTTATAATAATGCATAAATTTAATTTTAATTCAAATAGGCCGCAACCTTCTCTAACTTGAGAACTAAAACATAAATTAAATTAAATTTCAATTAGATAACTTGGGCATCCTTACACGTTACAGTATGCTTCACTTTTCGTTGTTGAGAGTTGGGTTTTTCCTCCACGAGATAATGTTCCTTACATCCCGGATATTCGAGTACTCGGTTGGTAATCGGTTCTTATTCGGGTACCCGGGTTTCACGATTAAAAGTCGAGCAACCTGGGTGCCCGATTCTTTGGAATTGGTTATTGACAAATTAATCAAGCAGAGGGTGATTCTGGTAGCAGAATTAATTTTTTTTATTATGACTGAATTCACGAATTCAGTAATGTACTGGAGTATTAAAAAATTAAGAACTGGTTGTACCCGGATACCCGGATATCGGAATCGAGAATCGATTATATATATCCGGGTAAGCTGGAATTGGATACCCGAGGAGGCTTGGAAACGAAAATCTTGAAATCGAATACCCGGGTACCCGATTCCACTTGAACCCAGGTACAAGCCGGAATATTACTACGAGTGTCTCTCATTAACGAAAAGTGAAGTATACTGCAAGCCCTAAGTAAAACTATTATTCTAATTATTCTGCTAAAAAGCGCAGCTCATAAATTTTCTATATTCGCTGGGCTCCAGTCTGGACTAGGTAAGACTAGCGACCATTGAATAAATAACTAATAAGGAAACGGCATATGGAGTGAAACCTTAAAGCTGGAAACAGATTGTGACGGTCATCAGCATCAGCTCAGATTTCATTCTGTTCTCTCGATGGCGAATTGATTTAAATCCTAAAACGAACCGAAATTGATGTTAAAACGAAAATAAATGCGCACAATGTGTTTGTGTTAATGGTGTTATATATTTTTTATATATTAAGAGAATCGAGCTATTCTCGTGTCGTAAACGATTCGCGCAAAGTGAGTTTTTATGGACATTTTATTAGAGCCATTGAAATGTACATTTATTCATTTTAAGCGGGAAATCTTGGTCACTTCATTGCATCTTTTATGACTGGGTTGTACAAATAAATAAGCGAATAATAAGGTAGAAAAATATTTATTTTCTTAAATGTATGTCATCCATATTTTCCAGTTTTTACGCGTACTTTTAAAATTAGCTTTTAATAACACAGAAATAGTATTTTTTTACTAGGTTTTTTATCACTTTTTATTGTTAATTACACTTAAATAATTAATCACTTTTTTACCCAGTTAACATTGAACGTGTCAGCTAGTGCCACTAAACAGTAAACAGATCAATTATTTTTGTTTTGAGCATTATCAGTACGTGATGAATCATTTAAATCTTTTTTAAAGAAACGAAGAAATCTAGCAGTAAATTCGAAGCATAGACGCCTGCCGAAATCAGAGAAATGGTGCAATCTCGGGCAAAAAGCGGGACTGTCGTGCTGAGCTCTCTATTTTTCTCTCAATCGTAACAGAATCAGACAATCTCGGGAGAAGCTCGAAATTCTCAATTCTTGCTTAAATTCGAGATTACTTCGAGAAAGCGAGTTCTTCGCTAAAATGTTTGCACGCAACTTTCTTTAAGTGTGGATATTATGATTCTAACATGAGTTTCCAAAACTCAATTATAGAAGTAGATTTGTGCTACATTTGCAATGCCTGATCCTATAACGCCACTTCCACAACCGCTTTTTCAAAAATTTGTCAGAAATTGGAAATTTGTTTTCAATAATATTACAAATAAATGGGTTCATAAAATATGCAAATGTAGATTTAAAACTTTTCAAATCTTCAAAGCTAAGCTTGAAATCCGCTTGCAATTCTTCAAATTTTCCTTATCTTTGTTTCTTCTTTTCTTTGTCGATAGTAATTAATTAGTTTGGATTTAAAATCATACTCAAATCGCCGAGGTTCAGCTTCAAAACTAAAACAAATCCGTTGAAATGTTCCATAATGTCTGTAAGGAACATGAAGTCAAGTTCCATTTCCTAATGCTGGGTAGTTTTTGCTTTTTCTTTTGCAAATGTTATGATAGGATTATGGAGTTCCACAAAATGTAAAAGGCAAACATTGTAAGTTTCATAATTTAACCATACCTCTTCTAAAAAGATCTTAAATTGACGAAGAGCTTTGGCATTTGTTCTAATTTAACCCTTTGCACTCCGAACTCGGAATATAATCGTCCGTATGTCGTCGAGCTTTTGTATGTGTTGAATGTGAGCTTATAACGCCAGATTTGGATGAAACTTTTACAGTTTGGATAGGATACCAAAGGAGCTGACGCGTATCTTTTTGTTTCCCCTTACCACGCCCCACCTCCCCGCTAGAGAGGTTAGAGAAAACGAAGCAACCGATTATTCTAATATAAATGCCGAATGAAGCATATCTTTTACAAATAAATATTGTTAATAATGTACTTCGGAATTTTACGGTACACAGTGATTTAAAAATTCATAAAAAAAAAATAACTTTACGTGGGATGGCCATAGAGGAATGCGGTTTTTTAGTTGAATTTGTGGTATTCGGTAGAAGAAGATAGATGAAGGAAAATATGTCTTGGGGTGGGGGGGGGGGGGGCATGTACCCCCGAGGGGTTGTCTAAAATGGGGCGTGTGGGGTATCAAATTAAAGAGGGAAGAGAGTATAATCGAGTGGAGGACATTTTTACTGTAAAAAAAATATTTTTTGGGACTTGCGACATATACACCCCCTTCCTTCATTTTGCATATATGTGTATATATATATAATCTTTCTTGCGAATGCATTAGCGGTCTGTTGTGAATATTTTTTGTTTGGCTGGCAAGTTTCGTCGACGTAGCGGTTCTTCGCAAACACGAGATTAAAATAAAGCTATTTTTTCACCCCAACAAACTTCGTATTTTCATAGAAAGCTATCTGCTCCTACGCTTTATAACCAACAAACTATGATTCTTATGTGATTGAACTCACAACTTAATTTATTGTTCCATAGGGTACTTTCGATTTCGGATTTCGAAAATGGAGGGGGTAATTTCGAAAAAACTTTTTTTTACCAAACTTGGTATATACATACTTCTGGTTTGCACGCTTCTTTCGCCCTATCCATTTTATCGGGAGGCGTAAGCTCTCGGAGTGGCGAGGCGGCAAAGTTTCAACTTCAAATGCTTATAGTTCATGAAAGAAGTGGCGTAGCTCGAAGTTTGAGGTCTTAAATGAAAGTTCCCAGCGGGGGCTATCATGAGTATGAATTTCCTCGATGGAAAGGGGGCGGATTCTACGGTGGTGTCGGGATCACGATTTTTTCCACCATACATATGCAAAAATGGAAAACCCTGCAGCTCCCAGAAAAATTTTACATCCTGCGTCGGTTATATACTACGTTTTTCGATCGGGGGTGGACGAAATAACGGCCATTTTACTCTGGCCGCTTTAACTAAGCCATTTCGCCCCGCCCCATAGGCATGTGGGTACTCAAACTGCATTAAAAATACATATTTGAAAATGACTTAGATTAGTCAAATTTAGTCCCCCCCCCCTCCCTTCCGACCCAGTAAACATTTGGAGTTTTTTTCAGGCCCTAAAAAACTCTATTCTATTTTATTTAAGTGTTTATAGGTGTATAAATCCATTTCCACCCCATAATTCAGCTAAATATACGAAGCTTCCAAAATTTCTTTTCATTATTTTTTGAGTGAAAAATTTGTTGGAAATTTTCTCTTTATAAATTTTATGCATATTCGAGGCAGACAACAATGCCTCGATCCAATATAAAATCAACGATGCCTCGACCTGATTTCAAGTTTTTCCTGGAAAATTTACTGGGCTCAACGTGTGTATGTACTTAGTTTTTGCGTGCGATGAATAGTTTTTGAGATAATCGAAAAAGAGAAAAAATGGTCGTCGGGGAAAAAACTTTCCATGAAAAATTTGTTCACAGCGGGCACTAATGCCGTTGAAAGAAAGAACTGATCAAATATACCTATGCGAAATATTAGGATCTGGGCGGAAGGGGACCTAGCTGTATGAAAATGGGTTCCTAGGCGGAAAACGTCTCGATGATGTTTTTTTAATTGGAAAAAAATAAATCCACTCGACAATACTCAGTGAGACCTTTCATTTGATATGCGATATGCCAGATTGGAAGAACACCCTCCAAACACTTTTGCATTTTAACTTTTAAGTAAACTTAGCTATGAGTTGCTCGCGGTGAATTATGCAGTGAAGGATTGTTGCTTAAATGAACAATGGGACCCTTCCCACCTCCTCCATCAGCAAAGTTACTTAACACAACAAGTTAAGAAACAGGCAAGGTTTCCGAGTGTTTTACATTTAAAATGCACACGGCAAGGAATGGTAGAAAGAAAAAACATTAAACTCTCTTTAAAACTTTTAAGAATAAAGATAAAAAATGTGAAAGCGCAAATTGCATGCAACGAAACAGAATGGCAAATGTTTCATTTTCCTAAATAAGTGAGAGAGTGCGGAGTTTTCAGGTTTTACTCTCATTAAATGACAATGTTTAGTGGTTTGGTCACATGTTGTTGCTGTAAATAGACACATGTTGTTGCTGTAATCCTATGATATTTGAACAGCACGTGTTTCTGTTTACATTCGTTTTGGTATGAAGAGTTAAATGGGAGAACTCATGCTGGATTCTCTTATATTTTCGAGAAAAATGAGAATTTTATTTGAGAGGAATTTTACATCTCCTTTCAGCATCTGGGTCAAAGCGAAATTTATTTTTTTCTTAAAAATAGGAGTTAGTGTGACCCGAAGTACATTATATTATGAATAGTTTGATAGGATTTTGAGGAATTCTATAAGATTTTTTTTTCAACTCGTTGTCTCAGTTGCACTACAATAGTGCATAGCCAAGTTATTTTTCCCCATTCATGCAAAAGACGAAAGTATATGAAATTACTTGTTTCATTAAAAAAAACACCAACAAATTTCCAATTTTGCTCTACAGCTTCTTAAAGCCTGAGTTAAGGCACTTTCACATCAAACACAAGAATCGAAAAAATGTAAACCGAAAAACTCAATTTATTCCACTTTAAAACAAGATTTTTACTCCAATGATTAATAAAATCATGGGAAATAGGATAAACTAATAATTTTACTAATAAAATATTATTTTTATCTTAGAATTTTTAAGAAAACACAACTTTTATGATTTATCGGACGAATTTTTCCGCCGAAAAAGTTTTTCGGCCGATAAAACATAAAAGTTGTGTTTTTCTTCAAAATCTGAAATAAATAAAATAAATATAACTATTTTCTCAGTAAAATTTTTAGTTTATTTTAGTTTGTTTGGATTTTATTAATCATTGGATCAAAAATCTTGTTTTAAAGTGGAATAAATTGAGTTTCTCGGTTTGCATTTTTCTGTTCTTGTTTTTGATGTGATAGTGCGTTTACAATGTGACGCTGTTGCGAGAAGCGGTCGTTAATGATGTTGCTGATGCTGACGCGGACGCAGTGCCTGTTGCTTATGCTGTTCTGTGTTGAATTTTCGTTCCATTATTAAATAAAATCATTAAATCGTAGATAAATAAATTAACTAGTTATTAAATACTGTGGCATTACTTAAAACTTACAATTTTCACACACAATTTTAATGTTCTGCACGTTCTGTTCTTTACGATTTAACAAAAACAACACTTGCATACTCTTGTTTTCATGTACAATCGTGATACAAAAATAGATTCATTAAAAACTAATATAACTATGTCCACACGGGACTGATTGAGGTACCAGCACAAAGCACCACTATGAATTTTTATGGAGACTAGGTGTATGTATCTAATATCTTGACTTATCTATCTGATTTTTTTTTTTTTTATAATTACAACAATTCTTTTGTTTCACGAGAATATAAAAACTCAATATTGACCTAACCTTTCAGTGGAGCACTGGGCTTCCGAAACTTATCAGATCAAAGCTAGTATTAAAACAATTTTAATGAAGTATAACGTAATCTTAAACTATCCCCGTAGTCACTTCTTGAAATTCACCGAAGCTACATACTATCTCCTTGCTTATTCTACAGTCATTATTTTGTGGCTCTATACTAACGTTTATGATTATTTATCTTACTACAAAGTAACCATTTTCATTCTCAAAATTTGAATGAATTATACCCTGCAGGGTGCGAATAATTTGAGTCTTTCAAAATTTAACAATAAAAAAATTTTAGAGAGCTTATCCCAAATATGCGCTCGTCCTTCGTAGACGTCCGATTTTTGTGGTTAATTTCATCACAAATTCAACTTCTTTTCTCAAAATTTTCTAGGCCTCACCATGCAGCCAATGCTACCTGCAGTATGCTACGACCATAACATTATGAGATTAAGGAAGAAGCACTGGGGTGATTCTCCAAAAAGCTCATTAAAGATTTCAAAAAGACACATTCAAAAAACTTCTTCGGTCATCATTTAGAGCGTTCCTAGAGCGCTTCTTAAGAGCAGCATTGAAGCGCTCGCCTCTGCGGACATGCCTATGTTAAAAAGCAATGAACTGAGATAGGGAAAAGAAGCGCTACGAGCTTCCAAGGAAGCGGTTCGGAAGGAATCTTAGAGCGCTCTTTTTTCCAGTGGGTAATTTAGGGAAAACTGGCATGTGGCTCTCATTCACCTCATGCGTGTCCACCCTTGCCATAGATGAATACCCGTAAGTAATTTCGTGGTCAATGGTCACTATCAGTGCAACTTTATTGTTGAAGTGGTATTTCTATAACGGTTCGTCGGACAGAAAATATTCTGAAGAACTTTTCACTGTACATTTTTATATGGCAACACCAAAAAGGGGTTGTTCGATTTAGTCCATTTTTGAAATTATATTTAGTATTTTTATGAAAACACTGTGTACAAAATCAGAGCTCTCTACGTTGCCGTGTTCTCAGGTAATGTCCAAATGCAGGTACGTGTGCATATTCGAGGCGATTTTAATAAGAAAAGCGTTTGACATAGGGCCGTCTTTGTTAAGGTCAGAAGAACAACGAACAGTTTTCAATTATAATTCTCGTTGAATGTTATTGAGCACTCGGTACAGAGCCATGGTAGATCTCTTATCAGTTAGTATAAGTCATCAGCATTCAATCAATTTTTGGATAACTAGTCAGTCAACATTCGGCGATTGGGCCATATTTATTGCTTATCGAGACAAACGGCGGCGTCGAGTATTTACGAAATAGTTTTAGTCGCACTAAAAATTATTGTGAAAATAGATTAGTACATAACGTAATTGGCGAATTGAATGAAAGTGCATTCTTTTCTTTAATCCCAATGAACCTAAGCGACATTCATCTAATCCTAAATCAAAGGAAGTAGCGTTTATTTGAAAAATAAAATAAACTTTGCACGATTTTAAAAGAAAAATAAAAGAAAGTAGTGTCTTTTAATTAACAGAGACTCTTGTTTTCCACATCCGCTCCTTTGCTTCTCTTACGTATTAAGGAAAATAAATCAGAATCCGCAAGTTCCATACACGAAATTGATTTAATATTGAGCCCTGCCTATTGCGCAGTATTTATTCCAAGTACCAGGACCCATACTTCAAATCTTTTAAGTACAAAATTCCGGTACTGGTACTTAAAAATTGTCAAGTACACAAGTACAAATCCAGGTACTGGTACTGGTACTCATAAGGTTTAAGAGCTTTCGAAAACTCAAATCAGAAATTTTTCAAAGTCTATAGCCAGTTAAATAACTGGATGAGGTTTCCATTTACGAAATATCATAAAATATCGTATAAGCTGTTGCTGTTTTAATTTCTACATAATTTTGGAAGTTGTTCATACAGTATTTGAGTTTGCCTTTAGTAAAACTAATGTTACATCAGATAATGATTGCCTTTGTGTAGCATTTACAAGACCTGCGAATGAAAATCAATGCTCCACATGTGCGGAGGAGGTAAGCGGATTATGGCACTTGATTGCCAACCTTCTCAACAAAGGATATCGATTCAGGATGTCAACTCCTGTCCTACAGTTACTCAGATATTGCGCTAATTTTCTTTCTTTTTTCCTGAAGGCCGTAAAATTTCTTGAGGCACTGTCGAGATGGAGATAACCTCTATTATTGGAAGGCGTATTTAAATAATTTACAAGAGCTGAAGTACCTACTTCGCGTTACGGTGATATTTGTAGTAAGTGCGTTAAGTACCAGTATCGCGACTTGTACTTGAGAATTTTTTAAGTGCCAGTACCGGACTTGTACTTAAAAAACATTTAAGTCCAGGTCCTGGTACTGGTACTAATACTTAAGTATCAATGTACTTAACACACTTTACAGTTCTGAAGTTAGATACACATTTTAGATCAATTACTATTTACATTTTTATTAAGCACTAATAAAGCGATAGTTAAAGTCTGTATAGATACGCTTTAGTTTACGATTTTTCTTTCTGCAAACTTATTTATCACCTGTTGCGATGTTAGTTTGTTTTTAATTATCCCGTTTTCAATGTTTAGGAGTGCCATGTTCGAAAACCTCTCCTGAAGAAGTTGTTCTTTACCAAGTTTTAATTCGATGGAAAAGCTCCCTTCACAGCTGGCCGAGCTGACAGGAAGACAGAGCCACACAGAGCTGCTGGCAGCAACTAGTATAAATATGGGCAGAAGCCTTTATTAATTTCTGTTTTCAGTCTTAGCAAATTTATTACAATGTTCTTGTTTTAGAATATATTATTTATTAGTTTTGTTTCAGGTGGAAATGTGTACCTTGAAAACGTGTTTGTAATTTCAAACCTATTTTTGAAGATAGTCACGAAGTCTTTCGCTCTATCCGGTTGCCTTCTTCTTTTCGACACTCGAGTAGGTTATAGAAAAATTTAATGTTTTTCTGTGAATTTCTATGTTTCCCGAAGTATTTATTGTCTAGAGTGCTAATATAGTTTTATTCCATAATGTAACGTAATAAAAATATTATTGAAGTTTTTAATTGCGCAGTAAATATTTTTTCCTTATAAAGACAATCAACCTTATTACTAAATCCGTTGAGATTAGAATTGAAAAAGCTTAAGAAGAGAACTCGTTAAGCCTTTTCGATTCCGATCCGAACGGATTCAATTTAATTAGGCCTACGATTTTACGAATCGACGAATGTTTTTTGGGAATTTTCATAATTTTTCCTGGGGGGTCAGTCCGCATTCTCGGGGGGACCGCGCCCACCCTGGTAGGGGCCAGTTAGTTACACCAATGTCTCTAAGTGAACGCGTTCTCGAGCTATCGTGTGGACAAAATCAAAATAATTTTTAATATTATGCGTGTCCAAATCCATTTTGCTCTACCATCATTTGGTCTGTTCGCGTACTTTTTCAAGTAAAAACATGAAAAACGTCAAATTCTACGATAAGGAGGAAAGTACGCAAAAGACTTCGAGCAAAAATTAATTCAAGTGGATTACTTGATTTATTATTTAAATTATTGAATTATTCTGCTCCTATTTGAAATGAATATGCATACCAGAAAATTACTTTCTGTAGTACAATAAACAAATTTAATTTACCACTTTGAATACCTACGTAGAAATGTTTTTGCAGAAAATTTTACTCCAATGGAGGAGTCGCAGGCTTTTCATTTTATTTAAAGCAAACTGAAAACTTGCGAAATAACTAAAAACCGGCGGCAAGCTATCCCTTCTGACACTTTCCAAGTTTTTACTTGACGATTTTTCTCTAGTTAAATCAAGTAATAAATTGCACTGAAAGGGAAAAGAAACGTCAACGATTTTTCACTCAATTTTCGAGTACGCGAACGCCTTCGAGTAAAAACTTCAAAAAGTTTTACAAGTTTGTACTTACAAGCTAGTACGCGACAAGATCTATAATTTCTAGGTGTTACAAATGGAATGTCAAATTTAGTATACCCTTTAGATTTCATTTAGGGTATAAAAATGGTATCGACAAAGAGTCAATTCGTGCAATAAAAGAACAATTTAAACATACACACCCCTTTATACCATACCGTTGTCAATTCGGTGCTTATAGTGCTTACCTTTTTTGGTGACAGTTTCGTTTGAATTTTCAATCGTTCTTACCAATTTTCTAATTAGAAATTTCTTTTGCTTTCCTACCAGCATTCAAAATTTTTCCCGAAAAAACGTTTTTTCGCTCAATATAGGTAACTGGGAAAACTCAATATAAATTTCCTGGTGAAAATCTCTCACCAAATTACGTATAAATACTCACATCTACTGTGAAATCGGCTATAATTTGTTCAACTTTGTAGCATGGCTTCATACCATCTTTATTGCCAACAAATTTCAAATTAATGTACATCGAGATGGCCGGCCATAATTACTTCTTTCATACAACTTGTAATGCCAGGCAAGGCAACTAGAAATGTCTTCACTCGCTCAAATATCTACACTTTCAATCCCATATTCCCATATGAAAATGGAGGATGAAGATGAACATTCCATGATCCAATCTCCATCCATTCCTCCATGGGATGTACATTGGTTGTACAGTACTAGACGCTGTTTAGTACTACATTTGTACTATACACATACATACTGCATTAAGCGGATTGCGCATGAAAAGTATACATGACATGAGAGATCAACTAGACAACTACAGCTTGAGAACAGAGAACACAAAACAAGAGGGTAAACAGCAAACAAGACTTTCTGCTCTTGATATTTTATTGTGTTATTTTCTTTTGTGAATTTTCAGTTTTCTTTCAATTCAGCGTACTGTGTTGAATTAAACTTTCTAACGTTAATGAAATTATATTAATTGGCAATATTGTGGTGCGTTCTATAATATATTGAAACGGTATAATGCAAAGTGACACGCGTATGCGTCGCAAAGCAAAAGGTGTTATCAATGAAGGCACCTGGAAGGAAATTGAATTTTAGAAACAGACATCATTAGCAACTACATACATCAAGGAATTTATATGAAAGGTTTCTGCGGGAGCGACACTCTTTTCTTTGAATTATAATTTAATTCAATACAATTAAATTTAAGTGCTTTAATATTTATAGAAGTGCATTTAATTGAAATAAATTAAAAATGGTATGTGCTCGGGTGCAGGGATTGTGATGACTTTTCAGTATAAATTGCTGTTAAATAATGTGAAAAATGAAATCCCCAGACAGTTCAACAATTCAAACTAATCTTAATTATAATAATAATAATAATAGAACCCTGCTAACGGGTAATTTAAGCTCTGTGGACCAGCAGCAAACACAACAACAACAAGCAAGTGTTGTTCTCAATTCTTCAAGTCTATCCACCCAGAATACAAATTGGAGTAAGATACAAGCTTTAAAGCAAAGAAAATGTGAACTAGAGAAGCTTTTGAATGAAAAAAATCTGCAATTGCAACAAATTCAAAAACAGGTGACAAATTATAATCTCCTTTTTTTCGAACAGAATGTTAATTACAATTATACAAAAAACAGGAGTCACAACTTATCGATGAACGCGGAAATTCAGAACAGCAGAACTATAAATTGATTGATAGAGGCAATAGCACACTACGGAAAAAAGTCGGCGCAAGTCATAGATTATTACCAAAGAATTTATTAAATAAAGAAGTAAGTAAAATCAGTGTTTAACTATCTGCGGTTGAAAAATCATTTTTGTTATAGGATGGCGATATTGATAAACTACTTGTGGATAAGAGAATCCAACAAGAAATATGTAATACAGCATTTAGATTAGTAAACGATCCCAATATATCAAAGGTTTGTGCGCATATAAATACATGTATAAATTGTATTTATGGCATTATAAAATTTAATTGATGTTATAATACTGTTTTTTCAACATTGGGAAAATTTTTATCCATAGTCAATACGTCGTACACATAAGGCTGAATATGAAGCAGCTCAACAGAAACTGATTGCAATTCATCACAATTTAAGTATTCTTAAAAAACGTCAGATATCAGCTGTTGAAACGAAAACAAATTCACTTCCAAATTCGAATTTAATAACGCAAAAAACAGTGGTGCCATCAGGATCTGCAGCGCTATCAAATAATATCAATCCGATAACGACCGTAAATTTAACAAAATCACCATCGATACAGCACAGCTGCCCTGATTTCAATAATAAACTGTGCAATATCATCACTGATAATTTAATTAATAATAATAATTCAAATAAGCATGGTAATAACTTCAATAGTTATTACATAACGGAAAGACGAAATTCAACTTCGACAACGGCAGGAAATTCTCCAAAATTTTTCGATGAAAATTGCACTTATTTAATTGATAGAACAGTAAAAAAAAATCATCGGAATAATTATGATATTAATCGTCTTGTACCTGGTCCTGAGGTAACAATTGAAAATACTGGATCCAACAACAGTAATAATTGCCAACCCACAGCCTATAGTAATTATTTTTCTAATAATGACACAATTCAATATCAACCGCAGCAACAATATAAACTGGTGGATGTTGAGAATTACAGCAACAATAATAATAATAATAATAATCACCACCAAGCAAATGAGGTGATTGACGGAGGCTATTTCAGTTATGCAAACAACAACAACATCAACAGCAGCAATAATAGTAACTATAATAACGGAAAGTATTTATTCAAAAAGGTATCAAATGATACATACGAAAATTCATCTCAAAATCAATTGCAATGCGATGATGGTGGTTTTGTTAAATTACCAGGAAATGGTCAAGCTTTGAGACAGAATTATAATTTATCTGGTATACTGCAGCCGGGTAGCTCAGCAAATGATAATCAACAGTATCACTATTGTGTACTTAGCGAAAAGAATTTCTACAGTCCAGTACCCAACACTAGTACGAGTAGCAAAAAGTATAATACTGTGGATTCCGTATCAGTATCGCCGTCAACAGTTACTAGTATGCATGATCAACACATTGGCCTTGGTGGATATTGGAGAATTCTCCCAAATAGTGAAAGAGTATGGTGTCCTGTAGAAAACATGTAAGTTAATTGTTATTTCGTGAGATGCAATCTACAACTGTTTATTTTTTGTTCTTTTACTTATAAAAGGAATGGTCTACATGAGAACAACTCAAAGATAATAAACACATTCATGGTAAGTTGCAAAAAATACCTTTGTGTAGAATAGCTTTGCAATTTAATTTTTTTTTTTCTAACAAATTTCAGCCAACAAAAGCATCATCTTTAGGTAATTTTGATGTAATCACAACAAAAGATGAATCAGTTGATCGGATTTCAATTTCGTCGATGAACAGCGAGACAAGTAAAAAGACAAAAGAAAAGCAATGGTAAGTACCTATTATGTGCTATTCTTAGGAGTTAAGAATTTTTGTTATCCTACATACTATCGACATCCGTCATTACTTAGGGAACTAAGTGTATTAAGGCCTTATTCCGATCTTGGTAAGCTTTTTTTATTTATTTGACTTCGCTAAAGGCTATACCTACAATTACATATGTATACATGTACAAATAAAAAGGTATAATAAATAATTCCATACAATATATAAAAGAGACAAAAAACCGGCCAAGTGCGAGTTGGACTCTCACACGAAGGGTTCCGTACCATCGTACAAGTTTTAACATTATGTACTTTTCAGATCGAGCAAAAAAAAAATTTATTTATGGGCACCCGATTCAATTTTTAACTTTATTTTACTTTCCTTATTTGTTGTTATAGCAGCTATAGTTCTTTGAAAATTGCATTTGCCTACCTATGACGGTTCAAGAGATAAGCGATAGTTAAGGTCGAGCAAAAAACGCAGAAAAAATCACATTTCTTGTATGGGGACCCCCTTTAATTTTTAATTTATTGTAATTTTTATTTTTTGTTGCTATAGCGGCAATAGAAGTACACACGATCAAATTTCAACTGTCTATCTATACAGCTCATGAGATACAGACGGACGAACAGCGGAGGCCTAGTAATAGGGTCCCGTTGGCACTCTTTGGGTACGGAACCCTAATAAACTTATTAAGATGAAAAGCAATCAAATCATGATTAAAATTAGAAGATATTTTAGAAATCGGCTCTGCATGTCTATATTTTGTATGATGTGGAGGTAACTACCTATATTTAGAGGATCTTGTGTTTCGAGACCGTGATATTATATTCATAATTAATACACTCAGAAGCAATGGCTAGTCAATCTCATCTACTATCACAAACTGAAAGACAAAAAGAATTTCAAAAATTTTCCGTCGATTATGATAGGTATGAAGATGAATCATATCCAGCTTTTCAAAATGTGACGTAAGATGAAGAACATCTCGTCATTCAAGTCACCTTAGAGCAAAGAAAATTTTCAGCATAACCCTAAGGGATCCATAGTGATGCTTATATAAGGAAGACCAAACAGGACTATCAGGATTCGAAGATAGGCAGAACTAGGGCATTTGTTGTATAAGCATCATCCATTTCCTTGGCCCGTCGTTTCATAATTGTCAGCGTTTGTTTTATTAACAATAAGGGGTCAAGATGGGGATTAATTGTGAAAAAAACCCACCCAAGTCAAGTATTTTATCAGCCTTACTAACAATTGCACCATTCATACTATCGTTAAATTCTCTACAGAATGTTAATAGGATTGTGCGGAACGAAATTTTACCAATAACTTGCGATCACTTAGGTAGGAAGATATCCAATGGAGCAGTCACATAGGAAACCTGGTAGCCCGCATCTTATAGAGAAATATTACGTGAGATAGGTTATTAAAAGCCTTGCTAAATTCAGTGTAAATGCAGCAAGTTTCAATTCCTGCTCAAAAGTTTTAATGCAAAATGACGAAAACTGGAACAAATTTGTTGTGGTTGATATTCCTTTAAATAAATATATATAATAATAATTCCTTTACAATGGAAATACTAAAATTTGCAAACAATAACAATAATTAATGACAAACTCCCTTTTCCCAGACTAAAAACTAGAACTATTAATGATCTCTTCCAACCGAAGCGACATATTAAACATAAACGTTAACACTTTCACGGCCGCACACTTCACGCTAGTTTTCTTTTCTACCCACTGGTATCTCGCACTTAGATTATATCATCAGTCACATGCACATTTTGTGGTGTCTTTCTTAGTAAAATTAAAATGTGAAATGGAAATGTGGAAATTAAACTTGTTTAGTTTTAGCATAACATAAAAATATTAATTACTTTTGAACGGCAGCAGATATTGGGTTAATTATTTTTTATTTAAAGAGCTGTTACCAGGCCACATTTGAAAAGAACAACAACAAAAAATATTTGGTGTAAAAATTACAACAAATTTGAATGACTTTTTTGAAGAAATCAATTTAAAGGCTCGATAACTGAAACGTTTGACCACAAATTGAAACATGTTAAATATCTTTATAAGGATGAAAGGTCCTTTTTGGAACATATGCTCAAGTTTGATTCTGCCATATCCTTGACGCGACTTATTAGTATTTATGTGGTACACTTGCTTGAAAATTACGCAACATTTTCAAACGTTTGGGGGGTGGGGGGTCTAGAACAAAAGTGTGCCCAGGACACTTTAAGGAATCCGTTGGCACACTCCATCCTACTTATTTACCGCGTGTTTTTTTTTTTTTTTTTGCTCTGACTACAGACATAACAAAGACCTTTTTCTTATGGACTTCATTATGTCAGTCGTTTCCAACTGTTCTCTTATAGCATTTTCTGCTTCCTCAATACGATATACTAACTCCTCTTTGGTACTTACTTCCTTTTGGTAGACAATTTCTTTCATTTGTCCCCATAAGTAAAAATCCAGAGGTGTAAGATCTGGTGTTCTGGGAGGCCAATTAATAGGACCCAATCCATATATTCGGAAAGTTGTGGTTTAACTACAGTCTAACGCCTTGTCCACAGTGACTTGGAGCATCATCATTGTGGTACCACATATTCATCCATATTGACAACGGAAAATTTTCGAGTTAATCGGAAGTTGTGGTTTCCAGAAAACTTGATAATTTCCGCTATTCATCCTATCAGGGAGAATACAAGGACCGATGAGTCTCTTCCGGATTATTACTGCCCATACATTGACAGAAAATCTGTGCTGGGTTGAAAAAGTTCTTACCTTTCGGGGGTTCCCTTCAGCCCATGTATGGAGATTGTGGAAATTAAGATATTCAGCTTCTGTAAACTGGCTCTCATCTGTCCAGATTATCATTTCAAGAAATGTATAATCATCAAAGTTCCGTTCAAGAAGCCAGTTGCAAAATTCCCTCCGCTTTTCAAGATCAGGCGGAAGCAGTTCATGAACAGGAGTAAAATGATATGGTCGTTGATTTTCATTCTTTATAACCGTTATACAGACGTTGTTGAAATACCGGTGCTAAGAGCAATCCGGCTGATACTTGTTGCAAGATTTTCTGTTACAAGTTCCATTACCCGGTCTCTCATATCTTGAACAAAGCTGGTTCTGGACCGATCGCTTCTATGTTCAAAGAGAGTTCCTTCCCTTGCTCTTCGATATGCTGTAGCAAAAACACTCCGATCAGGTAATCTTCTCAAGGGAAATCTTTCCTGATAAACACGCTGCGCTGCTACGACATTTTTGTCAGACAAACCATAACAGTATAAAATATCTGCATAGAAAATGAAGCCATCTTTGAATAAAAATACTTGTAGATATTAAAAACATTAGTTAACTTTTCGCTTAAATAGAACTAGGAGTTCGAGATCCAAGTTCTAAAGTAATAATAACAACTCATACCTGCTTGTTCTAGTAAATAAAAAATTTCAGTTGTATTGTAAACTCGCTATTTTAAAACACCAAAACTTTTGCAGTAGTTTATTTTACCGGTAAGTAAAGTAAAAAAGGATACTTATAATATAAACAAATGCCGATACAGGTACTCAGGTTCAATGAACTATCTGATTGTTAAGGGATAAGTAAATTCAGAATATTAATGTACTTTGACGTTCCAGCAGTCTTCCTACCAAGCTTTAAATAATATGTACATATTGTTGCGAGGGTGGCCTTTGGTTCGTTATTTAAAACACAATATTAAATAATTAATATACAAGTTCTTTATTTCACTCTAATCATATAAAATTCATAAAGCTTCAATTAATCAACTCAACTTTAAATATCGCTAACACTGTACTTTCAATTATCGCAATCCAATTACAACACTTTCGCTCGTTTATTACTTTCGCTTGTTAACACTGCAACGTCTAAGACAAGACTCTTTTTCTGGCGGTGATAACTGTTATATTTATACCCTAGAAACTCTCCAGATTATTCTGGAGTGTTCTATTCCAGAAGCTTCTTGACTATTCTATTCATTCTATTCCTCAACCTTCCCGAAGATTACATCATCGAAGCTGAAGTTGTTTATTCTCCATTGCCAGTAGATGTCACCATTTGTCTCTTTCTATTGCACGTAAAAATATCTTTCAACCCATTTTCTTATATTTTTACGTGCAATATCTACTGGCAATGGAGAACAAACAACTTCAGGTAGCAAATATGTAGGATTACATCTAATAAGAGGTGTGCACTTATAACAGCAAGCCATTATGCCGTCGCGCAACAAGCACTTAATAAATATCCGGCATCGCGTAATCTAAAGTTAATAGTTATTCGAACAAATAAAGTGTAGAATGTATTAAAGGCATTAGTGAAACCTAGGCCAAAATAAAAGCCTGTACTTAAAATCTTTTTCAAATATCCCGGGATATCGGTTCGGTTTAAAATAGTCAAAATTCGTTTCGTTTCGTCAATCGCGTGTGAAGGACTTTGATTGATTGCAAGCCATTAAATGCAGAGTGCTAAGCAGTAAAATGGAAGTCAGCCAAGAAGAACGTCGCAAATGAATTGTTTAGACACAAAGACCACCATCCAAAATGCTCTCTGTAAATTTCGGAACCTTGCAGTGTCCAAAGAAAGTTCGGGTCAGGAAGCAAATCAGGTTCAGTAAACCGAAATTGGACCTAAAAAGTGGTACACAGTTTTAAACGAAATCCCAACATGGCGTTGAGAGATATGTCTGATAGCATTGTTACATCATCTACTACAGTTCATCAAATTAAAAGAAGAGAAAGCCTATTAGGTTTCCATGTTAAAAAAAACATCGGACAGAACACCAGAAAAGAACCAAGTTGCAAAATCCAAGAGTGGAATTTTGTATGAGAATTTCCTAACGAAATTCGACTGCTGTATTATGGAAGATGAAACTGACGTGAAAATCAGCTTCCAGGTATTTGATGTGGTAAAAAAAGTGACGCAGATCCCAAATTTAAGATTCGTCGGCACACCAAATTTACCGTTAATACGTTAATTTGGCAAGCAATATGTTCATGTGGCTAGAAATTACCTTTCGCGACAATAGGTACGGATGTATACGTTAAAGAGTGTGTTCAGAATCTTCTCTTTTTATTTAGAACTTCATCAAAGATCTGTTTACTGACTTAGTATACATACAATAATAATGAAAAACAAAAGTAACCTTAACTAAGCTGATCTATTATTTTACTTTTTGAAAGATGAAACTCAATGCAATCAAACTGGTGGTTAAAGAGACAAGACATTGATGAAATCGGCTCATGCATGCCATAATTTGTATTGTGCTGAGCAACAACGAAGAAGTCGTAGTTCCTCAAGGAATGCGCAGGAACAGATATATTGAAAGTTTTTAAGAGCTCAGGGGAATTTACCACGCCTTGTATACACTGAAATGTAAAAATAACTGGAAGTTTTTCATCTATTCTCAAGAGAATCCAATGGAAGTAGTTTAAGCCTGTCAACATATGGAGGTAGAATAATGGGGTTGTCCCAATGAAGTCTTCGCAGGGCAAATTTAACAAATCTCCTCTGCACAGCCTCGATGTGATTTATGTATACAACATAAAAGGAAGACCAAACCGGACTGCCATACTCGAAAATGGGTGTAACGTATGTCCAGGACCTTTGTTATGAATGGATCATTAAACTCGTTTGACCATCTTTACAAACCCAAAAGTATCATTAGCCCTTGCAACGATTACGTTAATATGATCCTTGAAGGAAAGACGAATATTAAGGAAGACGCCCAAATCTTTGGTTTTGTTAAGTCTAGTTAATAAGTCCAAAGCCCTGCTTTTACGAGAAAAGAACATAGTAGTACATTTGCTGATATTCACAGGAAGACAGTTAATATCACACAATTTATGAAAGGTGTCTAAGTACAAGTTTAAAATTCCAGCCATGTTTTTATTAGGAACATCTATTTCGCCAGAAAAAGCTACGCGGAGTATAACTCGTTGCGTACGATTAGATAAGTAAGAACGAAGCCAATTGACAAAGACAGTAGGAAAACTGAGTACACTCAGTTTATGTATTAATATTTTGTGATTAATCCGGTCGAAATCAACTTGCTTTCAATGGCAGAAATGCTGAAATTAGTAAGCTCTAACAAATTAGTCGTATTAAATTTATATTTCATAAAGCCGTACTAAGAAGAGCGGAAAGGCTTGCAGTAGTGGAAGACCAAGGCTTCAAATATCTTACCAGTCTTCTTGTGCAGAGGAATAAGTAAAGAAAGCTAATACTGTTTCGGAAAAACACCACAGGTTAAAGATAAATTAAATAAATAACACAAAACAGAAACGTTGGACGTAGCGCAATGTTTTATGAACGCCATCCGGGCCGCTAGGAAAACTATCAACTATGCTTGAAATATACTTGGACACAGACTCTTCGTCGAACAGCAGGTCTTCAGGTTGAAGAGTAGTCAGCGGAAGCTTCGTCAAATGGGTTAAATCGTTATAACAAATATCACAGTTGTTATCACAACAGAAGGCAGTTTTAAAGAAGTCACCAAAAAGATTGGCAGTCTCCAAGGGATCAACACTCTCTATGTTTCCTAGTCGCAGCGATGAAGGGTACCTATCATAGTTGCGCTTAGAGTTCACAAACTTCCAAAATTGCTTAGGTTCAGGACGCAAGGCCGACTTCATTCTGTATACATAATCGTTGTACGAGTCTTCTTCCTTAATTTTAAGTCTCGATTCATTGGATCACCGGTCTAAGGTCCGTTGTCTTTTACTCTTTTATCGCTACCTGTATGGCTATTTCTCTAATCAAAGCTGTACCCTGATTCCTCCTAGGATTCTTTCTAAGTGTACCACACGAACTTTAACCAGAGGTCATATTCATAGCAGTGGAGAAGAATTACGACTGTTCATTCAAAAGCCACTTTCTCGAATCCGCAATAATAGTGGATAAAGAAGAGTACCACGAAAAGTTAATATTAGCATCATTAAATGGATATACCCAACTCAAAGCTTACCGCCCGATTAGCCTAACCAGAATTCTCCCTACAGCAATGGAAAAAGTGTTAAGCAACTGCATCAGAAGTGGAGTGCTAAAGAGTTCACCACTACACCAAACGGGCGGATAGATCCACGATAACTGCTCTTCATGATATGTTCTTAGAACTGGAAAAGATAATGGGATCGCAGGGTCGAAGGAAGCTTAACAATGCCTCCTTTGAATCCATAGATACCACAGCCACCAAGAGAGAGTAGAACCCTTGTCAATGGCATTGATTAAAAAACTGCTCATTTCCCGGAGACTCACAGTCCATTTAGTGCAATGGCAATAGTGGCTATTAAGGGATACCCTTAAAAGGGGACTGTATCTCTCCTTTCTGCTATGGTTCTTAGTCGTCGATGACCACCTACAAAATAATGAGAATCCGGAATATGATGACGACCTGCTCATAACAGCTATAGGCAAATACGATCGAAAAACTCCGCTGTAAGACAGAAAGGCCTATATACAGTACAAATCAGTTGTTAGCTCATACTTAATTTACTAGCACCATCCCTAGCGGGAAGTAACAGAGTTCTCAAAAGGGTAAAATAACAAGGTATTGGCCTAGATGGGACACTCATCAGAAATTCTCATTTGGAAAGATTCCTGAAGACAGCTATCGTTTTTTATGGGCTTTTCAGAGGCGCTTTGATAGAACTTCAGGTCAAAATCCTAGTGTGATCTTTTGATTAAACTTTTAGATCATAAGACCGATGGTCACATGTGCTACGCTCGTATGGTGGCCAAACGCCAAATAAAAGGCGGCAAAGTCAAACCTGGAAAAATGTAACGATTAACTTGTCTGGAGTAACTGGTGCCGAGCGCACTTGCTTGACCGCTTCTCTAGAAGCTATACTGAATCTTTCTCCATTAGATGCAACTACAGAGAGCACGAAATTGTCCTTAGACCAGGTAATCGAGCTGGCTACTTAGAAATCTTTTAAAAAATTTCCGAGAGGTGCAGTGATCAACTTTATCGTGGATGTCATGCCGAGGCAAAATAACTTTGAAACATCATTGAAGGTGACTTTCGGAGATCACCTAATATGGCACTCTAGTTATCTACATAATGTACTTTTATAAGCTGGGCCTCTAAAATTGTGCGTGGGTGTTTATGTTTATGTTTATTATTACTATCTGGTGGGGGTATGCAGACAGAGCTCCCGCCTTACATCTAGAAACGTCGACTTGTAAAATCTTTTGTAACATTACCCCTAGAAGCCCTAGAGTGCCCCATTTGAATTTAAGGTCCCTTACAAAGCTTACGAAGTTCTTGGGGGCCATACCTGCAACATCTTCTGGTAATGGGAATGCCTTTTTAGAGGTCTCAGCCTTATGCTGTATAGAGCTGCACAGTCATCAGCTCAGCGGTTTCATCGTCTTCTATACACAAGTGACAGGTCTTGTCATCGACCTTACCTATCTTTTTAAGATGATATCTTATTGTGCAATAGGTCCGTTATAAGTCTTAACTCCTTTCTGCTGAGTGTGAGGAATGCTTTTGTGCTCTGTTGCGAATACCTTACAAATTTCTTCGCTTGTCTCAGCCCCGGGATATTTAATTCTCTCCTCCCAAGGCCTGATCTGAGCTTAGAGATGGTTTTTGGATGTCCAAAAACTGGCTCAGATCCAATAAATTGAGATCTGGGTCCTTCCTTTGCAAGGCGGTCCGCAATCTCGTTGCCCTTAATGCCTTCGTGCCCTTGTTTCCGTCTGTCAGTTGCTTCAAGACTGTTAGGCTGGCCGTAAACTGCACAATCACCGCCTATAGTCGGTGACTAAAAATTCAGTTGACTTTGCTCGTTACACGTAGCAGCATTCGGTACCGCAAACTGTTCTATTTTACGGTGTTGACGACTGGCAACTGACTGAATCGAACCGACTGTTGTGCTCAGTTTGCGCATCAGCAACCTTAATATCAATCAGTTGATTGTTGTTGATTGCTGCCACCATAAGTAAAGGTTTTTCTTTTGTTAAATCATAATAAAGTTTGTCCTGACTAAAGTACATATTTCTATAAACATTTTAAAAGGGGATTTACATAAATATTTACCGGAAGAGATCTTATTGCTTTTCTGAAGAGAAATCGTGAAAATTGAAAGTGGAAAACATCGTAGTATTGGTGAATTTCCTCGAAGCCGCCAGCAATTTAGGAATCTTACAGCTTTGATGAAATTTTCAACTTTTAAGTAAAGTTCAGTTAATTTTATTATATTTTAAGTACATTTAAATACATAATTATGTTTATGCTCGGAAAGGATGGATGGATTTTTCCACATGCTTTTTCTTGAAATACTTCTGCTTCTTCTTCTTCTCCTTCTCTTCAACCACTAGAAAATTTCTCCAGGGTTTATGTTTCATATTGCAATTTTTAAATCAGTTCTCTAGTATTTAACAACACTGTAAAATTTTAACGAAAATCGAAATACCACTCAAACTCATTGTCTTCGACTGCATTACTAAGCTGGCAGAAGACGATGCAATATGCGCACATGCTACGATAGTCAATCAGCAACGATTAAAAATCAATCAGTCGATGACAAGTCAACAGGTCAATTGCTGACTGGACTATTATCAATTGACTCGGTAGTGTGCGGTCTTCCTTAGACTTAAAGGTAAACGAGTTTAACGCTTTAATGTTGCTTGGCTGTCTGATATTATGTATATTTTAGCTCCACGCATATTCTTGTGAATTACATATTTCCCGAGCGAAGAGTTCTATGGTGTGTATTGCTGCCTTTGTGAGATGGCACTTCGGTCGGTAGGTCCCCATTGTACCAGTCACCTTTAATGGAGTTTCACAGTTATGTCGTTTCGCTCGGCATAACGTCTGAATTTGGGTTGGCCATTGGGTCCTCTAAGAATTCTTGGAGGACTTTCAGGTGGCCAATCGAATTGGTTGTACTCAGGAGATTTGGCCTCTGCAGTCTGATTGCACTGAGGATGGCCTCCTTCCTAACATGCACGGCTGCAGTTGGGGAGGTACGCATGGCAATAGTTACTCCTAGACATGCAAGCCGTTGTAGATTTTGTAAACTAGATTGAACTGTTTTTTGTTGTTTTGGCCACCAAACGAGTGAAGCGAATGTGAGCATGGGTCTTATAATGGATGTATAGGACCATAGAGTCGCCTCACTAAAACACTAGGGACTTCGCGCACCATTTTGCCAGTATAGACTAATCAATGAGCTATCCAAACACGAAGTGCTCAAACTGTTGAACGCTTCCACTTTATAGTCTAAGCTGGTCTGGGATTTTGTCACTGATATGAATGGCAGAATTCAACGGTATTGAGAGTAATGTGGTTCCGCACCGCAAAGGCTGCTCTCGCTTAACAACCACGAGCTGAGGCTGATAACACACATATTCTCTGTGCATTGCCCCTAGAGATATCATATAAAAAAGATGGACAAAATAAGAGATAAATTTTACCAGTTTTTTAAGAAGGAAGGGGAAATGGCTGTAGCTGTTCTTTCCTGATTGAGAAGGCTAAAACATCTGGGAATGGTGTGCCTACTGCCAAAATATATGGTAATGGTGGCACCCGAACAAAATTAATCAAAAACCTTAACCTTGAACGGGTTACATGTGCAGAAGGGTGCGGAGGAGGTTTATAGATGCTAATTATGTAAATCAATCACGTTCTCTTAATACGATCCAAGGAAATCGTTTGTATTGAATTCTACGGATTACGTATTTGCTTTTGATTTCTTTTCTTTTTCGATTCGAAGTAAACAACTCAATTTTCCTTAGTCGACTGATTCTATTTGGGTTTCTTATGTAGATCATTTAATTATTATTAGAATACAGTTAATTCGTAGACTGAATACATTCCCCGTATTACCTACTTAACATAATAAATTAGCTTAAATAGTGTAATCTAAGCATATCAAACTTGTATATATATCAAAAATAAATATTTTTCTTACTTTTCAGGTTGGAGACATCACTGGACGGACCACTTATACGATCGAAATCAATTTCATCAAATTCTAATGAATCGGGAACACGCTCTATAATACATCCTACGTGTAACGTTAATAGTATAGCTGTGAATAATCAGCATACCTTATCGCCAACATTTAATACTTACAATCCACATGCAATCACTCATTTACATCATCATTCGCATAAATATCACAAATATGGCATTAGATCGAAATTATCGTCTCAATCTATGTCTAGTAATAGTTACCAACGACCAAGTATGACAAAACTTGAAGATCAGACATATCTCAGCCATTCAACATCTATACTAAATAATAGCAATGAGAAACCATATAATAAGAGCTCACTAATAACAATAATTCCATCGCCCGACTTACATCAGTATTCAAATCAATCGTCTTCAAATAATCAGCTTTTAATACAAGCATCAGCAATTTTGCCAGAGCAATTGTCGCCAAGTAGTAGTAATAGTGTTGGCAACTCTTCAAAGTACAACACCCTTAAGAGCGCCGCTCGTAGTCCAGTTATTGCAAATATTAGTAAATCTTCAGACATACGAATTGAATCTCCTAAAAATATGACAGTAGTTCAGCAGGCAACTTTTATGCCATACAAGGAAATCACGAAACCATTCGAAATGTCCGATTTTTACAAATACTCCACTAAATTCCGTCAAAAGGAATCTAAACAAACGCATCCGAAAACGCATTACGAACCCGCGATTCCACCTTCGCTCGTGACAGATGCCAATTAAATGGGATTCGAGCTAACACTTCTACGGATAGCAGTTGAACGTGCTTTCTTGCTGCAGCAGACTTGGAAAAAGAGCGTTGACCGCTTTAGAAATCTCCATTAGTTTTGTATATAAAGTCAAAAATACAGTTATGTTAAATGCTAATTTGTTATATTGCTTAAGCCATTATAGAAGCTTGAATTAAAGTAATATTTCGAAAGACTCACAAAATGGAAAGGAGCATGCCTTGCGCACTCGAACTTTTAATATGAGATTTTTTATAGAGAAAAAGGGGCGGTTTGCGCATTTTATACCCTAGAAGATGGTATAGGCCATGGGGTATACTAAGGTTGGTAACTCCTTCTTGGTGTTGCCATACAAAACTTTGGGATTTCACTTTATTTAACTTTTATTTTCATCAAGTGTATAATATTTTTGGTCTTAGACCAATTATAACTTTTTCTCTTGTTATTTATACAGATTGCCCAAGCTAAGGCGGATTTGCTTCACATCATTAGTAGGCATTTTTGGAGCTGACCAACACTATTCAAAATAACTGTACTTTTAAGATTTTCTTATTATTATAGACCTTATGATTGAGGTATTTCAACTGATTGCTAAGCTGCCTCTCTAAACACCCTTGAAAAATCGGTTATGCCTGAAATTGAGCCTATTTTGATACATGTAATTCATTCACAGTTTTATCAATATGAATTAATGAAACTGTGAATGGAGTGGATCATATTTGGATATAGTACTTAGCTTTTAGATATATCGTTTATTTGATAAATTAGCACAATAAAAATCATGAATACTTTAAATTAAATTAATACCCAAACATAGACAATCTTAGAAGATTAAGGTGATCAAGCAATTGAAACTAAACCAGGTGAGCAATTTTTTGATTTATTTTAAAAAATTGGCAATTTTTTTGAAAAATTCATTTACACATTGTTCTCTATTCTTTCCGTTACCTGGATGTTATGGAAGAAAATTTCGAAGCCTTTGTAACTTTGTATACTCATACAAACATAATCAATTTAAGAATTCGGCGAGTCCCGAGCATTACAAGTGTGCTTGACCCTATATTCTGCCCATCGGCGTCTCCGCCAATTTGACTGGAGTATCAAGAAAGTTGAGCAGCAACGACGATACGTGAATAGCCAATGTGAAGAAATTATTTTTGATGAAAATATGACGGCTAATGTACCTCAAGATAAATTTTTGTCAAATGATAAGGACAAAATCAGATTGATTTCATTGTTAACGAAATTTCCCCAAAATAAAGAATTCGTTGTAAAATGAGCGTGGATCATGCGGATGCACTTATTGTTGAAACCACAATAGAAATGCCGAGCAATGGACGAACATCTGTAGTCGGCGAGGATGTTGATCTCCTTGTTTGCTTTGTCGTTTAAACAGCAAAAAATAAAGATGTCTTTTTCATAAAGCCAGGCGCAGGCAAAATTAAAAGGAAAATTTTTTCGTCGGCGGAAATCCAAAAATCACATGAATGCATGAAAAGTACAATCTTACTGGCCCATGTCTTCAGTGGTTGTGATACCACGTCATGTCTTTTTCAGAAGGAAAAATTTAAAAATTTTCAAATTCTTGCAAAAAAAATTCAATTGACTAATATAGCGAGAAATTTCAATGATGAAAATTCAACCCCATCAGAAGTAACTTCACGAACTTCAGGGGCAGCTGCTCAGCATTCGCCACGAATATTCTACCAAATTCAGATAAGGCTTGGCAGTAACAAAAATCCAGAACAATGTGGATGGAAGAAAATCAACGGCTCGCTCCAACCTGTTACATTACAACACTCCTTTCGCCAGCACTAGAATCGGTACCACTTATCTCCTACAACTGTATGGCTGATTGTTCCTCGAGGTGTGGGTGTAGAAAAGCAGGGTTACGATGTTCGCGAATTTGCTGAAATTGTCAGGGAATGCAATGCCTCAATGGAAAACCTTAATCAGAAGAGGCGGATGCTACCGATTCCGATTTTCTTTAAATAAAAATCCTCACTTGTGCAATTAATATGTATTTTTATACAATGGGATCCAATTATTAAGCCTCCACTGTCCGTCTGTCGGGCGGGCTGTATCTCATGAACCTTAATAGGTAGACAGTTGAAATTTTCACAGTGTGTATTTCTATTGTTGCTATAACAACAAATAACATTAAAAATTAAAGGGTGCACCCACAAGAAACCTATTTTTTTCGGCGTTGTACTTGTACTAGCAACCAGATTTCACCATAAGGGGAACTTGATATCTGAAGAAATTTCCAAAAATAACCCACTGGTTTCGGAGAAACTGGCAAAAGACGATCCTGGAATTTCTGGTTAATTACACTTTCATTTTTTTGTATTTTTCTCGGGAACCAATCGGATCTTTTGGTAAATATCTGGTAGTTATGACCCTTCCATCCACGTCGTTTGAGCCATCCCCCGTCAAAATCCGTTGTAAAAAATATACTTTTCCATTGAAATTTGGCGTCTAAATGTATGCAATTTTGAGGCACGTAGATTTTTGGCCGATCCTGTACTCAGGCCAAGTCCAAAAACCGTTTAATAAATAACTAATAAGGAAGCGGGGTATCGTGCGAATACAGTGTACGTGTGTGAGCAATTCAAAGTCAGTCAGACCCTAAGATCGGTAGGGGGGGGGGATGACAAAAGGACGGCATTTTTCGAAATTTGTGCTTGATTTATGTCATTTTAGATTTTATGGAAAGAATTTGGGTTTAATTTAGCGATTTTCTAATAAATATCTAATTAAAAGAAAGTGACTTTTGGCTAAATAGTGAAATATTGTTTTGTGAACGGGATTTTATATAATCGAGACTCCGAAGTGTGCTGCAGAAACAATCTGAGTTTGTGTTGAGGAAAAGAATTTTTCAAACAAGTTTAATAGTTTTACTAATAAATTATACCGTTTTAAATAAAGTAAAAGTGAAATATTTATAAAATTAAAAAGCCATGACAAAAAATTTGGCATTTTCCAATACCGGTTTGTTTGTTTACAATTGAATTGTCACATGGTCATTAAATTATGTGAGCCATACATACAAAGGCAACGCAAAGAAATATTATCTAAAAATAAGGGGGTGTTAAAAATTTTTTTAATTTACATAGCAATTTGGATTATAAAAAAATATGCCCCTTCGAACTGTCACGATTTACTGCCATGACGAAACAAATACAAACACAGCACACTAGTTCATTTCGCCGAGTGGCTTAGGCTTTCACCCGATATGCCGTTTCCTTATTAGTTATTTATTAAATGCAAAATACTGGTCTAAGGTTAGGGTTGGACAAACAATTCCACTTGAATTGTATAGTTTTAGACGCATTTTTTTTTAATTTAATGAAATTCCATAGAAAATGTATATTTCTTGCAATGGATTTTGACAGGGGATGAGTCAAACAATGCGGACGGGTTGAAGTGTCATCAATAATATTTTCCAAAAGAACCAGAAAAATTAAAAAAAAATGAAATTATTAATTAATATACATACATAAGTTAACTAACTAGAGCACTAAGCTATAGATACGCTTTTATTAAACAAATAGTTTTTTTTCTAATGAATAACATATGCAATTGATAATAAAGCCATTTAGTTCAGTAGTTGAGACAGAGTCATGGAGTTTCTTCTGTTTGTTGCATGTTGGTAGTGATCTGTTGATGCTAGATGGAGTGTGAAAAGTAATCGCAGTGTTGACTATAAGACGCTCATTGTCAGATTGTTTGATGTGCTAAAAGCGATATTTCAGCGTCATCTTCATTCGAAGTTGGCTTAGCGTTTTACTTCAGTGATACAAAATACTCAAATGGTATACCATTTAATATTGCAAATTACAAGTACAATATTAGATATCAATTTCTATTACTAATAAATATTGTTTATAAAAAAATATCTTATTATATTTTTCAATATTGAGTAATTCTGGGCCGTCGTCCGGCGTGACTACTTTGACGAATTACCGCTGAAATGAAAAGAACAAAATTAGTCAGTTTAGAAAAAGAGCAATTTAAGACAAGGTGATCTGAGAAGATGTGTTCCAATATATTACGTATTCAAATATATAGGATGTTCTGATAATACTTTTATAGTAATGCGCAAAGCGATTGTAGCCAGTACGGATCGTCAGTTGTACTGACTCTTATAGTCCGCGTAATGGGATTCAATCAATTCCCACCCTAATTATCCCTAAATTATCCACTGAATTGCTTTGTTGCTTTGATTAATAGATGTCTCTGGAATCATTTCTCTGTTGTATAAGAGATGTCGCTGCTTGATAAGAAGGTGATAATTGCAGAAATCAAATTTTTCCAGGATATAAAATACAAATCGAAAGTATTATTCAGACATTGAAAATTCTTTTATTAGAAGTTTTAAATCTGGGAATAACAACCGAAAAACAATTTTCGGCCTATAAAACATAAGTTGTGTTTTTTTTAAAAATCTGAAATATATATAATTATTTTCTCAGTAAAATTATCCTATTTCCCTGGATTTTATTAATCATTGGAGCAAAAATCTTGTTTTAAAATGAAATAAATAGAGCTTTTCGGTTTACATTTTTTCTGTTCTTGTTGTTGCGTCAAAAGCATCCTCGCTCAGTTGCAAAAAATATTTTGTGAAAAAAAGGGATGAACAAATTTCAGTTGAGGTTTTTTGTAAAAGACGCGGAAGATTTCAAGGATCATAAATATGAAATATTTTCAAAAAGGACACACTGACTCCTGCGAAAAGTGAAAAAAACTAAGAGTGTGTAAGTGACGAAAATTCGAAGATAGTTTTTGTACCATTTTCCGGGAACCAGTGGTCCTTTTTGAAAATTTCTTCCAGATATATTTTGGTTTGAATATCCTGCGTCAAAAGCCTCCTGTCTCGTCCTGCTCCGTGACAACAAGTATTTTGTGCAAAAAATATGTATGGCATTGCTACATGCCACCTCAGACCTATTGCTTTTGCCCAGTGAGAGATCTACGACATGATTTCTAACATCTACTGCTTTTGGGTGCACAAATTTTGAAGAAATTTTTAAAAAGATCCAACTGCTTCCCGCGAAAATGGCAACAAGCCATCCTTGAATTTTCGTTGATCACTTTCATTTCTTTGTATTTTTCATACATATGTGAAGGACGGGGAGTTGATACATCTCTGGATTCTGGTAAGTCAAGCATCCATGCATGAATTTACGATTGTGGTACTTAAGATTTTTTTTTTTATTTTCATTCGTATTAATCTCCCAGGTATGCCTTTAAGCTCATATACACATTTAAGGAATCATCAGCGATGTATTTATAGTTATATGCTGGATTCACCCTGAAGTTACAACTTTTGAAATGAATCTAAACTTAAGCACTGGGCGGTGGGGGGGGGGCTATTACAACGTTTCTAACATGCATATGTACTTATAGCAGCCGTATGTACGCTACCCGATGGGAGGAATAATACTATCTAAATGTGCTCTTCTTACCATTTTGTTCTAACCCTACTGTCAGCGCCAGAACTGAACAGGGCCCCACCAGGTGATAGTACGGAATTGTGAAAACCAATCCTATGCAGAACAGCTGTAAACTAAGCTTTTAATAGTTTTGATACCTTGTATGAGCCGACTCGCATAATTTGCTGAATTGAAGTCTCAAAAGTACTCTTCTCTAATATTGGCGTGTCTGTTTTGCCTTTCTGCCAGTTCAGCTCAAAGGCTCTGTCTTTACAAATGTCGAGAATCGATGTCACGAAATTCAAAGGATTTAACATTTTCTAGAGAACAAAGGAGGAAAGCTCGAAACACACTTCCAATATGTCCAAGAGTGGATTAGTAAGTGGATAGTTAGGTAACTAGCTAGTTGGCCATGTCTACACGCTTAGACAAAATCGAAACTCATCGATAAACAGAACATGTTGTCAAACCTTTTTTTTTTATACGCACATAACGATACATACCTACTATTTTTAATGGAAACTGTTTTTGGGTAAAAAAAAGACTAAAAACGAGCAAAAAAAATTGTATGAAACTTACAGCTGAACCCATCTCTGGCGATTTTTATATCTATAATTTTTACATTTACGAAGGCTACAGAGGAAAAACCCGTAGTAGCATTTTTGGTAAAATATGAGCCAAAGGCGCCATCTATTAGATTTTAAGGTATATATTCCAAATATGCTGTCCTTTCAGGGGGGGGGGCGCACAATCAATTCACTCAAATATAAGGTTGAGTAGATTTACTTTGCCGGGGGCAGTAACACCGTCATTGTAATTTAAGAACCCCTTGGTCGTCAGCCATTAAATCGGTAAAAAAGTTTACCTTGTCCAAACATTACGACCAACGATGTCACGATGTCTATTACATTAATTAATCTTTATAAGTTTTGCATAACATCCACATGTCGTTTCAATTCAGGAGGCGATTTTTTAGATGAGTCTAAGAGCTAAAATAAGAAGGAGCCGACGCGGTTTCCTCTATCTTCAATCATTTTGCGTTCAACATCTTACCGGCGCCGCCGGAAGTGAGAGAACTCGCAATATATTTTACGACTCGTGAGCTGACCAAAATAAGAATTTTACGGCCACATAAAAGTTTTTGCATTATTTACTCACGAAAAAGGGTCATTTCGACACGATGAACAAAGTCGTTTTTCTTATTCGTGGCCATTCTTATTTGGAGTGCGGCCGTAGGTAATATGAACTTTGTGAAGCCAAATTAATATGCTGAGACTCCCGAAAACTGTAGACAGGTTTTTAGGAATGCACCGGGAAATAACGCCCAAAAGTGATAAGTGAAATAAGTCCCGAAAGTTTCATATAAATTTATTTTAACGTGTCAACTGTGAAATAATGTCCAAAACTTGTGGGTATTTTTTCACTTATGGGTTTGGGCCGTAATTTCATAGTGATATAAAATCCAAAATTCGTAAATGAAATAAAGCCCATAAGAAACAAAATTGATCCTGATGAAATAATTCCCAAAAATCATTACTTAAAATCGAATATCAATGCGCCCTGCACCCCTTGCCGCCGTACCCTCCTCATCCACCTCGCGCGACGCGTTCATACTTTAAATCGAATAACTGCTAGCTTTTTTTTAATTTGCTCCAAAAATCTGATTTTGTGACTGAAAATAAAAGAATTTGATATTTCTTTTTACCAACTTAATATTTGTGTTGACTGCGAAAAATCAAATCGTAAATTATGTTTAAAAAAAACACTGGAAAACTTTCAAAAAAGTTTAATCGTAGACAAATAAAATTTTCTTTTGTTGTGTTGTCAGGGATAGAGTACACGACAGAGGGCACCAAACAGTATTAACAGTTTTTGGAAAAATAAAAGCCTTTTATTAAAATAAAACGTTGTACAATTTATAAGAAATAGAAAAAGGAATAATATTGTTATTCAAAAATAAAAAAAATATATAAATACAAATATAACAGAAATTTTTACAAAAAGTTTTGAATTGAAAGAAATTGATTTGTGAAGAGGTTCTTTCGACAAATTGAACTCTTGGAAAGTTCAATAGCTTTAGCTTACGTATAAATTCTTAGAATATAAAAACAAATGCTAATTTAGAATTTCATTAATTTTCATACGATAATTCAATCTAATCAATCATTTTCGAAATTAATTTTATCATTTTTACTGTTATCATTCGAAATCTAAATGCAACTCAAGATTGCTTAGTATATGATAAATGGCAACGTTACAATCGGCTTTTCAGGTGGAATAGGCTGAGCGAAAATGAACATAAAGTTGCTTAAAGGCTTGTTCACGAGCGCGATTTTTCGCATGTTACAGAGCTCTGATTGGCTGCAGCAATGTGGTTGTCGCTGAACATGCTTAAAATCTTTCTACGTATCGTGCGACACAAAAATTTATCGTAGCAATGCTCTTAGTTTGGTGCGATTTTCACCTTAACCTCAATATTTATGTTTGTTTACATTTGTACCGGGTGTTATACATAGTTCCGCAGTAATATCGAAATTTACTGTAATATGTAAATATATCTACATAAAAATATAAATATATATAAATTTCACAATAATATCTTTTTGCCACCACAAAACAAAAAAAAATCAAGTTGTAGGCGCTGTCAAGCCTGTAAAACGTATCGCGCGATAAAAACCAATCGCAAATAGAGATAGATCTATAGGAAGAACAGGACGCCACCAAAATATCGCACGGTATCGTATCGCGCTCATGAACAGGAGCTACATAAGTAAAGCGGCCCACACACGATACAACTGTTGGTCCAACGGCTGTTGAACAACCGTTGGACCAACAGTTGTATGGTAGTCCACACACGATACAACTGTTGGACCGATTTCTTCCGCTGTCAGTCTTGTGTAACTTTTCATACTAAGTATATCTCTAATACGAAATAATGTCATCGGTAGTCAAAAAAAAGCTGTGATTATGTGTTTGAAAATTAATAATATATCAATAAACTCTTCCCAGAAGTCCTTATACTTATTAGACACCATTTTGGTTTGTTTTTTACAATGCAATTACAATAAAATACTTCACAGATAATGAAATAATAATAACAATAATTTATTTATGGGATACGTACACAAGATTTACAATCTTTTCTTGTACTATAAAATTAATCGGAGCTAGAAATTTAACACTCAAAAGCATATATCAAGAATTCAATAATTAAAGATAAATCATAAACAATATAGAAAAATTATAATGATGCTAATAATAAATAAAATAAGATAAGACTGATAACTAAAGAAATAAAAGAATAAAAAGAATAAGAATATAAAATTATAAAAATTATAAAATTAGTGATAAACAGAAAACAGATGAAATTCCTTAACTCACGAATGCATCTTTATAAGATTCTTAAATGCATTGACAGTACCAGCACTCTGAACATTTAATGAAAGACTATTCCAAAATCTGGCAGCCTGAACTGAACAGGGAAAGAACTCTCCATGACCAATTTGCTGAATCGCGGAATTATGATGTTACGATTGCGTGGTGAATTCGATAATTGGAAAAATTCCCTAAGATATTCAGGTGCATCTCGATTCAATATATTAAAAAGAAGAGTTAATGCTCTTTGATTAAGGTAAGAATCCAGGGAGCATCCAAGCAGTTGGATTCTATATGGTGAGACATGGTCAAATCTACGGAGATCAAAAATGATGCGTATACAATCATTGAAGGCAACCTTAATCTTACGGGCACATACACTATCTAATTTTGTGAAAAATGCACTACCTAAGGTAAAGTACGGAATGATTAATGTTTTCACAAGCTTCATACGAATAATTTTTCTTAGCAAAATACTCGCTGAAAGTCATAACCTACACAGTCCAGCATATACCTTTCTGATCACCAGATTAACGTTATCGCAACACTTCATTACACTATTTAAAACAATCTCAAGATTATTAACCCTATCATGTAGCGGCAGTATAACATTGTTTAAAATTATTGGCGGAACATCAATGTTATCTAGGGATGAGGCGTAAAAGGCAATGCACTTCGATTTAGCAGGGTTGAGCACTAGCCCATTTACTAACGACCAATCGCTTATTCTATCTAGCTCAGAATTAATTCGCGCAATGCAGTCCTCAAGAAGTCCTATAGGCCTACTAAGATATAATTGCACATCGTCGGCATACAGATGCACTTTTGCATCATCTAACACTTGTGGAAGGTCATTTATAAATAGGCTAAACAATAAAGGGCCTAGTACTGATCCTTGAGGAACACCACAGAGAATGGGTAACGAACCAGAGATTGCTTGTCCTAGCTTAACTCGCTGCTGACGAACAGATAAAAAATCTCTAACCAACGTAATGGCAGAAGAACTGAACCCAAACCTGATGGAGAGCTTCTGTAGAAGTAAACTATGATCAACGCTGTCGAAGGCTTTTAAGAAATCGAGAAGAACTAAGGAGCTAAACTCAGTCTTGTTTAACGCAGACTTTATATCTGTGGACACTTTTAATATAGCTGTTTCACAGCTGAAAGAAGAGCGAAAACCTGATTGCCAGAGCGTGAGTAAATTATTGCTTTCCACGTGCTCGAGAATTTATTTATAAATTAGTTTCTCCAGAACCTTCGATAAAAAGCACAAAATACTTATATACTTATATATACTTATAATCGGATGGTAATTCTAAAGCACAAGCTTTTTTTGGCATTGGTAAAACTGTTGCTGTTTTCCACGCTTAAGGAAAATCGGATGACATCAAACACGTGTTTATAATATGCAGCATAACTTTCCCGATTAGTGGCAGCAGCAGCTTAATAAAGCGAGGTGGTAACCTGTCAGGGCCCATTGCTTTCGACCTGATAGAAAAGATTGCAGAAATCAATTCATCAAGGCATATCCCCCACGAAAGGAGAAAGAGCTGATGATGCTCACTAGTGAGAGTGATGAGCGCGGAAATCTAAGCGGATTTAATTCGTTCGCTTGAGTTCTTGGGGATGAATTGTTAGAGGAGGTAAAAAAAGTAAATCATCCGCTTCAAGTCCACAAGCTGCGCTATCCTTACCAAAAACTCCAGCGTTCCGTAGATTGCTCCACACAATTTTCGGTTGAAGATCGGTATTAAACTTAGAGCTGTAGAATTGGCGTTTGGCATTTCGAATAGCTGTCGTGGCCCTATTACGAGCAACTAAATAGTTTAGTCGAGCAGCATTCGTTTTGAGGCGCTTATATCGCTTGAACAGGAATTCTCGCTCCGCAATAAGCGAAACGAAATCGGATCAACGGTTGAGCAACAAGCACATACACTATACAACGGTCGCATATACAACAGCGGTTTACCTGCATGCATATCCAACCATCCAACCGAGCTTACGATACAACGGTTGTATGCCAACACAGATTGGTACAACAGTTGGCCCAACAGTTGTATCGTGTGTGGCCCGCTTAAGGCGTCCTTCAAATTAAACAGACGTACAAAAAAAAAAACTTGAAGGCGTCGGTACCCCGGGGATTACACGACTCTGTAGAACAGTCATTGACACAGACTCATGTAAACCCCTACTGACTAGTCTTTTTACTAATTTATGCCCAATCAGTAAATTGTAAAACGTAAAATTAAAATGGCGGAGGAAACTGAAAATAAAAAGTAGAAGCTGGTGGAAATTTGTGTTTATATTTCTAATCATCTCTCTTTTGAGCGGGAAATGACTGAAAAGAGTTTTATCTTTAATTTTTTAGAGAAAATCGACGGAATTAGGAAGAAATCATTAGAATTGCACCGTTTGACAAAATTTTTATAATGAACTGATTATAAGCATAGACGGCACAAGAACTAGATGTCGCATGGCATACTAGAGCAGAGTATACAGATTGTGGAATGAGTAGTGCATTCTGGTATTGACCATAACATGTTTTAGAGCGTGCCGAAAGCAAATGTTTTCTAATAGCAGTTTCGTATACCTATACATTTGATCGACTTCCTCACCACTTCAGATACGAAAAAATATGAATCACTCGACGTTATACATCATTTCAAATGTTGTGGTCCATTCCGGATTCTTGTGCTATCTATGCTCTAAGTCAGTTGATCGAATGCAAAGTGATTATTAGTGAAACTGACAGACGAAGTTAGTATTGACCGTCAAACTTTACTGTTCAGTGGAATCGTGGGGCAAAAAACTTTCGTTAAGTTTAAATGTGAAATTTCCGTAAGTAAGGTAATTATGAAATATTAAGAAATTGGTAACACTCTTGTTTGATTATAGAAGAAGAATGTAAATAGACGTGGTCCGTTCTAAGGAAAAACTTTGGGAAGGTGCTAAGAAAGCGAGATATCGCTACTGGAAGTGCTGTCGATTTTTCTTATATTTTTTATATAATGCCCATAAAAGTCACTAATCTTCAATTACATAAATCAATTCCCATTTATTATTATTTTTTTTTGCTTTTACCACCTTTTAAAACATTAAATGTCTCACTGATGGAATCTGACGTCTGTTTTGGGTAAAAATGTCAATCATCCGTAAGTATACCTAAGACCCGTACAAATTCTTAAAGTTCTCTACGTCTATTTTGGTTCAGCTGAATATCGTTCAGTACGGAACAGAATCGTGTCTGCTATTCGCAAAGCTAAAAGGCGTTATTATTCTTCCATTAAGACTCTCATATAGTAGTGGAGGAGTCTGTTTCATGGCTTTGGAAATGTTTCTCGAGAGTTTTGACAGAGACCTTCTGGAAAATGAAGTTCTCAAAATTACTTGAAGACCAAAGACAAAAAAATTCAAGAGTTTACAACAATAAAGTCATGGTCTCCCGGGAGCGGCACGCTCCCACGCGGCCAAATAGAGTGCTCACACCAGCAGCGGCGGATTTTATCCAAATGTATTCTAGTTCTGATGAAGAAGTTCTGTAGCATGTAAGATTCACTGGGAGTACTCATGATCGTATGATCAGATCATGTTATACGAAGCCATACCAATTGGGTAGCCGACATTGCTAACTTGGTACTACGGGGTTGAAGAGCCCCGAATAGAGCTCTTAGCGCAATATTCGCCTCAACATGGGCAGGCCCCTTCTGGGAGCATCGTAGTGGTCGTGGTAGCCCATATGCGGGCATATGAGTCTACATGACTTAGGCGAACATTTTTCTCTAAACAGAGTAGTTTGTTCTTTTATCATAATTGCATATTGCGTCCGTGAATTTGAAGGATGGTCGCTTATTAATGTATGGCAGCTGGCAGCTTTCTGTAGCTCTGGTTGAAGAAAAGCAGAGAAAACTGGTGAAGATCGATTCTACAAATACTTAAGGCCAAAAGCCGAATTTATTGAGTTTCATGGCAGCGGCAGCGGAAAAATTTAATTTACAAGTAATCTTCAAAATCGCCGCGCGGAAAATTATTTTGCAATGCCACGCAGCTCCTGGCGTGACACCCACTTAAAGTGGTGCTTTGATTGCAAATGTATGTCAATCAAAATCGGATGGATTGGTTCTCATATTTGAAGAAATCGGAAAAGTCAACTCGTCGATTACAGCGCCATCTATCATGAGTCGCGAGTTTCATATTTTTTGACGTACTTCCGAATCAAAGGGTGATATCTATTTGAGATTAAAAATTACCACCGCCTCACCCTCAGGGGTGGGGAGTAATTTTAGCACTAATGAATTTCCCCATGAAAATATTAACAGCATTTTTCGAATTTTTTTTCGTAGGATATTTAAAGATTTTAGGTTAAAAAATCACCCGATATTTTATGGTAAATTAATAAACTATGAACCTTAAAGCTCACAGGTACGTATTAGATATAATGATTCGAAAAACTAATTTCCAGTAATTAATTCGTGTAGCTACCAACTTTAAAAACAAAGCTACATAACTAGTGGAGGGAGGAAGTTCAGTCATCCATCTGGTTTTGATTTTGGTCTCTGAATCAATAGGACCTTCATGTTTTTAGGTAGGTAGGACTGACTACCTCTCCTACAGAATGAAACCCTTTGATATATATAAAAAAGAAAAAAACAATATGCTTTTGACTGGATATATACATATATGTACCTACATGCATATATACTGTCAAGTGTAACGGGTGATGCAAAAAATTTGTTGGCAACGCAAAAATAACGTTTAAAGTCACAACAGTTTCGTTTTATACTTTAAGGGGCGGGAGAGGAGGGAAGATTGTGATTTTTTTTTGTTATTTATTCAGTTTTCGTGACTTAATTTTCTTCTCTCGTCTAATCTGTTCGTGACGACCAGCTCAAGTGGTCAAGGCAGTCATTCATACTACCAACACAAAACTTAGGTCATCATTGCTTACATAAATGGGAACAGAATTCATATACCTACATAGGTGGATTTATGTAGGAACATGTGCATATGTGTACATATACATATGCCCCCAGCTGACCGTATTTTATGTATTCACATATAAGATATAATGTGCAAACGCATATGCATACATACATATATGCATTTCTATATATAACAAGAGAAAGAGGATTATCCACACATCCATGCATACATACATGTGTCTCCCCACTAGCTCCCAGTTCTCCACATATCACATCAGAACAGCGCTACATACGTACATACATACATATATCGCATTTTAGTATTCCTAATCTCAGAAATCCATCACTCGTTTCTTATTGATGATTCACAGCAAAAGCTCTATACGAAAGTTTGGTATACCTACCTACCTACCTACCTTAGTTATCTCCATAGACTCCACTTCCGAAGAAATGACCCATTCTCGGGGATTGGTTAGAGTGGGGGGTGTCGGGAGGGTCTGGTTAGGAATAAACAATGAAATAGACACTTGCTGCAGGTGTAATGAAACCGACTTTTTTCATCGATTTATAGATTTTCTATGTTCATGTTAAGAGCTAAAACTGTTCTTTCCAGTTACTCATTAATCGTATATTGCCCAATTTGGTTACCCTTTGCTCGTATCTAAAATCAGTAAACCAAAGATCTTGAAGATCTTTCAACTTATTACGTTATGATTTATGAGATCATAGTTAACTTGGGCACACTGAATGTTCCTATCTCCAACGACAAACAAAATATGTAGGCATGGCCGTCTTTATCCAAGTGGGTTGCATTCCTATGCTCTTCAGCGGATATTGATTTGCTTTCCGACTCATGATTTTCTAACTGCCAGAATTTTTTGAGGGTTAGGTCTAATTGGTTTGACGGGTAATGAAGATAGAGCAAAATGTGTTTGGACACCCACGGGAACGCGTTTACTTATAGGGCTGAAGAAAGAAAGAAAAGTAAAATTAAATACGAAAACGGGATAAATCAGGTAAGTCTTTCATAGCGTTGCCATACAAAAATTTCGTTTTTTACTATATATTTGGGACAGTGCCTGACAACGCGTCAACGTAGAGAGCTGAAATTTTGTACATGGTGTGCTCATAGTAATAGTAAATAAAATTTTAAAAATGGAATAAATCGGGCATCCAGTTCTTAGTGTTGCCATATAAAAATTTCGGTTTTTTTACTTATACTGTGAAAACGATCAGTCCTAAACATTTTTATTGTACTAAAAACTTCTTCAGAATACGAAATGCTATAAAATTGGTCTTAATAATCATTTTTATTGTCCGACAAACCGTTCTAGAAATATTTTTTCTGTCAGACGAACCGTTCTAGAAATATATGCGAAAAACCACTTCACAAATCAAACTTGCATAGATCGGTGACCATACGAAATTTTATACGGGCATTCATTCTAGAGGATATCATAAGAATTGGTATTAGACCAATTCTAGCTATTTTACTTGTTGAAATTACATTTACTACTTTTATGAAAACGCCATACGTACAAAATTTCAGCTCTCTACGTTGACGAAGTCTCAGGCAGTGTCCCATGAGCGTATCCAGACCTGCAGCTTGGAAAGGGCGGGGGGAATGTTGGGGGGGGGGGGGGGGGGGGGACGCGGTAGTAGTCGCTTTAAAAATTTTTTTTATCATAATTCAGGGTTTTCCAATAAGAGGTGTTATTTTAATTAACCCGCTATTTCGGTAGATGTCACTTTTGGAGCTGTCATTTTTTGACATTTGACAAGTAGAAACTACGCCATTAATAAAAATGGAACGATACACGATTCAACAACGCATTGAAATTATTAAAATTCACTATAAAAATGATCCGGAATTCGAAAACTCATCTTGAGTGATGAGGCCCATTTCCACCTCGATGGCTTCAACAAGCAAAATTGTCGCATCTGGGGCTCGGAAAACCCAAGACTTATTGTTGAAAAGCCTCTCTATCTTCAACGTGTGACTGTTTGGTGCGGTTTATGGTCCCGCGGGGTCATTGGACCTTACTTTTTCGAAAATGAGGCTGGAGCAGCTACGGTTACGGTGAATGGATTGCGCTATCGACAGATGATTAATGATTTTTTATGGCCGGAATTGGATGGTATTGATCTGGACAACATTTACTTTCAACAAGACGGCGCTACGTGCCATACAAGCAACGAAACCATTGATCTTATACGGGAAAAGTTTCCGGACCGTGTTATCTCTCGAAGAGGTGATCACAATTGGCCACCGAGATCTTGTGACTTAACACTTGCGACTTCTTACTTCTTCCTTTGGGGGCACGTGAAAGAGAAGCTCCACGCCAACAGCCCAGCGTCGATTCAAGACCTCAAAGATGGAATTCGTGAGGCTATCGAGGACATAGGGCAGCCACTTTGCGATTTGGTTATGGAAAATTTCATGAAAAGTTTATGGTCCTGTAGGCGTGGTCCTGGTGGTCATTTGGCTGATGTTATTTTCCATTATTAACGGCATACCTTCCTCTTTATAATGAAATAAAGATCCGATCATTTATCTCAAAAAATGGCATTTTTCTTTGAATATCAAAATAACACCTCTTATTGGAAAACCCTGTATTTAAGTTAGATATCAGAAAATTCAATTTCCGGTTTGATTTGGAAAGCCTTATCGACATCAATGTCGAAATCAGAGTGGGCAGACATTAAGGACTCTCATATCCAGATAATCTATCTCGTGCAAAAAAATTGTGATGCAACCGATTCTTTCACGGGCGAAGTAAATGGCTGAGAGTGAGGACTTGCACCTTGAATCACATTCAAGGGAAATATAGGAGGAATAGGAGTAGAAGTGCATGATATGTCACTGACTATTTCTTTTGATGGGAACTTAACTGATCTTGCTTTTTTCTGAAAAAAAAATTAACAATGGTCTTATCATTGTTCTGCTTTCCACTTTCGCTACTATTTCTACATCCATCGCTAACTAGTGCAGCTAGAGTTTATTCTTCTCCTATAAATTAAGAGTAAATATGAAGTTAAATTAAACAACACTACTTGAATTAATATGAAAGTACAAGTAAAGCAACGGCAACTACCGCAGTCAGATGAAAACGAATGGTTTTTAATTTTTATAGTCTTGCCGTAAAAATTGTGAAGAAAAATTGTAGAATCAATTTTAGTGGCATCAATCCAACTGATCGTATTCAGCAACCAATAGTGTATAAAAATTCAAAAGAAAAATGTTCAAGTAAATTTCTAAGAACAAAATGTATGCTTGCCAACGCTTGTAAATATATCTTTAGCGACCCAGATCAGCCAAGGCTCCTGAATCAATATAAACTCTTTGGAACCATTGTCCGCCGCCAATAGTGTATGAAAAATCTTAAGAAAAATGTTCAGATCTTTCTAAGAAAACTGAATGCTTGTGAACCTGTCCGAAAGAGTGAACCACCAAAATTAATCCACCAATTTTTTTGGACCCTTGTCGGTGCATTGTTAATTATTCAAGTTCTTAAGAACAATTTGCAACTATATTTCTAAAAGTACGTGGAAGAATCTATAACGATCAGACCGAAATTCTTCACATAGATGATGAATTCGCCACATTCCAGACGTTTGGTCTTTATCGGGTGGCAAGCAAAAGAGCGGAAAGTACACTTAGGTGAAAAATTCCATATAGTTGCACTACTTGACAAACACAAAATTTCTTCTTCTGAATCTGATGACATAATTTATGCTCTCACTTCACGGTTTACCAAGAAACTGAACACCTTCTTGTGAACACTACACCTCGAGATGTATCTTCACCTCGCCTCGCCTCGCTTTGTTGTGCACGAACCCTAAGAAAAATTTAATGCTTTACTACGAAAGTAAAAATTTTGAACAACTCCGGTTTGAATCAGTGTAGCTATGAAAAATGAACGGGTGTCTAGACGTTGATTGCATAACTAGGGTTCTAATAGAAGAACCGTAAAACAAAATTTGTTAAGGGGGTACTCTAGTCTAGAAATTCGAAAAAATCGATTTTTTTTTTGTTTTCATATTTTCAAAGTTTAACTATTCAAGAATATGCCTACAAGAGGAGTTTTCAAATTTGTATCTTTATATTTAGTGTTTACTTCCATCCAGCTGCTAACAGTTGAATTCTAAATTCCAAACCACGTGGACGTATGGACTTTAAGGGGTAACACCTCTGTAACGGCTAAAAAAAAAGGTTTTTTCACGAATTTTTTTCTCGCAAAATTAAAGGTGTTTGAGAAAAACCTTTTAAGGGTATTATCGGGCATACATTAAACTTTATTGATAAATTTTTGACAGCGAAAAAAAAACAAAATGGCCGCTCCACAGCTATCTTCCCGGGACATGTTTCGGAGCAAGTTTGACGCGCTTGGTGGCGACCTCCATTTTCAAAGGAAAAATTTTTTTTTCTCGCACGGGACCTTTTTTTTCTTATTCTAGAGGGTTTATTTATTAAGCCAATAAAAAAAAACGATTTTTCAAAAAAATTACCGTGGTGTTACACCTTAAACGCGTTTTTCTCGAAACTGCCTTTTTCAAGACGATGCCCACGATTTCTCAAGTTCTACTGGACCGATTTACTTGAAATTTTTTTGAGAGTCTTCTTTATAGACTTGTCTATGTCCGGAACTAGCCGCATCCCAAAAATTCAATTTTTACTATTTTTAAAAAATTCGAAAATGTCAAAAAAGTGGTACAAAAATTGCTTTTTTTAGGCAGCGGCCATTTTGTGAAAAAAAAATTCAACTTCAACGGACAGCGACATTACTCTAGACTAATAATCTTTTTTATTTTTTTTTCGGATTGCTAGGCGAGTTGGTATCGTGGGCATGATCACGCGCCAATTTTTTGAGGCCCCCCACTACATCAGCTGGTAATTTTTTTGAATTTTTAACTTTTTTACTTTTTTTCTGTATTCTTGCAATGTTAATAAATAACTCATAAAAAAATGGATAGAAAAATAATGATTGCCTTTTTTTTACGGCACTTCAAAAATCACCTAAAATTCGGGCCTCGAGACTAGAGGCTCAAGGCTTAAATACAATTGCGACGGGCAACGGCAAACGACGAAAAAATGCCGCTGTCTAACTTTTAAAAGCATAGTTTCTTATGCGAATGCCTAAATTACGGCGGGTACCGGTCGGCGATCGACGAAGATGCCGTCGTCGGGATTGATCAATTTCTAATTTTTCCGTCGGCGCTGCAGTACTACCAACAGAATCAAACGAATAAACTTGTTGTGGCATTTATTTTTGTCAAGGTTGTAGGACATCGCTGCAATTTTAAAACAATGAATTTTGATGAAAAATTGATTGAGGCAGTGTGAAATCATAAAATAATTTATAGTTTACAAGACAGGCAGAATAGACAAGTGGACAAAAAAGACGTGGTTTGGATGGAAATTTCGAGGTGCTTAAATACAAATGGTAAAGTTGTGATATTTTTGGTATTTAGTTTGATTTTAATTTAGTTAATTTCTGTATTTTAAATTTTTCCTTTCCACACTTTATTGCAATTCTTTCAAAATAATATAAAATATTCTCGATAAAAATCTGTTTCAAAACACTCAAAACTAATAACAAATGAAATTGCAGTACCTTTCTTCTTTCACAATCGCGGGGGTCACTGTCTGCCGTTGCAATATCAAGGCTTAAACACAATTGCGACGACAGACGACAAACGAGGACGATATATCGCTGTCAAACTTCTAAAAGCCCAGCATCTTATACCCTACACACGGGACATATCAATGATCATTGACGGAGCAATTATCATTGCATAGCTTGTGTGTCACTGCATCATCGGCGCAATGGTCATTCATTTCGTCATTGCACCAATTACGCCCCCCCCACAAGCTCATTCGTTTGCAATTATGCATTGTTTGTCATTTCTTTTAGCGATAAGCGCGCTTCCAGCGGTGAGGAACTGCAAATTATTAGAAAAATCAGCAGATTTTCCAGCCATCACTGTCAGAGATTATTTGTGAAATTGGCTGATACATTTTTCAAGGTAAATTTTGCATATTTCCCAAATTATTGAATTCTTCAAAAATATTTCATACATTATAGATGGAAAAAGAGACGAAGAAAAAAGCAAGATTGTGGGAAAACTGCTGAAAATTATAAGTTGTGCGAGCTGTGGCGCATTTATATAAAAGATCTGAGAAAGGCATGAAGAAATAGCCACATATACGCGGATATGTCTGCGAAATTTTGGGAATTTTTGGAATTAATGGGTCAAATCTAGTCTTTCAAATCTAATTACGTGACGATCGTCATTGCCGTGTGTCACCCTAAAACAGGAATGATCATTGGTGCAATTACGTAATTGAACCAATGATCATTGATATGTCCCGTGTGTCGTGGGTATTATGCGAATGCACCAAATTGCGACGACCGAGCGACGTTGAGCGATCGACGACATTATCGCCGGGATTGATCAGTTTCTAATTTTGCCGTCGTCGCTGCAGTACTACCAACAAAATTAATCAAATGAAATGGTCGTGGGGCATTCACTTTTGTCTTTTTTAGGTGGTAGCACGCCGCGGTAATTTTAAAATAATGAGTTTTGAGGAAAAATTGATCGAGGAAATGCGAAATCCATAAAATAATTTATAGTTTACAAGACAGGCAAGACAAATGGACAAAAAAGACGTGGTTTGGATGGATATTTCAAAGCGTTTAATTTAGTTAATTTCCGCATTTTGCAGTTTTTTTCACACTTTGGTCCATTGCATTTCTTTCAATATAATATAAAATATTCTTGATAAAAATCTCCTTTTAAAACGCTCGAAACATTTAACAAATGAAATTTCAATATCTTCTTCTTTCACAATCGTCGCTCACCGCCTGTCGTTGCAATTGTGTTCCCAATTTTTCGACTGCCTGTTTTGCAACGATATTTTCGCTGTCGTTCTGTCGCTCTGTCGTCGGAATTGTGTTTAAGCCTTTACTCCCAATTTTTCGACTACCTGTTTTGACAGCGTATTTCCCGCTTTTATGATCGCTGACCAATTTCTTAGAAACAATAACACATTTTAAATTCGAAATTGTGTGCTTTTTCATATATATGAGTAATCGGCCCAACAAAAATATAAAAGCATCTTCATAATTGGGCTGCTAAGCATTACGTTCCATTTTTCAAACAATCAAACACTTAAAATAAATATGTATTTCAAAATTACTGACCAAGGTATATAGAAGACGGGTTTTTCAAATTGAGTTTTCAAAAGTAAATAATTAAAAGACATAGAATTTGAATTGAAACTGAAAAAGTTTTTATTTATTTTCGAAATATAATGTTTGTCATTTATACTCTAAAAAAGATATCTCCCATGTGACCACCTCTTGCGTCTCTACGCAGTACCTGATTCTTTTATCAAAATTTTCAATCACATTCTGGCATAGTTGCGGCTCTATTTCACCAATAACTCGAATAATTTCTGCTTTCAATGCTTCAACGTTTTGAGGATTATCCTTGTAGACCTGTGCTCTCATATGGCCCCAGAGAAAGAAGTCTAACGGTGTCAAATCACAGGATTTTGAAGGCCAATTCACGTCACCGAATCTGGAAATAATATGCAATAATTGCAAAGTTTCTCTGGCTGTATGACACGTAGCCCCATCTTGTTGAAACCACATGTCTTTAGTATCAATATTTTCCAGTTTTGGCCATAAAAAAGTTGTGATCATGTCGCGATATCTGGTACCGTTAACGGTTATGGCTCTTCCAGCAGCATTTTCGAACGGACCATATCAGAATCATACCACCAGACGACAATGTACACCAAACAGTGACTCTTTGTGGATGCATTCGCCTCTCTTGGATCACGCGAGGGTTTTGCTCTCCCCAAATACGGCAGTTTTGTTTATTAACGTAGCCATCGATCTCGAAATGTGCTTCGTCCGAAAAGATGATTTTTTACGAAAAATCGTCGTTTTGTTCCAGTATGCAATTGGCAAAGTCCCGACGCATGGAATGATCTTGGGCAGCAATTTTTGTGTCAATTGAACTTTGTTGGCCTTCAAGGCTAAATATTTGTGCATAATACGCCATACAGTTGCCTCAGAAAGTCCCAATTGTTGTGAACGTCGGGAAATTGACGTGTTGGGGTCAGCTGCAACATAATCACTCACAGCACCAATATTTTCTTCTGAACGACCGGCACGAGCATACTGATGCATCAGTTTCTTGAAATTTCCGCACAATATTACCAATTTGTTGCTGAATTGGGACGATTGTGTCGACCATAAACATCGCGTAATTTGCGAAATACATTTCTCACAGAACGACCATTTTCATAAAATAATTCAATAGTCTCAATAGGTTGTTGTAATGTATACGACTCCATTTTTATAAATGGCAAACCTTCAGATGTCAAAATTACATATAATATGGGTGCGTTCATTGTTTGAAGTGTGTTACACAGGCGCGTACTTTTGAAAACTCAATTTGAAAGACCCTGTATATACCTTTATTACTGACTATCCTGTGATAGGTATGATAGATGACTTGACACTATATAAAAACGCAAGAAAATTCTAAAAAATTTGTACACGTTTAAAAGACGAAGAGCTACGAGCGAATGAATATTATACCCAATCCACTATTACTACTCATAAGAAAAAAAAACAACAAAACCGTTACTATGTTTCCATGCGGAGTTCAATCCGGATTGAATGGGAATTAGTGCTCATGGAAACGAGAATTGAGTTGAGTTTCGTTCAATCCATATTAACTCCACGAAACCAGTCGGGTTGAGTTGGTTTTTGTGTAAGTATTAGTTAGAGTAGTGCTGATGAGTGCCTTATCCAATCCAAATTCAGCTACTTTGTATGAAATATATTATATGTCAGCTCAACTCAAGCCGTTCATGGAAACAGCATCGAGTTAACTCAGCCAACAAAACAATTCAAACTCAACTCTGGCTCATGGTAACATAGTAAATATCACACTAAAATCGTCCTGTTAAACTTTTACAGCTCGCTCTACAGTCCAGCGCCAAATTCAAATCACCGCGAAGGTTAGGTGGCGCTTGGGGGGGGGGGGGGGGGTCATGACCCTGTGACCCCCCTGTATACGCGCCTGCAGTGTCCCCACATGCAGGGTGTCCCAGACTAATATGACTATATTTTGCCATATGATTACTTTCATCCAGACAAGCAAAAACTGGTATGGCAGGAGGGGGGGGGGGCAAAATTGTATCCTACCGAGTTTTAGGGTGATTAGTAAAATATGCTCTTTTTTCATTAAGCGCACTCTATATCTTGAAAAGTACAATTTATACGGTCTTTTTTAAGACGGCATTGTATGTAGAACTTTAAGGTCCTTTCTATGAATGTTAAACCACGCCGTAGTCCTCCCCCCTCCAGAGTTATGACACTTAAAATTTGGTAAAAAGATTGGTTTTTGAAAAAAATTTAGAAAGAAACAAAAATAAGGCAATGCGTGTAATTCTACGTTGTAATCGTTTCACTCCTATTAGTAGTATGTTAAATTCTTTATTGTGGGTTAATATTAAACAAAGAATTGAGCTAGATATATAGAAAAATGGGTTGGTTCTAGAATATCTGGATGGCAGAGGCTCAACCATTCTATGAGGAGCGTCGGAGAGTTTCAGATTACAATTATACAATAGATCGAGTACACAGAATTCACTGGTACCTATGTATATGAGTTCAAGAAATTTAATGAACTTCTAACTGAATTAAAAAGTGAACCAAATTTTATGTGTTTTAAAAAAGGTTGTGTGCAATATATTAAAAGTATAGCAATATTGTAAATTTTTAAAACTTATATATTTGCGAACTTGTAAATGTAAAGGTTGTGGTATTGTATAGCGATAATATTGCTAATAAATTATTATTATTATTTATGATTAAAGTGGTAGACTTACCACTTTTTGAGGTAACATTGTACAATCTACCAATTTCTGCGATAGATTTATGACTAAAAAAGTACAATTTATTTTCCATATTTGTTTTCGATTGCTAAAAATTTCGTTGACATTAACGACATAAAAAGAGTCAAAGTAGTAATTTTTCTATTCCATTCTTTCTCTTGTAAACGCCTTTCCGTATAACAATGGTATCCATTGAAGAATTAAATTCTCAATTTAGGATCCTAATTTTGTTCTCAAAAGAAATAAAATAAGTAAAAAACGAGTTTTCAAACAAAACTGAGGCCAAGCCGCATGAAAAAGTAGATAATAAACTTTTCTTCACACACAGAGGTGGACTCAGATTTTTTGATTGGGACATTTCTCTTGAATATTCTTTCTCTTCATGAATCAAATCACTTATTACCTCTGTTTGATCATACTGAAATATATCGGTGATTGTCAGCGAATAAAATCTGAGTCCACCTCTGTGTGTGAAGAAAAGTTTATTTTCTACTTTTCCATGCGGCTTGGCCTTAGTTTTGTTTGAAAACTCGTTTTTCACTTATTTTATTTTCTGCCTTTTTCACGTTAACTAAACTGTTATTACGTGCTGCATGGAGATATTTTAAAACAATTTTTAAGTTATGTTTGGTGCCGATCCGAAAACACAAATTTTTCGAATATCAAATTGTTGAAGTACTGGAACGGTTTTCTGAAATTTAAATTATGTTTTAAACAGCGCTTTTTAGCTGTATTCCAACTTGATCCCATATAACATAAATTTTCCCGATTTTCCATGTTTTGCACAGACTTTTCCTATTACTATGATTTTTTTTTAAAAATTTACATGAATTTTCCTCGATTTTTCATGCAAGTTTTCATGATTGTTGAAGAGAAAGTATTGATGCCAGTAGGACGGAAAAAAATGATTCCGCATAGCTTATAAAACTTTTTTGTAGGAAAATTTTCCGGAAAAGTCGGAAAATTCCGGAAATTTTCGGAAAATTTCCGGAAAAATTGGAAAATTCTGCATTTTTCCTGAAACAAATTTAACACTAATCATATCGATGAAAATTTGTCCGATGATTTTCCCGCTTTTCCGGGTTTTCCATGGAGTTTTCCACAAAAGCAACTTTATGCAACTCATTTCGCTCTACAACTTTGTCTTAGGTTGCAAAACGCTTCTTTGGTCTGAAAAACTCCGGAAAAGCGTTTTACATGAATTTTCCTCGATTTTTTCTGCAAGTTTTCACCATTGTCGGAGAGAAAGTAATGATGCCAGTTGATAGGGAACTTGATCCTGCATAATTTAGAAAACTTTATTACCAGAAAATTTTCCGGAAAAGTCGGAAAATTCCGGAATATTTTTTCGGAAAAATCGGAAAATTCTGCATTTTTCCTGAAACGGATTTATCACTAATCAAATTTGTACCAAATTTTCAAATGATTTTTCCCGATTTCCGGTTTAAATTTTGATAGATACAATTGTCACGCGACATGAACCAGTGTGCCAAATTTCAGCTCGATGTGATGACGAAAAGTGGGTCTACGAGAGTGTCGAAAATAGTAAAAAAGAAATATATAAATAAATAGACAGACAAATTCGTGTACGAGTTAAAGGGAATGGCCTCAAAAATGGACTAAGTCAGGCAATCCTATCTTGGTGCTGCCATATAAAAACTTAGGTTGTTTACGTATACTGTGAAAACTATCAGTCCTAGACATTTTTATTGTACTAAAAAGTTCTTCAGAATACGAAGTATTATAAAATTGGTTATAATCAATAATCATTTTTATTGTCCGATGAAATATATGCGAAAAACCACTTCAAAAATCAAACTTGTACAGATTCGTTCTCAGCTAATAATTATCCGTTCCGTGAGTTCTGCTGTTGGAATAATTTAGGGAATTTTTTTAATAAGAGCATGAGCTTTTCGGACCCTGACTGATAGGGCTACGGAGACTATTTATCACGAGCCGGGATAACTTTACGGGCTTGAACAGAGCAAGAATATTATTCAATGTTACGTGCAATCGTTCTCGAGGACTAAATATTTGCGTATTTAATGCGAGAAGTTTGCATATTAAAATTGATTATTTCATGTACATTTTTCAGGCAACCGGGAGTTTTTAGTAAGGACAAAACAAGCTGTGAACTTGACCTGGATGTGCACAGCAAGCACTTGTGGATGAAATGCATGATAATTCAAATCTAATGACTTCCAATATCTTTTTACTTCCGCTGAATTAATCGCCGCGAATTAATTGAAGCAATTTGTTGTATCAAGTCTTGTGCTATCGGTCCAGATAATAATATGTCTCCGCGGCTCGTTAAGTTGTTGCATCCTTTCATAGATACCTGGATCCTCCATATCGTAAACACATGTCTTATAACCTGGTCTTTGCTCTGCTGCTGGAAAACCGCTACTATCAGTACGTTTACATGCATAATTGAGTACTTGACTTGAAATCTACTTGAAACTCAAATGGCGTTTTCGTTTGAATTAATTCCAATTACTTGACTTGAAATTTTCTTGAAAGTTACTTGAAGTGACATTTTACCTTTGACAACTCTGCATTAGGTTCTGTACATAAGAACATAATTTTTAGATATTTTGAAAAAAGTGCTTTTTTAAATAAAAAACTAATTATATTTAGGTGTGTATATGTGAATATTTATAAAAAAATATTGAATTGAAATGGATAATAAAAAGCATACCTACGAAGTTAATCGATAATAAAGTTATACCTGCATATATAATTGGCGACCCGGCCTACCCATTACTACCTTGGTTAATTAAAGGCTACTGTGGTTTAAAATCTCCCGAGGAAGAATCTTTAAATGTTTACCTAAGCAAGGCAAGAATTGTAATTGAAATCGCCTTTGGAAGATTAAAGGCAAGGTGGAGAATACTGCAAAAGCGCATAGATATCAACGTAAATTTTGTGCCAAAAATAGTTGCAACGTGTTGTATACTTCATAATATTTTCGAACGCAGGAAAGTGCAATTTAATGAACACAGTGTTTTGGGTGTTAATGAAGCTGAAGGAATTTTTCCCCAACCCGAAGGACAAGATCCATCTTTAACTTTTGGAGGCGAAGAAATACGCAATCACCTTAGAATATACATGGCAAGCCGATATCCACTCCTTAAAAGTAATAATAGTTATATGAGCATGCATGAAATGAAAATAATTTAACACATTACTTGTTATTAATGGTATTAAAATAATAACTACAAAATTTAAATAACGTTTTTATTGAGTTCAAGTCTTGGCAGTCTCCTTGTGTTTTTCTAATACATTAATACATATTTATCGCAAAAAGTTGTTGGTACATCGTTATACGGATTTTCTGGTATGGCCTGTAAGCTTATCGCCTCGTATGTTAGCAACAGGTATCAGAGAGTTTTCTGTAGCAACCAACTCTCCAGCAGCATCGGCATTACTTGCGGCATTCCACAGGGTTCAATCTTAGGACCATTATTATTTACACTCTTCATAAATGATCTTGTGACTACTATTAATTATAGCAAGTATCACATGTACGCGGATGATGTTCAAATATACTTGTCCTCACCCCTCGGTCTAATTGAAGATAGTGTATGTAAAATTAATGATGATCTCTCTTGCATTTATCGATGGGCCACGAATAATAAACTGTTCCTCAATGCAACTAAGACTAACGCAATTGTCATCTATAAGAATGAACTGGATACATCCTACTTCCCGCAGATCCTCCTCAATAATAGTGTTATAAAATTTAAAAATTCTGTCAACAATCTGGGTATAATCTTAAATAGTACAATTACATGGTGCGACCACATAAACAGCATTGTGTCTAAAGTCTATGGTGCTCTCCGCAAGCTTTCTGCCTCTGCTAACTTTTTACCATTGTTTACAAGATTAAAAATCGTTAAAAGTTTAGTATGCCCGATTCTTACCTATGGCTGTGAAATATATTACCAACTTGAATCTGCTGTTGCATTCAACTCTGCATTCAACTCTGCTGTCAGATATGCGTACAACCTGAGACGATATGATCACGTATCATCATATGTTACAAATTTATTTGGATGTGGTCTACACTCATATCTCAAGTATCGAGCGGTTCTATTCCTCTTTAATTTGATTTGTTCTCGTAAACCTGAATACTTATATGAAAAAATCAGCTTTGCTCGCTCTAACCGTACGCTAACCTTGCTGCTGCCTCGTGTAGGCAGTGTTGCTACAGGACGGCAATTTTTTGTCGGGACCATCAGACTGTGGAATGATCTCCCCTTTGAATTAAGGCGTGGCAGTCGGGACAGCTTCTGGCGACATATTTTCTTACATTTCTCGAATTTATTGCTATAACTAAGCTACATCTACTTCGAAATCTTAAAATCAATTTGTAAATATAAGTAAGTGCATATAAATAGGTCATAATGAATTTATGAATTTTCCATCATTCTAGACTAATTGTGTAGAGTTTACATTAAATAAATAATAATAATAATAATAATATGTTGTCAATACCCAAAAAATCTTCTCCTCAGTCCCCTTCTGATTTCAGACCTATAAGCATCCTATGCTTTTATCGAAAGTACTGGAAAAGCTAATGGTAAAATGGGATGCTAATACTTCCAGTTCCCTCCCTCTTCTGTCTGGCGTTCCACATGTCTACATACATATATACTGAGCCCTTTATTATTTAGTTTATTTATAAATGATCTCCCTGAAACTGTTCGGGACGTTAGTGTGCACATCTATGCTGACGATGTACAGACCTGTTGGTTTGTTTGAGGACTGTATTGTTCACATTAATGACGATTTGTAAAGAATCAGTACTTATTCCAAAACAAGTCCCAGTATCGTATTCCATAATGGCACTTTTGATCCGCATAATTCATTTATTTTAGTCTTGGATGATACAATTTCAGATTTGGTACCTAAAGTTAAAAATCTAGGCATTAATTTGAACAAACATATATGAAATGCTTCGACAATACACATGTTAAGTTATCGGTAATATTGGTTTATGCTGTATGTACTTCATAGGCTTTGGCTCTCTGCTGGCTAATTATCTTTCAAAAAATAATTAAAACCCTAATTCTACTTTACTTTACTTTACTCTAGGCAGTTCGACTTATCCTAGACTCGATAACGTTTGCCTTCGAAAGACGGAAGTTGCCTTCAATGATTTTATCCGTTTCAACTATGAACTTCCAGCACACAGCTTCGGAACGTAATCAGAATGTAATAAAAATAATATTCCGTTTTCATAAATTAGTAATGGAAATCCCTTATCCTGTTCAGAATAGTTTTCCACCTAGTTATCAGAACGCGATCTTTCGGTGCATTTAAGAATCTAATAAGGGTCCACGATTTTAATTAATCTTCCCGATTTTCACGTTATTCTCTTGTTTCACACCGTAGCTCACTTTCATAATCCATGTTTTTTAGTAGTAGATATACTTTTTCTGTTATTTTTATAACTATTTCCAATTTTTGCATAATTTTAGTAGATTTTTATTTTTAATTTTATTTTAAATTTTATACATTTTCTTTTATTTTTATATCAGACCTAAAATGAAATACAATACCCATATCTGGGCCGGGCTGGTCGCACAACCTTTTTGGCTACATTGGATATTGTCCAAAAGAGAGCGCCTTCAAGCTCAATTGGTGATTTGGCAATAACTTGTCATATCTAGTCACTCGAGCACCGCCGCACCTTTATCGTTACATGCATGCCCAAGTAACATTCTCTGACATCTTTGGTGTTCTTATTGAAATTTTGGTTTTATAAAGTTCTCCACTTGGTTTCCTTAAGGTTAATAGTTCTTAACAGGTTTGTTATTGTGCCTTTTAATTTCGGAAGCTTAACCCCAATAAAATTGGTCATAAGAACGTCCTCAACACTAGCATTATAAAACTACTGGTGCTAGCACCATAAGTGCTATAAACGTATTAAGCACCATTCTTATAAGAGCTTAAGTGCTGAGAGTAACACTGTAATAACGATGGTTTTGGAAACTTCTATAGCACCAAATTATAGCACCTTTATATAGAAGCGATATTTTTTAGAGCACCTTTAGGTACTCTTAAGTACGGTTACATTTAAAACCATGGGTATTATAATGGTTTAGCATAGTACCTTTCGCTCCGTATAAAACTTTAAGTACTATAACAGTTCTGAATAATGATTTTAATTATAATATCTTTTGTTAAATATTAAATAATTCAACGGGGCGTTGTATAATTCGGACCAATCTCTGAGAAATGTGTAAATTTTTAATATGAGAATATACCCACACAACAAAATATAGGTTCTTTAAGATGCCCATATAAAAGTTCTTAATACTTTAACGTTTATTGTGCCTCTTTATATAAGTGTTATAATAGTTCGTATGGCCTTACTAAGTTAGTGCATTTAGTTTTATTAGCTGTCTTATAGGAACCTTTATAGAGCTTACAGACTTATAGAGGCTATATATGGCAGCCTTACAAGTCCACAATTACAAAAATTTTAGTGCTATAAAGTGCCAAAACGCACCTATAAGGGGTTTATAAAAGCCACCAATACGTTTCCAGCACCAAATCTTAAATACACTGGTGTTAAAAGTTGGTGCTGGAAACGTATCTGAAATCCTTATGAGAATTAAATTGTTAGTTGGATGGTCACTGTTCCGATGAAATATCTACTCTGATCCCTTGTAGAATGATTTTTGCTCGCAATATTCGCACTGCAAACCGCACACATCCTTTTACTCTTAAAATTACCTTCGGTCGTACAGTAAAATTCCGTGAAGCTTTTTTATCCCGAACTGTGCGAATGTGGAACAGTCTACCATCTTCTGTCTTTCCTCCGGCATACAATCTGCGAAATTTTTAAGGGTCACATACATCAGCACCTCCGCTGCTCTCCCCACATTCCCTAATTCCTTTGCCTATCTCCTTTCTGCCATGCTGTGCTTTGCATCATAGGGTATCCCTTGACCTTGGCTTAATAATAAAGGGTTTTCCAATAAGAGGTGTTATTTTAATTAGCCCGCTATTTCGGTAGATGTCACTTTTGGAGCTGTCATTTTTTGACATTTGAGAAGTAGAAACTACGCCATTAATAAAAATGGAATGATATACGATTCAGCAACGCATTGAAATTATTAAAATTCACTATAAAAATGGTGAAAATGTGGCAGAAACGGTTCGTAAAACTCGAACATTTTTGGGTCGTCGGTCGTGAAGCACCTTGTCGGACCGCAATACAGAAATTGGTAGAAAAATTCCAGCTGTCGGGACAAGTTAGTGATGTGAAGAATAAAACCCGTGCACGTCGCTCAAGAACAGCCGAGAATATTGCTGCTGTAGCCGAAAGTGTTGAAGAAAACCCAGGTTTGTCCATTCCTCGTCGTTCTTTGGAATTAGGCATTCCACAAACGTCATTACACCGTATTTTGCATAAAGATTTCGGTCTTAAGGCTTATAAAGTTCAGTTAACACAAGAACTCAAGCCGGCCGATCATCAACAACGTCGAGTCTTTGCTGATTGGGTCCTTGAAATGCATGAAAATGATCCGGAATTCCATCGAAAACTCATCTTGAGTGATGAGGCCCATTTCCACCTTGATGGCTTCATCAACAAGCAAAATTGTCGCATCTGGGGCTCGGAAAACCCAAGAGTTATTATTGAAAAGCCTCTCTATCTTCAACGTGTGACTGTTTGGTGCGGTTTATGGTCCCGCGGGGTCATTGGACCTTACTTTTTCGAAAATGAGGCTGGAGCAGCAGTTACTGTGAATGGATTGCGCTATCGACAGATGATTAATGATTTTTTATGGCCGGAATTGGATGGTATTGATCTGGACAACGTTTACTTTCAACAAGACGGCGCTACGTGCCATACAAGCAACGAAACTATTGATCTTTTACGGGAAAAGTTTCCGGACCGTGTTATCTCTCGAAGAGGTGATCACAATTGGCCACCGAGATCTTGTGACTTAACACCTTGCGACTTCTTCCTTTGGTGCCACGTGAAGGAGAAGGTCTACGCCAACAGCCCAGCGTCGATTCAAGACCTCAAAGATGGAATTCGTGAGGCTATCGAGGACATAAGGCAGCCACTTTGCGATTTGGTTATGGAAAATTTCATGAAAAGGATATGGTCCTGTAGGCGTGGTCGTGATGATCATTTGGCTGATGTTATTTTCTATTATTAACGGCATACCTTCCTCTTTATAATGAAATAAAGATCCGATCATTTATTTCAAAAAATGGCATTTTTCTTTGAATATCAAAATAACACCTCTTATTGGAAAACCCTTTATATAAAAAAAATAAAAAATTATAATGTGCACCTAAATGTAGTTCCGAAACTTTTTGTACTAAAAAGAATGTGAAATCTTGTGTACTTTGCTAGTCCAATAAACAATAATAATAGTTTTCCATTTATTTCAAATAGGTTCGCATTTTTTCAAACGGAAGTCTATTTGTCTGAAGCAGCTTCCTGCGCATTTTTTAAAAATTATCAGTTACTTTAACGTGATATGATATCCCGTTTATACTTTTCAACTGGACATATTTTTTCCAGTGTTCAATTAGCTTTAACGAGAACCTTTAAACGTATCCAGAAAAAAAGAAATGATTTTCATTTCTTGAAACTAAAAGAGAGCAGCAAGCTTCCAAGTGGTGCCTTCTTCAATCCTGGCAGGAATAAATATTGCCCTCCGCTTAAATTTGTAGCAATCACAGCAAATCTAGCTCCATTAAAAGCTCGCTGCTGCCAAGCTAAGCCTACAAATCTAGATTAACCTGGAATGCTGCTGCTTGCTATATATGTAAATGGTGGACCTTAGTTCGTTCGTTTTCACCCCCTAAATAGAAATTATATACTACTCGTACTCATGTACGTATGTACGTACGTATATATACGCAGCCCATGTCATGCTCAGAACTTTCAAGCATTCTGCGTCTCACCCATGATATGTGTCTCTGCTATCAATTTGCTACTCTCGCTCGACCCCCGTCCCCTACGTTTTTTTTTGTTTTTTTTTTCTGTAGGTATTAATAGATATGCGTACGTGCAAGCTCATCGCTGCCGCAATTAGCAAATTAAGTTGGTGTTATTGGATTTAACGTCGAAATAGCGCTTTTCGGGTCCCTAACGAGACAATCGAAATCTTTTAGACGAGAAGATGTCCTTCTCTTGCCCTGCGTCTCTTGCTTGATGCTTAAATTTAATGTTTTTTCTTAACGTAGAACCGTGCTTTGCCCTAAATTAAAGTGAACTCATTTACTTAACGTTCATGCATGGATCATTCTAGCTGAGGAGAGACGACGACGGTGTCTAACAAATGATGCCCTGCCGTACGTAAGGGTGGCATATGCAGGCGTACAACGTACATACATATTTATATGTAGGTATATATATATATATATGTACTCGTATATAGCTCCGGAACACAATCAAGTACATTTCCTGGAGTTTTGGATTCGGTTCGGTGTATAACAAAGCACAAAAATGTTATACAGTTGCTGCTAATTGCATTCGTGCTATGCTAGCGCTATAGCTATTCCTATCCCCACCGTACACCAGTCCCTACAGCCTGGGAGATTCACAACGTTTTCTATATCATGCTTGGCTGGTCGAGCTGGAAAAGCAGTGAAGCGTCGAGGCGAGTAAAACGTTGTGGCATCTCGTGAACACCGAGAATACGTTCTAAATTTATACACACATCGAACGGCACAAATGACCTATGCGTTTAGTTGGCTGCTCCTAGTGAATGGATATCGGTTTCGGTTCAACTAGAGTAAGTAGACGTCAGATTTGCAAACACTCCCCAACCACAAGAGCGCCCCCAGAGATTGTCCGATTCAAATCCAATCCACCTAGCGGGTGATCAGCTCCAGCATCTCTGGTTTTACATACATACATATATAGCCGGCAGAAACTATATTCATCGCCCCCACTTTTTGGATGTACATACATACATATATATGCGGACATATTATCGCACATTGAGCATGGATCCGCTTGATTGATTTTTCACTTCAGTTTCGAGAACAGCACCAGCATATAGTGTGTATGTATGTCTGTTAACTGTACATATATGATGCACTTGGGAGGATAGCCCCGTTCTCATTCACCCAATTCTCAAATAAAATTTTAATAAATCAGGACTATCTACGTAATTGACCATTGCACGGCCTGCAGTTTTGCAGCTTAAATTGCCTTCCATGATATGTGCTGTATGTGTCCCTGCTGCTGCTGCTGCTGGATGTTGTTCCCCTTGCTCAATCTGGTTTACAGCACAGCTGCACCATTGTTGTTAGCTAGCAAGCACAGTGAATAAAGGAACTATACAAAGGAGCAGATCCTGCAGTTTACTCTACCAGCATACCCGGGTTCCGGACTTATCCGTCCGTCAGCCCGTCTGCATCCTATCCCTAACTGTATTGGTTTTAACCAACGAACGTATAATCTTCTGCTCGCTTCACTTTTGCTCCCATAATATGTATATGTATATGTATGTGCCTAGTCGGTGTAAACTTACTGCATAAAAATATGTACCTAGACTTGACCAGTCAATTATATGTGCAGACTTTATTTTTATTAATAGCATGGCAGTTGGTACTTGCATCTTTGTCCTGAATTGCAATACGATCGTGCATAAAAGATTCCGGAAGGTCCTTTCTTTATGAATGTTTAGAGCTTAATGCCATCAGTGCACAATTTGTCGGGAAATAAATCTCACGTCACTAAGCAATCTTGGCATTAATATTTCCAGCAGTACATTAAGCTGGACTACTCGTAGTAGAGCTGGGCAGATCGCATTTTCTCAGTTGCCAAAACAGCCTCGAAATATCTTGGATTTCTGGAGAAAGGTGTAAGAAATATTTCAGTTCATCGAATTTAGCATCCCTCTATAAGTTATCTGCATATATTAGACCTAGAATAGAATATAATTCCCACATCTGGGGCAGAGTTGGTCCTTCGAGCAGGAAACTATTGGCGTAGGCATGGTGTATAAAATATGTATAACATTATCGTAACCAAAATGCCGTTTTGTGTGTGTTTGAGGTTCGGCCATTTTGTATCTTGCTTGTCAGATTTCAAAGCGGGAACTTGGTACTTTGGTACATTTGTTACGTTCTTTTGCGTGGAAATTTTTTGTCTGGAAGTTGGAATCTAACACATTGACGTAGTAACATGGGGATTGCATAAGGAATTAGAGCTTCCATGCAAGCTGTACTTCCATAATTCTTGCACTTGCAATCCACACTGTCATGCAGGTAGCTCAGCTCACCGAACTTGAATGCTGAAAACTCAGAGCAGCTCAGGTGATAAGCATTTGACATTATACAGTTTTCAAGATGGCGGAAAAAAATATTTGAGAGCGGGAGATTTTAAATTAATAAATTTATTCCAGTAAAATGAGTGTTTTGGGATCATACACATTACATCATTTACCAACACCTTCCTATTAATTTTTTCTTCTGTTTTGTTATAATTGCCGATATACACAAGAATTTACACCGCAGTGCCATTTTTATACCCTAGATTTGAATCTATAGGGTATACTAAGCTTGCCATTCCGTTTGTAACGCACAGAAATAATGATGGTAGAGCAAAATGGATTGGACACCCTCGCATAAAATTAAAAGTTATTTTGATTTTTGCATGTCCGTCTGTCCGTCCGTCCGTCCGTCCGTGCGCACGATAACTCGAGAACGTGTTCACTTAGAAAGCTGAAATTCTGTACACGGACATTAAAAAAAAAGTACAATTAAGTTCGAAAATGAGACAAATCGGGAAACTCCTTCGTGGGGTTGCCATACAAAAATTTCGTTTTCCACTATATATTTGGACACTACCTGATAACACGTCGATATAGAAAGCTGAAATTCGGTACATTGTGTTTTCATAGTAATAGCAAATAAAATTTCAAAAATGGGCTAAATCGGGCAACCCCTTCTTGGTGTTGCCATATAATAATTTTGGTTTTTTACATATACTTTGAAAACGATCAGTCCTAGACATTTTTATTGTACTAAAGGCTTCTTCAGAAAAAAAAAATACTATAAAATTGGTTATAATAATTTTTTCTGTCCGACGAGCTGTTCTAGAAATATATGCTAGAATCCAATGGAAAAAATCAAAATTGCTCAAATGGGTGACCATACGAAATTTCATACGGGCATTCATCTAGGGTATCATAAGAATTGGTCTTAGACCTTTTTAGCTTTTTCACTTGTTTAAATGAACTTGCATGCAAGGTGATAAGACGTAAAGCGAAGTGCCGTCTCCTGTCAAATTTAAAAACGCGTTGGAAAGAAGGCTTGCATGCAAACTGTATTTCTTCGTGTAATCCCCAAGTAAGATATAGGAAAAGGGAAAATTGTCCCATTAACTTGAGTTATTATATTTTACATATTACCAACAGACATATGTAAATATTTATTTTCTCCATCAGTTTCTGCACAAACGAAATTCCCAACTAGTTTGTTCAGTGAGAACTACGCGAATATCTAATAGATTCCGCCTTGTATCATACTTTCATTTAAATAATATTTTTTTAATTAACATGGCGACTCCATATGCTGAGAAATATTCTCGACTTCAATGATGTATCCCAGACAACTTAAAAGTGGTAACCCGGGTAACCAGATATGAAATACAAGCGACAAAACAACGATAAATTTTAGTCATTTGTCGACAAAATTATGTGAAAAATATGATTCGAAACTGTGTGGTCAGGGTTGACGCCAATTGTCACATAATGGTTGCGTTCTTTTGTGTTCGTAGAACAGAGCAGAGCAAACAAAACGACATACAAAAGAACGCCTTATACATTTTCATAGAAAGATTTAAATGAAGCGAACAGTACAAATAGTTCACCTCAATCGACAGAACAATTTGTTCTCTTCAGTATAAGGGAGTTTTAGAACAAGGTACACAAAAAACACAGCTAATATGTCATATAAACAATCACAGCAATGTTAATAAAAGCTGTGCCATTCGATACACTTATGGCGGGTTTCACACTCAAGGCTTAAGCCATCGCTGTGGCTTAATAAATATTTTGGTTTCATAGTCAAGGCTTAAGTGATATCACTGGCTAAGGCAACCTTAACTTAAGCCCGTCATCTCGAAGGTTTAAGTTTCAGATGTTGCTGTGAAACACATAGGAAATTGTTGCTAAATATATATTTTGCATAAGTATTATAATTTCTGTTATTAAACGAACGTGCATATTTCAAAAGTTATACTTTAAAACTAAATTGAAATTTTCCAAGCGAAATATAGTAATTTAGTTTTGAGTACCTACTGTCCGGCAACTAGCCTTAGCATTCCATTTGACGTGTTAGGAAGCAACCAAACAGTTTAAGACAAAAATGAGTTAATTATCTGATGCTAGGATATAAGCGACAAAAAAATGTATAATATAATACATATCGCAAAGTGGGCGCCCGCAAGCCGCAACATTTCGAGAAATGGAATGACGTTGATTTTTATTCTCGGTTCCGACTGTAAACACATTCGGCTATGATGGTTTACGTTCTCGAAACATTCTGCAACAATAGTTTTTTGGGGTTGATATCATTCCAGGTAAAAACCATAGCAAACTCGTAAATAATAAGTTCTCTCTTTCGCTTTTGGTTTTTAATTCACAATGGCAATTTTCCTTTACAAAAATTCACAATTACAGCAATGCTGACAACTTAAAAATTTTCATCTGCGGCTTAACTAAGCCTGAGCTTACCGAGTACTGTGTAACCGTGTAGGCTTAAGCTCTAGGCTTAAGCCACATCCGTGGCTTAGCTATTTGTGACATTTAAATGTCGGCACTTTATGAAACTTATTTAGGTATTTAAAACTGAAGTTGTAAAAAATACACCAGTTTTTGAAATTTTTTTATTTATTTCTGAATGCGATTACGATATCTGAAAACGGAAAAATAAAAACAATTAAAACTGTGTAGTATTAAAACACAAAAACAATACTTTCCAAGAAATAATGATTTTTTTTTGGTTTAATTTTACAGTGAAATGCTCTACGTTCTTCTAGTTTGAACAATAATGAATCAAAGAATATATTTGCGGGAGTGCAGTTCTTTATATAGGGCATGCCTGGAAGGTCATGAATAATTGGACTTTTGGTGGTGGGGGATTTATGGAAAGACAGCGGCGTCCTGGATATAGTTGATGTTGGGAAAAGCAGTGGCGTGCTACATCCTCCCCCTCTAGCACCGAGATCGCCACGATGAGGCGTGACACTGCTGTTTGAGTTTTCTTCGGCCGTCCTCATTTTCGTATGGCACTAACGGTTGCGGAAGGTTTTCTGAAGATCCTTTGTATGAGGTTATGGCTGATGTATGATATTTTCCAATTGGAGTAGTCGGATCATCAGCGGAAGCGATTTCGTACATGGTAGCTCCGCACTTATTTAAAACTATGTAAGGACCATCTTTCTTGGGAGCGAACTTTGAAGTATAACCACTACATGCGCGGCTTAATGTATGTGTCATAACCCAAACCTTATCTCCGGGGTTATATTCAGGATCTGGACGACGCTTAGTATCCGAACTCTTCTGATTTCCGTCCGTCCTTTTCGTGGAAGATCTATTTTGGTGCTACAGACGGTCTCATTGCAGGGTGCGCGAGATAAACAATCGGCAACAGTGTTCCATTCTACGGGCGCGTATACTATTTTGAGATCATAGGCCTGTAACGTTAAAGCCCATCTGGTCAGACGTCCAGATGGTGATTTTAGTGACTCTAACCACCTGAGACGTTGATGATCGGTAATGATTAGTGTCTGGCTTCCTTCGATGTATCCGCGAAATCGAGTGACTGCCCAGACAATTGCTAAGGCCTCCCTCTCGGTTGTGCTATAGTTCCCCTCAGGAGCTGTTAATAATCTACTGGCATACTCAGACTGCCCCTAATGCATAGCTACTGGCATCAGTTTTAATTACATATGTGAGGTTTTCGTCGGCTTGCTTCAATATTGGGGCCGTTATTAATGAATGTTTTAGTTGCTCAAAGGCATCCTTCTGACTCTTTTCCATTCCCAAGCTGAATTTTTCTTGGTTAACCTTGTCAATGGCTCAGCTTCCGTGGCAAAATTTGGTATAAAGCGTCGATACCAGGAGCATGTCTGAATAAAGGAAATCAAATGCTTTAGGTTTCCTGGCTCACGTAAATGTTGAATACTATCGACCTTTTCAAAATCTGTACAGATGCCATCTCTTGTGAGAAGACTTAAGACTTAAGACTTTTTCGAGGTCTTCAATATGCCTTTGAAATAAGCTGGAGCAAATAATTAGATCGTCTAAATAAGTTAGTATACATATAGAACTAAGAGCGGACTTAAACCTGTCCATCAGGCGCTGGAATGTGGCCGGCGCATTTCTTAGCCCGAAGGGCATGCGTTTGAGTCTATACATACCCACAGGTCGCGATCCGCCTCTTTTACTTTTATCTGCCAATATGATGATTTTAAGTCAATAGTGGTCATGTATGTTGTCCTTTTTGCTTCGTCAATCCGTGGTAATGGGTACCTGTCAGGTACGGTCAACGAATTTAACTGCCTGGAATCAACACAGACTCGGATGTTCCCAACTTTTTTTGGGGACCATTATAACTGGTGATACCCATGCTGATTCGCAGTCCTCAATTACGTCTTGTTTCAACATACTTTCAAGCTCCTGTTGTAGTTGCTTTCGTTTCATAGGCGAAAGTCTATATGGTGGTACAGCAACAGGTGCGCACTCGGGATTTGTTTCGATACGATGTTCTATAAATGGTGTTTCCTATAATTTGCCTGTAAATACGTCCAAGTTCCGTTCAAGTAAATTGTTCACTTGTTGGCACTCGTTTTGGTTTAGCCTTATTGCTTCATCAGACCGCAATTTAACATTCATTGATTTAAATTGGAGTTGTGGGCTCATCCCAACTTCAGTGTAGGGCTCCACCATGCTGTTTACTTCTTCCTTTTGATTAACGAATTCAAAATGCTCTTGTGGGTTGTCTTCAAAGCACCACACTCTTTGGACCACTTAGTTGGGCGTCAATTTGTACTATTAAAACTTGCCTGATCTACAAAAACAGTACTTTCCAAGAAATAATGATTTTATTTGGTTTAATTTTACAGTGAAATGCTCTACGTTCTTCTAGTTTGAACAATAATGAATCAATGAATATATTTTCCGGAGTGCAGTTCTTTATATAGGGCATGCCTGGAAGGTCATGAATAATCGGAGCTTTGGTGGTAGGGGATTTATGGAAAGACAGCGGCGTCCTGGATATAGTTGATGTTGGGAAAAGCAGTGGCGTACTACAACTGGAATTATAAGAGGAATTAATAATATGAATTTATCTAATATTTTTGCTAGAGATATTTATTTTCTTTTGAATGTTGATTGCAAATAGCTGATTAATAGCACGACGGGCGGCGTTTTCAATACTTTTCCCTTCGATTGTTTGTGTGGAAAATTCTTACAATCAATCGTACGCCACTCTAGTAAAATATTAGTCATCACATAATTTTGTCACACTTTGTTCACAGTTTCTTGTGACATTTTTTTCTATAAAAAAATGGTGTGCAGCACAATATAAATGTCAAAATATTGTGTGACATTCCGTTTTCACAATAAGTTCCTCTCTTTTTTTTGACAAATTTTCGACATTGTTTTGTGATGACATTTTATGGCTACCTGGGAACTCTGCATCACGGTTCATTTCAATTTCATTTAGTATCCTGCTCAAAGAACTGATCGCACTGCCTCATTAAGAGTCAAACAAAAACACAATTCCACAGTTTCGTCTCGATTCGTATAAAAGTCAAATTTTCTTATGTGAAACACCAATACAATTGGATACATTACACAAAAATGAATGGAAACGGAGAAGTTTAGCAAATTTCAACTTTTACGGATGGCATAAATTAATTATACGTAAAAAAAAAAAGATTTTTTCATGGTTTATACTTGCACTAGCTGAACTCTATTTGCTAATCAGAGGAAATTTTTTATAGTGTTGTCCATTTTAACATAATACTGGTATCCCTCTCTTACCATGTTTACATGCAGAATTGAAAGATCGAGTCGAGATTGAGTTGAGCTTTCGACTCGTGTTTTTGAGCACGCAGGGTTGAGATATTGAGTTGAGAACGGGTCCAAATATAGTTCAAGTGACAGTTAAACATAACATTTTGTGATGAAGTTATAAAAGCTATAAATTTTGTTTAAATAAACAAAATAAACTCACAATAAATTCACAACATACCAAAACTTTTGAGTAAAGAATGAATAAAATAAATTCCAACTGTTAGCTGCCAACTCGACTACTCAATCCGTGTTTATAGGACACTATTTCGACTCGACTACGCCAGCCAAGCGTGGTCGAGTCGAGGATTTAAGTCGACCCAATTTCAACTCGAGCCACGTATACATGGAGTTGAACCCGAGTTGAACCATGGTTCAACCCTGCATGTAAACATGGTATTTGCCCATGGTTATTCCCCTAAACATTTTGGGCCTTCAAATACGACAAGCACAATAATGTTGCTCCGCGTAGTTCCTCATATGATTACCGAAATTAATTGTGTGCCTGTTCAATTAAATCACAGTTTTTTATATAAACAATTACTGTATCATAAATTCACAACACGTAATGATTATTAAATTATCACCTCAAATCTCAGGTAAACATCTGTACAGACGTCCAATCAGAAATTTCAGAAATCTCGCAATTTCAAAATGGCCGGAGCTAATATACTTGCAGTAGTATTGCTATGATGCGCGTACTCCGGATCGAAATTTGGTAGTATGGAATTTTTCCCCCGAATACTTCTCGCCCATAAGAACTGCCTAAAAACTTCCACGTGGCGGCTATTGTATTGGAAAACAACTAAACCGACACAGGCCTTCGATATTTTCCCTTCACTCGGGGGTTACACGAGATAGTACAGCTTGCATGCAACTTGCACGTGTAATGATGAAAATTATGAAAAATCATGTCAGCTGAGGTGATAGTATTTTGACATTATACAATTTTCAAGATGGCGGAAAAGAAAGGATTGAGAGAAATTGAAAAATTTATTCTGGGGAAATGAGATTTTCTGGAATTTAATGCATTATCAACTCCTTCCTATACATTTTTTCTTGGGTTTTTATCATTTTTCAATATACGCAAGACTTAACGTCTCAACGCCATTTTTTAAACGAACTTGCATGCAAGATGATAAAACATCAACCGAGCTGCTTTCTGCTGTCAAGTTTAAAATCGTGTTGGAAGGGAGGCTTGCTCAGCATAATCTTGTGTAACCCCCGGGTTACTCAAAATATGACATTCGGGCGGGGAATCCCCTTGGCACCACTTTATGTTATCTTTCTTCCCGGGACTAAAAATTAGTTTACTTTGAATGAGTTTATATGTAGAAGCATTTTAATTTTTTTTTCAAATCCGATTTCCGGTAAATGCGCATGAACTGGATCTCGTTGTGTAGTGTCTGAAAATAGATAGCGCAAAACAAATTTTTTCTATGTATGTCTCATAAAAAATCTATGATGTTATGCCTTTCCTTATAAATCCATGTGTACACTTCCCCTGGATTACATATGAAAATTTGTCGCCTTTAAAATAACGAAATTCATATGATATGATTTTAAGCATCTACAACTACCGCGTCGGTGTTTCAACTTTAATGAAACAGAGGCGGAGTTAAATGAAGACGACAAGCAAGAGAATTCTTATTCTCATGCCACACACCAGTAAGTGACGGCTAAGAGATAATAATTCTTTAACGGCTACAGATGGAAAATAGACGTAATAAGTCAAATTAAAGAGGAGAGTCCACGGTTTACAGTTTTTATAAATTGTTTTTTATACTAACCACTTTTATGTAAAAAAAAAAGATAGGTCAAACTAAACAAAAGGTAAGAAAATACAAAATTTTGAGCTTAGACCGCCTTTACTCCTAAGAGGACAAGAGTACGGGGCTGACTGAACAGTTGTTGCAAAGGTCATGAAGTTTTGAATGCAATGAGACATACACTCAGTATTTTTTAAGATACAGGGTGCTTTGTAAAAGCCTAGCACATTTTCTTAATCGCCCTGTAACTCCGAAACGGTTAATATGACCCCCCCCCCCCCGCCGGACATAAAATTTTCTGTTTGGCTACATGAGTAGGTGAGTACTATCACCTTCTGCTCTGTGGACCACCTAGGTGTAAACACCCTGTATAGTGCCATCACCCACCACTTTTATCTAATTCGAGTTGCAATCACTGAAATAGCTAAAATCGCGCGAATCGCATTATCCTGATCGCTCAAGTCGCGTACAATGTAACCGCTGCCTAATACATATGTACCGATATTGTTTTTTTTTAACATACATTTTAATAGCCTTAAATTCAAACATAAGCCTAATGTAAAAAAAAACAATAGTGTCTTTAAATCAGCCGGTAAAATATTGAATAAAAAATAAGGATGAGGAAAATATCTCCTACAACATTAGGTCTGATATGGGATGGCAACAAAACCAGATTTCATCCCATTGAAATTATCCACTGCTGCCATGCTACATGGATTGGATGGGCATCACGTTCCGTCAGTTGGTCATTCTTTTAGCTTTTATTCCTTTTCTGCGTTAATCCTTTGTATATAAGCGCAATCTATACAAGCTTTGGCAAACTTATGTGTGGAAAAGCCTAAGGCATAGACAATATAAATAGTGAGAAAGAACACGCCTGCGCTAATTCCCCGGATGGATTCGGTCAATACTTTGGGCCATGATGATGGGGGTGCGAAAACAGTGCAAAACTCTGAGAGAAAACGATTATAAGAAAAGGGAGGAATTGAACACCACCATACATATGTACAACATGCTAGAAGGGAAGGATAATAATTTTTATGTATAAGAAAGGGAGACGAATAGAGATGAAAATGGCATCACTGATGTAAGGTTTGCGTGGGTGGAAAATCGAAACTGGGCATTCTGATTCAATGTAGGTAGGCAGGTAGCGCTACTATGTATATGTGTATCATAATCCAGGGTATACAATGGCTCTATTTGACCAGGACCACAACCACGTTTTATGTGGGAAGAATATGACGTGAAAGATTTCAGTTCAGAAAATGGTTAAATCCACCGGATGTGGGATTACTGTATATATATAGTATATATAGGATTGCTATATATTTACGAATGCTTTTGACAAAGGCACTACTATACAAGATTATAAGAAACATGAAGGGTTTAATACTGTAACAATACTCTGCTTTATCCTTTGTATTAAGAACTTATAATTTACGCCTAGACCGAGAGAGAAAGGATTTTCTTTGTTCTTTGTTTCAGTCTTACCCAAATCAAAAGATCCAAGTTAAATTCAATTGCCAATCCTTTTTTTTTTCTTTTTCTGACGGACACATAATCAAAACACATTATTATTTTTATTATTATTATTATTATCTTTACACGCAATTTTCTCACATTATATCTAGGTAAATTAATTGGTCTAGAAAGATACAATGGAAATTTCGTTAATCGTATTCTTAGCAAAATTATGTTCGAGAGTTTAAGTGTGGTAAAAATGAGGAGAGAAACGTGTTTAAACGCCTTTTAGGGCTCTATAATGCACCTGAGAATGGCAAAGGCGGTTTAACGTTTTACTTAAATTCCGAAGCGGTTATAAGGAGTGCAGTGCTCCACGACCGAATGGTTCTTCGAGAATGCACGAAATTTTGTAGTTGACGGTTTCCACTTGTTTTTCCATCTGTCTGAGACGACGACTTGCCTTTTAGAAGGCCTTAACAACCGAACCAACCAAGTAACCAGCCCATACCGTTGATGTCTTTCCTGTTTCTGTTCCATCTTCCATATGCGAGATGATATTATTCCTTCTGCTTATTATACATATTTTGAACTTGAGCCGGAGGGAGACGGAGTATTGGAAATTTAAAAGTGGTATAAAACCATCAAAACCGATCCAGATCCGGATCAAAGGGAGAGTAGGGTAGGAGAATATGAATCTATTACTTAAAATGAGAGTAGGTAGTTATCCAGAGAAATTTTCCTCAACTTTTCTCCCATATGTATGTATATATGTATAAAGATGTCATGCTGTCCCGTTAGCTTGTTGGTAAGTACATATATATGTGTAATGTATATTTTTAAAATATTCAAGAATTTCATCAACTTAACATTGAATAATTTAATTTACATTTGTGCTAGTTACATTCGTCCTGCATCTAATTTTAATGTCTATAATTCACATATGGACAACTTCCGTGCCCCATTTGAAATGCTAGCTGTTCATGAAAATCGATGCGCTCTTGGTAATTTTAATCTGTCTGATTTTATGTGTGATGAAGAATCGTTAGTTAACTCCATCAAATGTTATACCTCCCGGCATGAAATGTTTATAGAGTGATTGATACATTAAGTAACCTGAGCCTTGTTCAAAATTAATGATGTTTGTAATCTCCTTGGTAAATTTATAGACTTAAAGTTTTTACGAGATAACTGCTCGGCTATAGTTAGTAGTTGAATCAAGTTTTCCATATTATTAGTGAAGTGTGACACCATAAAGCTTTGATTATGTATATCAAAATTTATAATTTTGCCAAAATATAACTATAGGAAAACTTATTTAGTGGTTATAAATATTTATAACTGCCTTAAAATTTTTTCAGATTCTTCTGTAGAGGAAGCATACAGTGGACTCTTATGCTATTCAAAAGGGCTTATGTACATAGTTCCAAATGTAATGGAATATGATGGCATTAAATCTTTGAATATCTATAGTGCCTGTAATCTGTTTGCAGACTACTTCGAATCTGTATATATCAATAATTCAAATACAAATAGAATTCTTCTTTTATTTCCAACTAAATCTAGGCTCAAACTATGCTTGAATAAAGCTATTATGGAAATGATGTTGGATTAAAACCATAACTCAGATCTTAATTTTCTAAATCAGGCATAAACGCCCTAGTCCGTGCTCTAACTTATTTGTTCATTTTAGCTTTAAATACTGGAGTTTTTATAAACTCGTGGAAAACCTCAATTATTAAGAAAATTTTTAAAACTGGTGCTAAACACCAGATTGAAAATTATAGATCAGTTTCAGCAGATCTTATGAATATCATTCCAAAATTATTGGATAACATTATATAGATGAAATCTAAAGGGTATACTTAGTTTGCCTTTCCGTTTGTAACGCATAGGAGTGGATTGAACACCCACGCAGAATTTTAAATGAAATTTTGATTTTTGCACGTCCGTCCGTCCATCCGTCTGTCTGTGCGCCCGCTAAATCGAAAGCTCGCGCACTTATAGAGCTGAAATTTCGCACACGGACTTAAAAAAAATACAAACTATAATTTAGTTCGAAGATGAGACAAATCGGGTAAATCCTTCGAAGGGTTGCCATACAAAAATTTCGTTTTTTACTACAATACAATACATTTATTCGGCCTTGTACAGAAGATTACAAAATCTTATAACGTATAATTAGGTGGGGAAAAAATAAACATAAGTAAAATTAAAGCAAAAATAAAATAATAATAATATTAAATATAATAATAAATAAATAAATAAATGAATAAATAGAGAAAGAAGAAAAAACAGAAAAAAAGGATATCCAAAGATGAAAAAGAAAAAGTGAACTTAGAGATAAAGGGCAAAGAAAAGAACAAAAATAAAAAATAAGTAAATAAATAAAAAACAAAAGACAAGAAAAAATAAATAAATAAATAAAATTAAGAATTAATTAAAACAACTAAACAAGAATTTTAAGATCTGAGAATAAATACCAATCTACTATCTAATAACTAGTTAAGGTAATCTTTGACTAGTTTAGCAAAGGTCAGGCCGGAACCTCTACGCTGAATTACATTTGGAAGATAGTTCCATTTTCGGGCAGCTTGGACGAAGTAAGAGCGCTCACCGTACCCAGATGTACATCTCGGGACAAGTAGTTGAAGACCTCTATTCGAGTGCAAGAACTGTAGGCTTTTGGATAGATATGCAGGGGATTTATTGTAAATTAGCCTATGAAGGAAGATAAGCCTCCGACGAGTCAAATAGGCCTCTACAGAGCTACCGAGAAGGGACGTAACAAGAGCAGATACACGAGCGTTCAGAGGAAGTTTATAAATATAACGAATGACGTCGTTAAAGGTTACAGTAACTCTTCTTTGACAAATTGAGTCGAGTCTGCTAAAAAACGGGCTCCCATAGTTGAAATGGGGTAGAATAAGAGTCAACGCCAATTTCCTGCGAAAATCCACAGACAGGCACACTGGAGGAAATAGAAAGTTGACGAAGACTGCCATAAATTTTCCCCATCAAAGCGCTGATGTAGTCGCAACAACTAAATTTCGAATTGAGTTGAATTCCCAAATTCTTAACTGACTCAACGTATTCAAGCGTGGAATTATTCAACCGAACTGAATGCAAATCAGATATAGGGAAAACGGTTCTATATACCGGCAGACAGTAAGACTTGTTCGAGTTAATGGCAAGCTAATTACCCATTACCCATTCGTGTACGTGTGCTGTAGGTCATCATTGATTCGAGCAATACAGTCTTTCTGGGTCTGCTAAGGTACAACTGAACGTCATCGGCATACAAATGGACAGAAGCGCTATTCACAACAGAGGGGAGGTCATTTATATAGAGGGAGAAGAGAATAGGGCCTAGAACCGAACCTTGAGGAATACCAGCGTAAAGGGCCAATGGAGCGGAGATAGAATTCTGCACTTTTACAAGTTGCGCACGATTCGAAAGGAAAGCAGAAATTAACCCAACGGCCGATGAGGAGAAGCCATATTTTGTGAGCTGAAATTTGGTACATGGTGTTTTCATAGCAATAGTAAAAAAAAATTAGAAAATGGACTGAATCGGGCAACCGCTTCTTGGTGTTGCCATATAAAAATTTGGGATATTTACGTATACTACTGTGAAAGAGATCAGTAGTAGGTTTTAATGTACTGAAAAGTTCTTCAGGATGTGAAATCCTATGAAATTGATTATAACCATTTTTACTGTCTGACGAACCGTTTTAGAAATACATATATGCGAAAAACCACTTCAAAATTCTTACTTGCACAGAGAGATGACCATACGAAATTTTATACGGGCATTCATCAAGGCCCTAGGGTATAATAAGAATTGGTCTTACAACAATTCTAGCTTTTTTACTTGTTATGTAAGGAGCTCGTTTATGCAGAATAGCATATGGTTTTCAAAAAGAAAAATCCACGATAACTTATCTATTATTGTTTTCTAACTTTTGAATTAATTCCATTGAGGAAGGGTGTCCACGTTAATTGTATCTACATAGATTTCTCTAAAGCCTCTGATCGGGTCTGTATTCATACCTTTATTATGAAACTAATTGCCTTAGGTTTTCACTCAAATATTCTAGAGTATGGGTAGTAGGTATCTTACTTAACGAATCGTAAGCAAATAGTAAAAATTGAAAACTATTTATCTAAAGTGATCAATGCAATCCCCGTGTGACCCACAAGGAAGTCATTGCATGGTCCAATTTTCTTTATTTTATTTGTGAACGATGTAGCTTTGAATTTTTCAATTTTATGCGGATGATTTGAAATTATTCTTCAAAGTATCGTGTATAAATAAACTCTTGTTCCCAACTACAAAACGATATTGATAAACTAATAATTTGGTGCGCCACAAATAACATAAAGTGGAATGCTCGTTTTATGCTCGACATGAACAGACATGAGAGATTTCTTAAACGATGAATTATGATACTCTGAACATATGTTATTATTAATGTATATTTCGATTAAGCGGAGAAAGACTTGGGGAGGGGGGATCATCTAGTACATTTTTGAAAATCTAGTACAGAATTGAATTCCATAGCTCCTGAAAACAAGTTTGAGTACCCACACTCCTATTTTCGGAGACTTAAATAGCAATCTCAATACTCACTTTATGTCCAATGAGAAAACGGGTTTCATTATTCGCTTCAGCTCATTACCAAATACAATTCGTAGAGAAAACATTTGCTCGGCATACTTCTAGGGTGGGTAGAGGGGTAGGAGCCCCCGGCGGGGGGTTGTTCTAATTGGGCATGTTGCATATCTAATTAAAGGTCTCGCCGAGTACTATCGGATGGTGTACTTTTTTCTCGATTCAGAGAATTTTCTCGGGACGTCGGAAACCCCATTTTCATGCACTTGGGTCACATACACCCAAGTTACTACATTTTGCATTTTTGCGCAGTTCTTTCTTTCATGGCAAACATTTTCTTCATAGGAAGTAATTTTCTACGATGCACCAATTCCGCACAATCACGAGAAGTAGAAAAGTCCACTTTTTCATCCCAGAATGTTGGTCAAGCTACATCCGATCGCTAAAGCTTCCCTTCCCCCGCTTAATTGAAATAAATATTGTTAATAAAATATGTTCAGAGTAGCATGATGCATCGTTTAAGATATCTGTCATGACTGGAGGTGTCGGGCCTAAAGTTGTATGAAAAGTGAGCATTCCCCTTTAACTTCAGATAAGTGCAAAGCTATGACCTTTTCTGCTAACCCAATTCTCTTCAATTATTCAATTATTAACGTTAGTTTATAGTTCGAGTCGATGAAATAACTGATTTAGGAGTAATTTTTGATAGCAAATTAGCATTTGTTAAACATATTGAATATATTGCCATAAAGCCTTTAAGTTAATGGGTTTTATTGAAAGAAATTCTCAAGAATAAAGTCATAAGCACACTTAAACTTTTATTTACTATAGTTTTATTAGTCCTGTTTTAGAGTATGCATTTGTAGTAGTAATTTGGTCTCCTTCCCTGGTAGCCAACGCTCATCAGTTTACAAAATTTTAGTGATGGTGCGGGTCGGGGGTCAACTTTTATGTGAAATACGACAGTGTGAGTGTAAATTATGTGGTCGTAACGACAACTAACTTTCTTACTGAGCGCCTCGATGAGTTTCTTCGCTAACTCATCTATCAGCTCATCAATAAATTTGAATGCATACTGATATGTAGGTCTAGTGTATCTAATGTACGAGTGAAACGGAGATAAATATGGCGTTGCGCTAGATATTTATTTCCTTTGGCTTTTGCTATGCGCCTGCGAAGTGGGACTGAATTTTATAATTCTTCATTCCTTTGTCAAAAGCGAAACGACAAAGGGTCAAGTGCAATTTAAAGTGAAGTGCTTTTAAGTTTAAGTGTTTTTTTAATCATTGGTAAGTAATTTTTCATATTTTTATAGATAGTATGTTCCTATTATAAACAAATTTGTTTATGATATGTGTAATGGGCATATATATATTAGCCGCATTCCAATAAAAATATTTCTTTACGTTTGCAATTATCACGCGTGTCGTATTCCTGCACGAAAGTACAACAGTATATTTTCTAGGAAAAAAGGGTGATTACATGCATATCTATATAACTAGGTTACATGCCGAGGACTACTTTGATCTTACTAATGCACTTTCGAGTCTTATAATGAGTTTATTACCTTTTATTACCTTGCACTACGTATTTCAGTATTTATTTTAGCGCAGTTGTAAGCAAGGAAATGTCTGCATTCCCTTATTTTATTATTTGTGTCGCCAATAGAATTTTCAGTGGAATCAACAAATTGTTACTTCGTTTGTTCGTAATACCATGTTATTTTAGTTTTGAAATTTTTCCTTACTAAAACTCATATTATTTTTTAAAACAATAATGGGGGCATTCACTAATATAATATATAAACATGAACTGATGGGATATACTATAATAGATAGATGAGATATTATTTTAAATTATTAATCTATCATGCAAATTTAGATAGCTCAAAGTGTATGAGAATAAAATACATTTGCAGAAGAATTAACTTTACTTCTTGCAGCTAAATCCATTGCAGACCTTAGTGACATTAGAAAGTAAACTAAGAGAAACTACGTTTGCTTCAAATATGGTATGTTTAAAAAGAATATTTACAAATTACTAATTTTATTAAACGAGAGCTCTTGCTTTAGGTCACTCGCTTTAAAACTATGTCTGCGAAAAAAAAAAATTAGTGATGTATTTCGAACAATTGCGAGTGATGAAATATACATATATACACTTTAACTTGGATAGGAAATGTGGCAAAAGGAAACTGTTACAGCTACAATTATTTGATGATATTTTGTACCGTAAGTTCTTTTCTGAATATTAAATCTTTAAACGAATTCTTTATCTTTCTTGCCTCAAATAGATATACCTACATACATATGTTAAAACAAATTATTTGATAATCATGAAGTCATAATTTCTTCTAACAGAAAGTGTATAATATAAAAGTATAATAAAATCGTTTGAACTACATAAACAAATATTATTTTAATTAACTAACGTTCATTTTAACATTCCCTTTTTAGAATCTTAACGCGGGAACTTATCCAGAAAAGAATATGAGGCTGAACTACGGAAAGACATTTTATTGGCACACAATCGCTATAATCGGGCCACATATACAGCAAGGTATTACTATTTTATCTGTCCAGTTCAAAATACATACTTCTGAGACTAATGATTAATTTTTACAGAAAAAAAGCAACGAGTACTGCAGATAGTTTCGGCGAGCTCTAATAAGAAAAAAGACAAAATTTTTTTTTTAAAAATATGGAGTTGAATTTTTGTTTTTTGTTTTTCTATTGAATAAATTTAAATTTTTGTTTGTTGTTTTTTCGATTAATATGATTTAGAGTTTTTATTTATTTTTTCTATACAATAAATCATAAATACAGGGTGATTCTGATCAAGAGACCTTCCGGTATACCACGCGATTCCTTGAGGTAAGCTGATCAAAAAATTGTTCCACATACCCCCCCTAGAAACCTTCCTTTAGGAGTTGTGGCCAGTTGAAGATTTCGCCAATATTCGTGAGAATAAATGAGTATAACTTTTGAACCACGCTATAGATTTTGGTTTATTACATAGCCAAGAATAGTAACTGTCGAAAACAATATTACTATGTATTTTTTAATTAAGCATCTTTAAATTATTCTCAAATATTTCCAAAATTTTGATTTTTTTTACACACAAATTTCATAAATCTGTTATTTATTTCATAAACTTTTGTGTGCAAAAAAATTAAAATTTTGGAAATATTTGAGATTATTCTTAAAGATGCTTAATTAAAATATACAGAGTAATATACTTTTCTTGACTTTGTTTATATTCTGAATTAAAAAACTTAATCACCGCTGATAATCATGATGATGCTCAACGATGAAGTATTTGATTTACTCACCAATGAGAATCATGATTACACTCAACGATGAAAAATTTTGATTTATTCACAAAGGTAATCATTGAATTGCTCATCATATGAATGCGAAGTATATAAATGAGTTTAGTCCCGGTGCTAGAACAAAAATCAGCATTACATTCATCCAATCAATCATCATGAGCTCATCAGTTCGCTCATGATGATTGGGCTGCCAGGGTTATTATCAAAAAGCCATATTAATAGGCTTGAGTCAGTGCAAGGAGCCTTTATTCGCTTTGTACTCGCCTTATAGGATTAATATCTGGGGAGATAACGTACCTAGTATAGATATGAGTCAAGACGTTTATTGTTAGGTTTACCCTAACTATGCTATAGACGTGTGCGGTTCAATGTGCTTTACACATTAAAGATATTCCGTCTTCATCTATAATTTTGTTTTAACCCTCTTACATATGCTACACGCAGGCCCTTAAGATCACGTGACTCATTTCTAACTTTTGTTACTTAATTACATTTAAATCTGTTGCTCTAAGTCAACCTTACCAGTCTGTTGGATATTATTCTGTAGACTGAAATGAAATAAATAAATAAATAAATTGTATGTGATCAGAAAGTGCGGGTGATTTATTAAAGATGGTTGCTTTTGCTTGTGGTTCCTTTCTCCGTCTGCCTTCTTCATGCGTTATCAACAAAAGATACGTTTTTTTATTCTTCTAATAATTTGCTTGCTATTAATAAAAATTGCAGAATCAACAGACGACGAAGTTTTATGATTTCATTGATAAAAGGTTTGCTTGCCCTTTCGTTTCACCTTTTATAGTCGTCGTCATTATCGTTGTTGTCGTCGTCGTCGTCGACTTAGTGGTTGGTCGACCTTGTTCTTTTTATTCTCTATCGCCTACATACCGATACCGTCTTAAACCGGATATATTTCTGAACTTTGAAAAACATCTATATGTATGTATGTACATATATCACTGTGGAGTACCATCATGAGAGAAGTGGTGTTTTTATATACTATACATACTATAAGTATAGACAGTCAACACCAGTCTCTACTGTACAGCAACAGTAGCATAAGTATTTTAAAGCATCATCATAAGCCACGTAAAGCGTTTCGAAAAGCACCGTCGAACTGACGCAGAAGAACGACACATCTCACGCAAACTTACAAAATATTATTTATGTATATATATATAATAAGATATAATGCACAACTACATACATATATGGATTATGTACATATATTCGATGAAAGAAATATTTACCATGCGGTTAGTTTGGAGTTTGCCCCACCAGCCGTTCAAGTCTGTGGAGCTTGGGGACGTGAGACTAAAACGTGACTTAAGATTATTATGAGTGCCCAGAGTGCATGTGCTTTCTTAGAAAATCGAAAAAAGAAGAGCAGTCAAATCAAGAAGGCTCCACAACAACACCGCATTCGCCTTCTCTTCTCCCCATTTTCAGTCGGCTCGTCGTTGTCGGTGATGCTTTTAAAAACGAAAGTGTCCCCCACACCAACAATCTCAACTTGTTTAAGAGAAGAGGACCCATAAACTTGTTACCTTAATCGATAAGCGTTGAAATTGATACGCGAATCGGATATGGAGCCGATAGCTCGCTCATATATTTGGAGGATACCTGCACATTTCTGTGAAAATATCGATTGAAAAAAAAAAATCTATAAACAAAAGTGTGCACGTGCTTTTATACATAATCCTCGTCCTCGAGACGAAGGTAGTGTAAAACTTTTTTTGGAGTTAAAAAGAAAAAAGAAAGAAGTATGAATTCGGTCAATAAGGCAAACTTATTCTTGCCCCGAATGTGGATATACCCTAGGTGAGATGAGATTGATATGTTCGTAATTCAGTTAGATGGTCAAGAAAAAAGGGCCCCAACCGTACATTTTTTGTTATGCGTAGGAGGGACGGATCTGGCTGGGGTCATGATCAGTCTAAGACTTACATACAAGGAGAGCTCGTCTACGCGTCATCACCGATTTCGTTATTCAATGTTCAAAATTATTTTTTACTAAATTCATTGTGATTGTTTTTTTTTATGATTTTTTAAGACTATTACGAGTTTCGTACGGCAGTGGGTTACAGAATAGAAACCCACCATCATATATTATTATAAAAAAAAAAATTATTTCCCTGAGGGTGGGGGTATTTATTTTATATTTTACCATCTGTGTAGATTATTTGCACAAAATTTCATCAGAATCGTATTATAAATTCAATGTCAAAAGTCATTCATATATATAGGGAAAAGTAGTCTATTTGCGGCCACCCCCAGTTCCCAGTCACACTCTTAAAAAAGTCCTATGATGATTATGTTTGGAGCATAAAAACTCATATCTTTTTTAGCATGCGTCCATCGAGGCCTGTCCAATTTGTACACAAAATAGTTTCATCCGTGTGCTGCTATGATATGAAAAATAATCAGAGTGATCTCTGTGGCAACAAGCGCATGCGTGAGAGTTCTAGCATTTCTTAACTAGACGAAATATTGCAAATAGGTAAGTAATAAATGGTTTTAAGGACTTCGGCTTTTATTGTTTTTCTTGCAGTTATCAAAAAGTCCTTTTTTTTTGTCGATTTAAAGAAATTTCGGCCGGCCGACCGGTACTTAGATAATAATTTTCAATAAATTTGATTCATGGTCGGCCGTGGTTGGAAATGGAAGTCCTGTTTCTTGTCGCGGCCAGTTACTGAAATTTATAGAGAATTTCATAAAAAAGAACCCTAAAATTGCTTTTAAACAAGTGAAAAAGCTAGAATTGGTCTAAGACCAATTCTTATGATACCCTAGATGAATGCCCATATGAAATTTCGTATGGTCACCCATTTGAGCAATTTTGATTTTTTGCATTGGTTTCTCGCATATATTTCTAGAACGGCTCGTCAGACAGAAAAAATGATTGTAACCAAATTTATAGGATTTCTTATTCCGAAGAAGTTTTTAGTACAATAAAAATGTCTAGGACTGATCGTTTTCAAAACCCAAATTTGTATATGGCAACACCAAGAAGGGGTAGCCCGATTTAGTCCATTTTTCAATTTTTTTTTGCTGTTACTATGAAAACAGAGTGTACCAAATTTCAGCTTTCTATGTCGACGTTTTCTCAGGTAGTGTCCAAATATATAGTGGAAAACGAAATTTTTTTATGGCAACCCCACGAAGGAGTTGCCCCAGCTTTCTAAGTGAACGCGTTCTCGTGCGCACGGACGGACGGACAGACGGACGGACGGACGGACAGACGGACGGACGGACGGACAGACGGACATGCAAAAATCAAAATAACTTTTAATTTTATGCGGGGGTGTCCAATCCATTTTGCTCTACTATCATTATTTCTGTGCGTTACAAATGTAATGGCAAACTTAGTATACCCTTTAGATTTCATTTAGGGTATAAAAATTGAGTAGGTAATTCATTTAGCTTAAAAATATCACACATATCGAAGAGAGGCTATACAGAGGAGGAAGCACCCACAGAGTGTACATATTCAGGAGAGTAAAGAGCAGAAGTATCAATAAGAAAAATTAGCCAAATTTACAGAATTCCCAGATCTAATGCTTATGATACACATAGGGTAAATATAACTGGGTATTTGCAGACCCCTGATACAGATAAATCGGGGTAATTTGAAGTGTAATGCGCATGTTTGACGTTTAGTTTGGATGTATAATTGCATTAATTCTTGCGAAGCGTCAGCAGTCAGCGTCACTGTCTATCGCTGAATATGTGCTTACACAAATGCTATATTTCTAGCGACTACCAGTTGGGGCTGTTATTAGGGTAATTACCCAGCAATTTTTGAGGATATAGAATACCCGAAATTACTCGCTTCTTTTTTGGGGTAATTGTCTGAATATTCGGGGTATTTGGTGATACATATGGAGTAAAAGTAGGCTAATTTAGTTAACCGGTTAAATTTACCCCATGTGTATTACGGTACGGTATAAGCTTCAAGAAGGAAACTGCCAGAAGGTATTGCAAAATCTGCAACTATTCTCACAGAAGCTGAAGAGGAGAGAATTCGTGTATCAAAAACTGCGTTCAAATGCGGCTTTCCACTTAGCTTTAAACATTTAGTTGATATTGGCCAACAAATTGTAAATGATGACCAAAGAAAAACACCTTTCAAAGAAGGTCGACCGGGTAAAACCTGGCTGTCATTATTTTTGAAAAAAATCTTGAGATTGCTTTTTTTTTTACACCACAAAGGTATCACCAAAGGAAAAGTCTACATATAATTGGGTGATAGAGGGAAACATAAAAAGTCAGTTGTTCTCTTTGTCGATGGACACAAATCCCATCTAAAACTAGAGCTAAACGACTATCGCGATAGTGGGATAATTTTGTATGCTCTTCCACCGAACGCAATCCCTTCAACCTGCGGACGCAAATAAAAAAGAATGCAAAAGTCTGTGGCGAATTGGAAGAAACAAACTGAAAATGCACACAAAGATCTAGCACAAAAAGAGACTTTGCCCACTTTTGGAAATTGTTTTGGACACAGGAAGCTTCTGCTTGTGAACTGCGTCCATTAAATCCAGGTGCTTCAATTACCCAAAACGTGTGCAAAATTAAATCGAAACCAGAATGCATTTCTGATAATGTACCGTGTAAAACATTTGATATAGTAATTGAAGCCATTAACGAAGTGAAAAATCAGTTAGAAAGCTAGTGAGTGTCCTCAGATGTTATACTTAAAATTTTAAAAAGTGAAGGCGACAAATATATTCACAATATTCAATGAGTACAAACACTGACGGCGGTGGGGTAAATATTATCCGATTTGCAAAAATCCCTTTGCCAGTTTTTTTTTCTGATTTAGCATATTTTGATTTAAGCATATTTTCCCCTCCCCTTCCGATTTTAAGTTGCAAAACTTAATTCTCGACGATTTTCTGTCTGAAACGTTTCTGTTCGAAACGTTGTTCTATACGACTTATCGATTAATCCAATTTTCTATTTTTTTATGAATGGGCTTTTATCAAGAGATTATCTACACACAATTTCAGGAAGATCGGATGTCATTTACGTATTTAAAAAAAGTAAATCTATAAAAATTTCCATCACCGCTTTTCGCCATCTACCGGCGATCTCTAAATACTCACTGAAATGGCACTTACAGAATTGGCCCAAATGCATTTGGCGTTTTCGTTCACATTCTGTTGCAATTTAACCGCGAAAATTCCGGCGAAAATTTGCAAATTTGACCATTTTCCTACAAATCTCTGGGCTCTCCTATACACTATGCATTATTTCGGTTTCGCATGGCCATCTGGAGCTCACACTTGCATCACTTTCATTTCTATTCAAGCATATGCTGTAAATCCGGACGAAATCGGTGATGACGAATAGACTTCCTCCTCTTGTTAGTTTATAGGAGCCAACCCTAACGAACCCCCATCCCCCTATAATTCAGCATCATCTTGGAAAGTTATTTTGCTATACCCTGTAACTGTTAGTCCCAGAAAAATTTTGTTCGATTTTTTTTTTTGTAGAGAATTGAAATCTCTAAAAGTTTAATTAATTATTTTATTTTTTACGTAATGTTAATAATAACGAAGTTATAAGCCGGAAAAGTAAAAATAATTGGGGAGAACAATTTATTTTAGACGCTATAGTTTCTTTAATTTCACCTTTATGGGCCTTTTTGCATAAGGTGCGGAAAGAATCCCCAGTGAAATTTTGAATTGCGAAAAACCTCTTGAAATATGAACAATGTTCGTTTACCGTGCTATTTATCTTTTCGTGAAATTGTCTTAAGTATAAGGATATAGTCCTCGTGTGTCGCCGCCCGTACGAGTGCAGTTCTAAAAGCAATGCAAGAACGGATTCATAGAAATCCCTTCGACAACAGAAAATTATATCCAAAGAAAGGAATGTGTTTACACGAGATCCAATCCATATTGAGGCTTATTCAACAAGATCTTCATATGAAAGCATTTCCTCGGTCAACTAGTCACTGTCAACACCTCAATTAAAAAAAAAAAAAAAAAAAAAAAATAAGGCCCGAAAGACTCATGCAGCTCTTACAGTGGCAGCACACAAGGAGCGGCCATGAAAACATTCTTTTCACTAACGAGAAAATTTTTACCATTGAAGAGGTATTGAACAATCAAAATAATTCTGCTTCGATGATGAGATTTGATGGCGTTGGGGAGTCTCTCATCAAGAGGTGTCACATCTCTCCAATTTCAGAACTTATGGCGGGACTAAGTAGATCTTTTGCTTTCGATAGTCATCATGCATTTGCAGAAAATTTGATGCCTATGCCGACACTTGCCAAGACAAACTATAGAACTATCTTATAAAAAAAAGATACAGATCTTTCAACAATGAAACTCATTACATTTAAATTGGGCGTTCCAGAACATTTGTTTCATAGATTGCTATCTGCTAACGTTTGGCCAGGTATTATCAGAAAAGGGAATGCCCACTTTTCATACAGCTTTAGGCCCGAAACCTCCACACATGGGAGATGTCTTAAACGATGCATCATGATACTCTGAACATATTTTATTAACAATTAGTGGAGAAAAGCTTTGGCGATCAGATGTAGCTTGAGCGACTTTCTTGGGTGAAAAATGGGACTCTTATACTACTCGTTATTGCGCGGAATTCGTGAGTCGTGGAAAATGACTTCCTATGAGAAAAACGGTCACAACAGAGCACAAATGGCCATGGAAGAAAGAACTACAAAAATATATGCGAAATGTAGTAGCTGAGGTTTATGTGACCCAAGTGCATGAAAATGGGTTTTCCAGCGCCAAAAACGTCCATAGAAGGTTTTCTGAATTACGAAAAAGTACATCACCCGATAGTACTCGGCGAGACCTTTAATTAGATATGCAACATGCAGTATTGGACCCCCCCCCCCCTCCCCCGCTGGGGTTCCCATCTTTAAAGTGTGCAGAGAAAATTTCTTCTACGAATTGCACCTGGTAATGGGCTGAGGCGAACAGTGAAACCTGTTTTTCGATCGGACATAACCTTACCTGAATGAAGGATGAGAAATGGTTGCTACCTATATAACGGCGAACTTCTGCCTAGGCAAAGTAGGCAGTTGCATGGGGGCCCGACCGTGTTGGGGGCCCCTTAGGGGCCGAACTGATATACATGGAGGTTATACAACACCGGACATTAAAAAAAAATTAATTGACTTTATTATATACCAATAGGCAGTGTAAGCGATAAATTTTTGGGGCGGAATATTCTCGATTGATGAAGTAAAAGGAAACGAGATCGAAGTCGCACTTTCCGACAGGGACGGACTCATAGTTACTGTTTTCGATGTCATTATCGATATGTTAATTGCAGAACTACAAAGGCGTGATTCCGCTGACGAGAACTTGAATAAAAACGTTGACTTTCTCATGAAGCTACATAGTTTGGAAGCACAGGATATCTGCGAGGGCCTACAGAACTTGTGAGCCTTCTATCTAGGAGATTTAGACGGTACTTTGGAAAACGACTGTATGTACCTGGGAGCTCCTCTGTCGTCCACTGAGGCTACACGGGGAAAACAATTATCGGCCCTGGAAAAATGCTTTTTGGACATTTATCCAAATGTAGAAATAGCGCTTCGGACGTGGTTGTGTACAGCAGAGTAAAACTGCTCGGCAGAACAGTCGTTTTCAGTGCTAAGACGAGTGAAGAACTATTTAAGATTCACCACAGAGGAGATAATACCCAATTCACTCTTTGTGCTGTACATATGTAGAGTTAGAGATAGTGCAGTCTATGGACTATAGTGAGGTAGTCCACTCCTTTGCAGAGTAGAAAGTTCAGCACATGGCAATCTAAGCGTATGCTTAAAACGCAACGACATTTCTTTGCATATAATTTCGTACTTGATTGTGATACCTCTAATTCTTCTTGTTTCTAAGCTCGATGTACGTAAAATAAATCAAAAATAATGGTAAAAGTTTTGTTTTAGTCTCAGAGTGTTCATGACCGGCCCTGGCTACCTACGAATGTAACTTCGGATGTACAGGCTTTCTCTATGGATTCAGTCCTATCGCAAATTTTTTTGGTAGACTTCTATTGATAATAATGTACATGCAGTAGTGTCAGAGGTGGAACGATTAGCTCGCACCTATTTATATCATAAACCAGTATGTGTGGATTTCAATATTTCTCCTTTTGCACCTCTTAACAATGAAAATAGCAATTGTAGGTAATTCTTTAAAATTTAAGTTTTATAGAATAATGAATAAGAAGAAATTAATTGATCTAATATTTTCCGCAGATTGATTTATCAAGTAGCATTTTAAAAATTCTTAGACATACTTTATGAACTTGTGATGAAGCTTTTGTTCCTAGGGCTAAGCAATTCAATCATAGACATCCTAGGTGGCTCTCTAAAGGCATTATAAGGCTAAGAAATGCCAAAAACAAAGCATACAGAAAGTACCTATCAAAAAAAGTAATGTAGAAGAAGAAGTTGAATTCCTAATGACGTCTTTAGTGCGGTCACACAATCCACATGTGATCTTTTTGCACGTAACTCTGAAAACGTATTTGATAACTCAGTGGAAATCATAAATCCTTCCAGCTGTGATATCAATTCGGCATTGCACTTGGGATCGTTAGTTGTGGACGACGAAGATGTAGTACGTTGCATATCAGAGCTGAATGACTTGTACAGCTCTGACTCCTTCTGGATTTGCCCTATTCTGTTGAAAAAAGTGCTCTCATTCCTTACTTAGCAATTGCGTTACATTTTAAATTTATTTTTATCGACTGGCAATTTTACTGCATGCTTGAAATACTCCTATATAACTCCAATCTTTAAATCAGAGAATAAGAATGATGTTAAGAATTATCGAGTCATTAATAAAAAGGCTTTCTACTGCCTACATTGATCAGTGCAACACGAAGTTAGGATGGGAGCAAGGATCCGGAGTCTACAATTTGGCCATCCTTCTCTCTCGTATCTCGGCTATTTCTTCTCCGATTCCCTTCATATTTTTTTTAAATTATAGCTACTACCTGTGAGATTTAATCAAACTCTCTAAAATTTTTGATGCCATAGTCAAATATAAAATTTGTCCTGTTATTAAAAAAATTAATATCCGAACATCAGCATGACTTTATGAATTTGAAGATATACTGTAACAAATTTTATAAGTTTAACTAACTTCATTTCAAACTCAATAGGAAATGGTACCCAAGTTTATGTAGTGTATACTGATTTCCCCCAAGGCATTCGATAGAGTCAACCATATGAGAATAAATGGAACATATATTACAGAACCTAAGTCAGGTGTACCTCAAGGTAGCCATTTGGATCCAATTCTATTCCTTTTATATATCAATGATATTGTCAAAGCTTCTCGGCCTACAAATATCTTCTGTATGTATCTGAATTAAATAGCATTTCTAAGTGGTGTAAGGAAATCTATTCAAAGAAAATTCACAAGATATGTTTTTAACAGAATCCGTTGACAAGCACCTTGTCCGCAATATCTATAGCTAGGTGTCCTGTTATGGGTCTAGAATCTCTCTAAACAAGAAGAGTAATCATGAAATTTCATTTTATTAGGGATCTTTTATGCAATGAGGTCGATTGCATGGATTTGTTGTATTTGATTAATGTGTATGAATCGGAAAGAAATATCCGTTTTCGGCAACTGCTTTATATCCCGCAACATAGAACCAATTATGGCCTTAGAGAGCTGTTTACGAGGTCAATGATTAAATTCAACCAGTACTACGGGTCCTTAGATATAAATAACACTAGGGCTATTTTTTTAAATCAAAACTTAAGGAATTTCTTAATATTAAAGTTTCTAGTTTAAATCACATAATACATGTTCAATAGTTCAATAGTGATTACATTTTTTTCTACCTAGTCTGTAAGAGATTCCTGTGTAGACCGCAATAATAATAAATAAAGACACACTTACACTTATTTTCCCTTCCACACTTTGTCAGATTTAAAATTATTATTTTTATAATCTCATCACTTTTTTTTAAAAAATTGCAGAATTTTCCCGCACTCACGCTATTAATTTTTGCCGTTATTGTTTTAAGCGTTGTCATAGTCACATTTGATATGATATTGACAGGTGTCAGGATAAAATTTTATGCCGATGTTGATGCCATCTTTGTGTCATGATCTTACACTCTTACACCGATCAGTTTTTGATAGTCCGGTCAATTTTTGAAATCGTCAAATTTGGTTTTAATTAATATTTCGAATTACAGCCAGGTGTCGTGTGGTTTGGTTAGCAGCTTCCATCCACAATCGTAACGCTTTGAACGTTATCGCAATTGCAATAAATTTTAAATTACATAATAAGTATCGGCCATTGCGTGTATGTGTGGGTAAATTCTAGCATTTTTTTTCAAAAACACGTTAATAATGCCAATTTTGCGTTAATTGCGTAGCATAAAAAAATATTTTTATCAACACCAAAAAACGAATTTCTCAAAGAAAAACATTTTAAAGCCGAAAAATCTCTCAACCGAAATCCCTTAAATGCTTAAAATATCCCTGCAGCAGGCATAAAACATGTGCATGAGATGTGATAGCTTGACAAAACTTTGCGAGAGTTCTCAAAGATTTGCTTAACTTTCTTTTCACATGGTGTGCTTAACTTTTTTGTTTCTCTGGTTTTAAGGTCATGTGGAAAGATTATGTATGCGCATATGTATATATATATATATATATATATATATATGTATATGCACACATTTAATCTCTATTTATGTATGTTTCTCACGCATTCATTTTTCTTGCGAGCGGATCACTCGTTTCGTAGCCGTGTGTTGCAAAAGATATGAAATGGACTGTAAGAAGAAGAGTCTAAAGGCCAACCAGACTCGACCAACTAAGAAACTTGAACATAACCGAACTAAGAACGAGACCAGATTAGACGAAAAGAATATAATTGTGTTGTTGGGACTTGTGCAGAAATCATCATCGCATCGTAGCCGGGAAAGGCAGACAACATCAGGAAGTAAAATATAGGAAAACTTGGAATAGAAAACATTTTTAAGTTGGACAACAAGTCCATCAGAGCGCGAGCCAGGGCAGTACTATTTATGTATGTATGTACAGAATAAAAATACGGATACGCGCCATGTTTGTTGCGCGCCGAGTGCTGTTGAAATATTTTGGAGCCCAGTTGTATGCTAGTTTGGTTTCACACTGAGTGTAAATCTGTATATACAACGGACTCGACCAAGCGCTTTAATAGACGAGAAGAGGGGCTTTTTCTGGATTTATATATATCGCGCCTTGTTTGTTTGTCATATATATATATATATATAGTAGATGGATCCCACTATCCTAGTTAGCTCGAATGTGTGTTGCGTGATATATCTTCTCATATATTGGTTGTTGGATAGAGGGGGATACTCTAAATGTGTTGGTTTGGGAATAAATTAATGCGAATGCGATATGCTTAGAAGAAGAAGAAGAAGAAGCTTTTCCGTTTTCTGTGTGTAGAGAAGTTTTATATATAGAGAGTGTACGAGGTTACGGAAATTGAACAAATGATCAGGCGGCGATACGAGATGCAAGGGGAGCACTTGTATAATACTAGTCGAAAGTAAATCCCGGGGGCTGTTGTATACTTACCTACTTGTGTATAGAAGTGTATACGCGATGAATGCGACCGTGGTTTAGTTCAACAACAACAACGACGATGAGGATATTCAATCTGCACAGCACAGGGTCGGGTTAGATTCAACCTAGGAGGGGTACCCTACTCTATAGAACAATGTAGTATATTATTCCGCTTTTCAATTGCACTGTATTACCATCGTGTGTAGGTTAAATTCATCATCATACTGCTTCGTTTCGTTTCGCTATCCGAATGTTGGATGGGATACTTTTGTATAGGAAAGAAATTATATATATATATGTATATATATAGGTATGAAAATGTGTACATATCCGAGGGATATGGATGGGTATTTTGGCATGGACGACAAACAGCTAAAAATGCTCCTCGAGAAGAGAGAGTAGAGTTAGCGCGCGTGAGAGGTGTGTGCTGTTTTTTGTTCCTCCATTCGGGCAATATTTTTGTCTTCGAATCGAAATTAATATAAAAAAGACTCGAGAAGTCAGTTGCAAAAAAGAAAAGAAAAGAAAAAAACAAAAATAAAACAAAGAAATTGAAAAGTATAGTATTTTTCCGCTTATAATAGTTCATTACAATTTGTTATGAGCCAAGTTCGTGCGTTTTTTTTTTTATATTATTTTCATTATAAATTATTCTTATTATTATTATTATAATTTATCATTATTAAATCAAATCATCGGCAACATTGTGGATAAATTAGACCATCGAAAAGTCGTAACGAATTTATACTTCCCATATCTACCTACCTACCTACCTACCTACCTACCTAGGTACCTTTTATTTCTACATTACCGCACGTTTTATGAATTTAGTTTTCATTTTTTTTCGCCAAATCGGAGCATTTGTTTTTCTCAGTTTTTACTTTATTTGAACTTTTTTTTAATTTATTCAAATCTGTTATTTCTGTTTTGATCCGGCGGCAATAAATCTAATTCAATATTTTGTTTTGATCGCTTCCGAACAACTTCCTTCGTACCTATCTACCTAGCTACCTATATAAAGTTGAACGTGTGTTTTTTTGCGAATTTATTATTGCCGCAACAAAGTATATAATGAGACGGCCACATATAATACGTTTTTATTTTATTTTGATAATTACTGTATGAAAATTGCAATGAAATTAATTAGTAAAATATATAGTATGTGTGTGAAAAAAGATAATAATATGGTTGTATCATAAATTAAATTGTGTGAATATAATTAAAAAAAAAAAAAACCAAAAAATGTTAAAAAGTGACAAAAAAAGTGTTACAGTGAGAGGAGACTTTAAAATGCTACCGATCACCAGAAAAAAAACGAAAAAATTTGTCTATTTAATAATGCTTTTTTTTTTTTTTTTGTTTAACTATAAAAATAAACTCTAATACATTTGAAAGAGAAAAAAAAATTGTTAATAAAACAAAATCATTTAAATGTGTCAGTGGTCCTTAAGATATACGATTGGTGGTGATTTTTTTTCTATCACATTTGCAGTAGCAGCATCTCATCATCTCACAGTATCTTGTAAGGGTAGAGATTAGGTATTGTGTGCGCTTAAAACAAATCTAGTGTGGGATGTTTTTTTCTCTATTTTGGTGTTATAACAATTCTAGTTTTAAAAACTTGTATATAGGTATATAAAATTAAAAAAGAAATCAATATCACAATCATCATGTCAAGCTGTGTTATTGGCTTTGATCTGGATTTGATTAAAAAAAAAAAGTACAAGTATATAAATAAGGTGCTATATATATACATATATATATATTATAACTAATGTTTTCCCTTTATTTAGGTACATATATATCTTAAATAATACTTTTTTTTCGTTCACGAAATTAAATTCCACATTCCATATTGTTTCATATACATACATACCTATTAAAAAAAATCATAATTCATAATAATTTTGGATTAATTGAAATACATATATGGTGATTAAAGTGCCTTAATCTGGTGTCCCCTTATTGGACGACCGCCAGTAAAGGGTTAGGTTAACAAACAATTTGAAGAGACCTTGACATGGAGCATGTACATCATGTATATACTTATATGTATGTACCTATGTATGCATAAAGAAGCCGCTTCAGTCTCGTGTTATTCTTTTATTACTCTTATGTCAACACAAAATCTTAAAAACCTACTTTTCATATTTTGTGATTAATTAGCTTGAGTAAAAGGTACCATCTATTGTTATACCTACTCTGTAACTCTGGAAGATCTTATGGCAACTCTATGGAAACCTATGATAACAAAATAAAATTGATATTTTCGATACAATTAAACAATTTTATGGGGGAGGATGTGGAAGTCAAATCATCTCCCCATCTGTTGCAATGGTGGTGAAAGATGTAGGTACAATGTTCGTTTTATTAAAACACACTCGATATCTTTCAATCTATTGAATGTAGTCTTTCTTCGCTTTTTTCAAAAGAATTATTGCCACCATATCGTACTAGACTAGGGTAGATTGGGTACAATTGTAACATTTCAACTACAATAGCTTGTTATGACAGCTAAAGCAAAATTTACTATTGTTGCATAAATCGTATTTTATTGTTCTTTATAACTACGATTAGGCTTCATAAGAGAGGTATAAACAATAAAAAGTTACAACTGATCCCATCATCAGGACGGTTGCAAGAGGGGGTGGGGTCGAATGTAACACAAATAAAAAATAAAACTTCAAAATTAGTAGAAAAATAATATTTATTAGCAGATAGTTATAATCAGTCAACACCTCAAGATAATTACAGCTCTTCGGAACAACAATTTTGGGACTTTATAACTTAGATTACAAAAAATACACTCTTCAAAACTTTAATAAAACACAAATAAAACAATAAAATAACTTTTTCGAGGCTAAACAAAAAATAGTTTGTATTACAATTACAAATAATACCGGTCACCAGTAGTGCACCCTTCTTCGGCCCAGTTCTTACAAGATATGTACAAGAAAGTGTACAACCGTTCCCAATCACCTGTTTCTCGATATTATTATATTTTTTTTATAAAAAATGGATAGCAAAACTAAACATTAATATATTTATTCTCTAATGTCCAACTATTGTTAGAAAATAATGCTGATTTGCTTTTAGTCGTACGAAAACAAAAGTTGCTTCTGCACTGCACACATCTGACATATGCGGCGCAACATGGGCGACTAGAGAGCAGCAAGTTCGTACATGCAAGCAAGGGCTTCACCCCACCCCACCACTCAAAATATATGAGTCACGCAATCTTGAGCAGTTGTCGAGTTATTCGCGATCTTAGAACCGACCTCCCGTTACAACCGTACGGTCAGTCTGCCCTACTCCACCAAGCTCTAAGTTAGAGCTTAAAAGTTTAAATTTCCAAATTGTTACATCTTTTTTTTCAAATCTAACCGTCATTTTTATACCTTAGATGAAATCTACGAAATAATGATGGTAGAGCAAAATGGATTGGACACCCATGCATAATATAAAAAGTTATTTTGATTTTTGCATGTCCGTCCGTCTGTCCGTCCGTCTGTGCGTACGATAACTCGAGAACGTGTATACCTAGAGTGCTGAAATTTTGTACACAGACTTTTAAAAAAAAAGTAAAATTAAGTTCGAATATGAGAAAAAATCGGGCAACTCCTTCGTGGGGTTGCCATACAAATCTTTCGTTTTCCACTATATATTTGAACGCATCGATATAGAGAGCTGAAATTTGGTACATGGTGTTTTCGTTCTACTAGCAAATAAAATTTCAAAAATGGACTAATTCGGGCAACTCCTTCTTGGTGTTGCCATATAAAAATGTAGGTTTTTTACGTATACTGTGAAAACGATCAGTCCAAGACATTTTTATTGTACTAAAAACTTCTTCAGAATACGAAATTCTATAAAATTGGTTATAATCATTTTTTCTGTCAGACAAACCGTTCTAGAAATATATGCGAAAAACCACTTCAAAAATCAAACTTGCATAGATCAGTGACCATACGAATTTTTATAAGGGCATTCATTTAGATTCTATTAGACCAATTCTAGCTTTTTTACTTGTTTTAATACCCTTACTTCTATTAAACTTATTAAGCATACAAGTCTCCATGTCTGATCCATATTATGTAGGTACATTGTGTGCCCCAAACACATATAACTGTTACGAGATATGTAGTTTCACTTTCCTGGGGAAAAAAATAGATGCTAAGATTTCTATATTCAGCGTGTTTCCACCTAGGTGGTCCATAGAGCAGGAGGCGATAGTACTCGCCTGGAAAAACAAAAAAATTAATGGCAAGGGGCCATATCAACGGTTTCAGAGTTACGGAACTTCATGACCTTTACAACGACCAATGACTTAGGGACTTACGAGCTAATAACTAACGGCTACAGATAGCACATAAGTGTAAAAAGGAAGTTTACAGTTAAAAAAAAAATTGTTAACCACCTTTTTGTAAAAAAAAGAGTAAAAATAAAAGAAAATTCAAGCAAATCCGAAAGTTTTAGTTTAAACCACCATAAGTCTTCAGAGGAGAGGAACACTGGGCTGGTTGAGCAGTCGTTGGAAAGGCCATGAAATTCTGCATACAATATGCCTTTGACAGTATAGGGTATTTGGTGAAAATCTAGCATATCTTCTTAATCACCCTGTAACTTCAAAACGGTTGATATACAGCACCCATCTCCATCGCTGCCATACAATTTTTTGTATAATGGTGTAATGGCAAATCATTTAATCTACGGTGGTGGGTATTCCATGAAATATGAATTTTTATATCTACTTCGATGTGGCGATGTAGGTATGCTCTGTCTCGACTTTACAGCCCATAGTTTTAAAGTGTAGGTATGTTGTTTTCTTCATCTTGATCTAGTCTCGCAAGTTTACCTTCCTTTTACACTATCCATTGATTAATAATCAATTAATCTATTGATCGGCTTAAGTTGCTCTACATATATAAAGGTCTGGAACCACAAATGAAATAAATTTTACTTGTTATATCAACCACCTGTATTCGGACCGCTACTGTAATATACAAGGTGCTATAGATCAGAGAGACATATAAATTTAATAGGGTATAGCTTCGGTTCTTCAAATTAGCAAAAACAAGCTGAGAATTGTAGATTCATTTGAGAATTAGGGAGTTAATAACGTGTTCTGCATATGTTAGAATCACCCTATTAATTGTAAATTGTATATTTAACTACTAACTTAGAAAAATAAAAAAAATAAATTCCATTAACACCAGTTTTTCTTATTGAGAATTCAGGAAGGCTTATAAGCCTAGAGTTTCAGGGACCCTCCTTGTAAAATTGGTTTTTATTTTTTAATATTATCCAAAAGTATTGACTTCTATAAATATCCGGGGGGGGGGGGCTCTTTCACTGAATTTGATTCGATTAAAACAAGTCGAGTTAATAAAACATAGATAATCACATAGAAATGCGATTTCTTCAATGGATCAATCTGAAGAAGGCGAAGGACCTAGAAATTGCCAATTGATCGAAAGTAGTTTTTTCCAAATAATTGAAGCTTTCAAAAAGGGAGTTATTCATTATTGTTTGTGGGGAGATACAGACAGAGCACCCGCCTCTCATCTAGTCACCGCGACCTATAGGATCTTTCGTGATATTAACCCCAAATGTCCTAGGGCGCCCATTCGAGCTTAAGTCCTTTTATAAAGCCTATGACGTTCTTGAAGGCCATTTATCGACATCTTCTGGCAGTAGAAATGCCTTTCCTAGAAGTCTTAGCGGCACAGAACTTCACAGTCACAGGTCTCATCATGGAACTTACACCTCTTTTTAAGATAAAATCTAAGTGGGCAGTGCTCTATAAATAGGCCCGTTATAAGGTCTAGCTGGTTCCTTTGCAAAGCGATCCACAATCTCCTTATCCTTACTGCCTTCATGTCCTGGTACCCAAATCAACATCACCTTGTTTGCTTCGGCCAGTTGCTTTAAGACACTCCCACTCCAGCGTAGGCTCAAAGGTGAGTTTAACGCTTTAAGTGCTGCTTGGATGTCTGATGTTATGTATATTTTAGATCTACGGATATTCATGCGAACTATGACGCGAGCGCAGTGTTCTGTGGTGTGTATTTCTGACTGGAAAATGGCTAGTGAGGACCCAGTGTCTTTGGGAGATGGCACTTCGGCCCATATATGCCCATGCCTTCTCTACCTTCAATTTTGGACCATTTAAGAGATCTTTCTTCAAAGGGTAGGTCGCCAGAATGCCACTACATATGGTCCGCTAAGATCGGTGTTTCAAAGTTATGGCGTTTCGGCATAACGTCTGAAATTGGGTTGGGCCTCGGCTCTTCTAAGAATTCTTGGAGGACTTTTAGGTGGCCAACCAAGTTGTTTGTGTTCTGGAGAGTTGCCCTCTACAGTCTAGTCAAACTAAAAAAGGAGTTTTCAAGCTATCTGTGTCATTGCCACATCATTCTTCAAGTCCTTCATTTGAGCAGTATGGAAAATTTTGAAAATTTCTTATGTTTTGAACGATCTAAAATGGCCGCCATATTGTTAATTTTATCAAAACTAAAAAAAAAACACCTCCATACCGCTCTGGAGTTTTTCATCAATTTCAGACAATTTTCAGATGAGTGACACCCTGTAACTTCTGAACGTTACACCCTATGATAATAATTTAAAATTTAGATAGATAGATAATCATTGGACCTCTCAAATGGTCTATAAAGTTTTCTCCTCCCCTCCCACCCCCCGTCTTCAAGTTATGACTCAACAAAATTAAAATTTCGGAATTTAACTCGCTTTTTATACCCTAGATGAAATCTAAAGGGGTATACTAAGTTTGTCATTCCGTTTGTAACACCTCGAAATAATGATGGTAGAGCAAAATGGATTGGACACCCACGCATAATATTAAAAGTTATTTTGATTTTTGCATGTCCGTCCGTCCGTCCGTGCGCACGATAACTCGAGAACGCGTAAACTTACAGAGCTGAAATTTTGTACACGGACTTAAAAATAAAAAATTAAAATTAAGTTCGAAAATGAGACAAATCGGGCAACTCTTTCGTGGGGTTGCCATACAAAACTTTCGTTTTCCACTACATATTTGGACACTGACTGAGAACGTATCGATATAGAGAGCTGAAATTTGCTATATGGTGTTTCCTTTGTACTAGCAAATAAAAGTTCAAAAATGGAGCATGCGCAGGACTCTATAGAAGAGCGAACGGCAAACACTTCCCAAACATGTCCGTCCGTCCGTGCGCACGATAACTCGAGACCGCATGTGCTTCGAGAGCTAAAATTTTGTACGCGGACTTTAAAAAAAAAGTAAAATTAAGTTCGAAAATAAGACAAATCGGGTAACTCCTTCGTGGGGTTGCCATATAAAAATTTCGTTTTCCGCTATATATTTGGACACTGCCTGAGAACGCGTCGACGTAGAGAGCTGAAATTTCGTACATGATGTTTTTACTATATTAGCAAAAAAAATGTCAAAAATGGACTAATTCGGGCAACTCCTTCTTGGTGTTGCCATATAAAAATTTAGGTTTTTTACGTATACTGTGAAAACGATCAGTCCAAGACATTTTTATTGTACTAAAAACTTCTTCAGAATACGAAATCCTATAAAATTGGTTATAATCATTTTTTCTGTCCGACGAGCCGTTCTAGAAATATACGCGAAAAACAACTTCAAAACTCAAAACTTGAATAGATCGGTGACCATACGAAATTTAATACGGGCATTCATCTAGGGTATCATAAGAATCGGTCTTAGACCAATTCTAGCTTTTTTACTTGTTTGTTTGTTAAAATTTGTAATTTTCTTAAATGCGGAAAACAAAAAATGCAAAATCTACCTAATTTGATTGTGGCGATTAGTGATAGCCGCAGGCTTTATTTCCCTAAATCTGCGATTTGTACCCATGCCAATAAATTTCGCCAAAGTGTGTAATTTTGTATGATTATCCAACTTAACCCAACCACCCACCGCCCCTCTCAACCAACTAAATTCGCAAGACGACAGACAGAATTTGTTCGGACCGTCTACAGCCACCAATAATGCAAACGAATTCTGAAGAAATATGGTCGATTTAAATTCTATGAAAGAAATGAATTTTTGCCTATATTGAAAAATCTTTTTGGTTCGTACCCATGATATATTTAGCCGAGATCAGTGAGTTATTGAGGTTTGCTATGAGCTCTTCCATACATCACTTTCTTAGCAGTACTACCGCCGATAACTGGGTATTTTTTGTCTGTGGTGTAACGTTCAGAAGTTACAGGGTGTTCTATAAAAATGTACCCAAATATTGTTCCATTATCTCAGAAACCGTTATAATTTTCCTCCATCACCCATAAAATTTTTTGCTTGTCCAAGTCATCCATAGCGTTCGGGTGTCAGACCATATACGGGACACCCTGTATAAGCCAGTCAATTAAGGCAGCAATCAATTCATATTATATCCAAAAGTTTTTAAACTTTTGGATGAGGTATAAAAACAATAAATAAATTAAATTTTAAAACCATTACCGAAGTCCGGAATATACGGAATATTGGAACAAAAAATAACTTTTTATAATTTTTACAAAAAAAAAAAAAAAGTCCAAAATCCTTTAAACTTTATTTCAACGGCTATGCAGGGTGTCCCAGAACTCTCGCCTTTCCTCTATAAGTACCCATGAAATGTGGGTGAAAAGAGCGTTTTATGGCTTTGGGAATTTTCTCTTAATACCCTGTAACCTTTTTTTATAAACCCTATGAAGCTGACTGACACCTGAGTGCGGAAAAATTAAAAATTTGTATATACGCCGAATCTGGACTTACGCATAAGAAACTGATGAAAAAAATGTCCATAGGAAAAAAAGTTGAATATACTGTTTATCCCCTCCACTTATAAAAATTTGTAGCAGCTCAGGCTAGTGGGCGGGCAGTAACACTTTTGTTTCTTATTTTTCTTGCAAACTCACAGCCAGTAAAGAATTGTTCTATCATTTTGCAGCCCATTTGCATTATTATTTAACATATTTTAAATACATATAATTATTTTGGGATGTCCGAAATAAGTTGAAAATTTAATTGTGGAAAAAAACCTTGCTTTAAGTTTGCAGGACTTTTGAATTGTTTTTATAAAAGTTAAAACACTTTTTGTTTTTTTATTTCAATTTTTCCCATGCTTCGGACCTCAGTGATGGTTGCAAAATTAAATTTCTTGCTATTTTACCATTAAAGTTTAACTTTTGGAATTAATGTTAAATTCTGGAATTTAATTGTCTCCATTGACTGCCTTACTACATAGGTTTTATTTTTGTTTATAGGTACCTACTTATTTGTAGTATTGATGCAGTTAAGATTTTTTAACGGATTTCACATCCAATAAATTTTGATTCGGCTTCTATCGAAATGTAATCAGTCCATAAGCATTATTTCTATGAGTGAAATTCTATTCAACGTCCTTTTCGCTTGAATTTTAATTTATAGATTTTTCCTCAGTTAAAGCCAGAGGGAGATCTTTTCAAATTTTTCTATTTTAAGTAGATAATTCAGTTCAGTTTCATTTCATCATACAACGAGCGTTTCTTTCATCAGTGAGTACAGCGAAATGTGTTACCATTTTTCCACTAAAAACAGCATATTACTTTTACTAAGAGAAGATGATAGACTCGATGAAGCAGTTAAAAAACTGCTATTCTATATAGAGAACATACTTAAAAAAAATTGCTAGACAGAAAGGGATGTCGGACCATACTCCGATGTCTAATAGATGTGATGAAATATTTCTTCAAAATTTTCGTTCACCTCCAAAACAATTCGAATAGTTAACTGTATATGTATATTTTGACAAATGACTTAAAAAATAATATGCACTGTTCAACCTCCGTACTGAATTCGAAACAGGTGTTCCTTCTTCTTCCAAAACGTACTGCTTGTGGAAAATATTTTCACCGAGAATGTAGGGCGGAGATTGACGATTCTCTTGCATATAAGTATTTAGGGGAATGTCGTCAGGGTTGCCAACCCTTTTGACTTTTACCCATAACTTGCCTTTAAAGAAGAAATTGGTCAATCCAAGTACATCTTTAGAAAGGTCTGGAGAAAAGGAACACTTTTGCTGAACATCGCAAATTGATTGGGTAAAAAATGGAAAAAAATATGGGCAATAGGGGCAATGGCAATATGGGCCAATCGACAAAATATGTGCTGAAATGATTGAAAATGATCTGGAATAATTAATTGAATGAAGTAAAAAGCTGAATTTGTTGCATTTTTCTGTTTTTTTTAAACAAAATTTCAATGGACAGTTTTCAGAATCGCATTTCCGGCAAATGTATTAGCTCGTCGCCGTTAGATTGGCGCACTTCAAATGCACTTCTCTCATGCATTGTCCAAAGAGGACTTTTTCTGCTCTTTTTTGGACGGGCATCTTCCTTTAGCTAGTGTTTTATTGGCGAACTTCATTGGGTTTGGTGCTGGATGTTTCTTGGACGTCTTTCAAGCACTCAATCACAGTGGGCCAACCCTGACTATACACAAAGTGGGCAACCTTAACGACAAGCGTCATTGCGGCATCCTGAATTTTCCTCTTAGATTGTTTTCAAGTATGAACGACACAACAGATTCGAAATAGTTACTTTGACGTTCATGCTCCAAACATATAATGTCACTAAAAGTTCGCTGTCACTTAGAGATCTTAGTTGGGCGACCTATACGACAGGCCAACCCTGACGCCAGGCCACCCCAGACAGATGACCTTATATATGTATATATATATATGAATACTGACATATAGAATTTACCTAACAATATTTGTCGTGCAGGAAACGGAAACAATTGATGCATGATGATATGAACGGACTTTTAAGTGTTGGCCAAAACGATTTCAGCCCCCACCCTATATTTTCGAAAGTTCACCACTCGACAATGTATTTTAAGAACACTGGCGGGAGTACAACAAATGAAAATGCTATCGAAATGAAAGAAAGCCCACCCTTATAAAGGAAAATGGCTTTGATATCGGAAATTTCTCGCAGTAGTGTCCGCCGAATACTCAAAAAATATCAAAACAAGAGAAAAAGTTACAATTGGTCTAAGACCAATAATATTATACCCTAGATGAACATATAAGTTAAATACAGTGAAAACCAAAAATTCTGTATAGCAACACCCAGAAGGGGTTGCCCGATTTAGTTCGTTTTTAAAATTTTTTTTACAATTTTTATGAAAACGCCGTCTACAAAATTTCAGCTCTATACGTCATATATAAAATTTGAGCTCTCCACGTGCGTCGACAAATATATGGTGAAAAGCCAATGTTTTATATGGCAACACCGGACGGACAGACGGACATGCAAAAATCAAAATAACTTTTAAAATATTAATCTTGGATGCCCAATCCATTTTGGTATAATTATTTGTATGCGTTACAAACGGAATGACAAACTTAGGTTATAAAAATTATCCACATGTATAGCAAATCGTACTTTTCTCTTGCGATTAGATTCAGAAGAGAGAAAAAGAAAGTGACGCGGTTAGTTTTATTTTTGTTTCCTTGCGCTATAAATTCAGTTTAGATTTATTAGGTGCAATTTGTGATATAAGAGATCTTGTGTTTTGAAATGAACGTTATTCTTTTTGCATAAAATCTGCCTTTCTACCTTGTACCTGTCAATTTACTCTGATAAACTTCAATTCGAAGATTCCACGTGAAATACAAGCAACTATTCCACTACAATTTCAAGTAATTAGTCCACGTCAACTTATACAAACATCTCCCAGGAGGACATCGTTATAGAAAATTCCATCCATTTTTACGTGCTATTTCTAGGCGGAATTTATATGAATTCCACCTTATACTTTTTACTGGAACGTTAATTTTTTTACAGAAAGAATATTTAGAGTCACTTCTACGGTTAACTACAGAATTGAGCTCGAAACCGTTTTAAGAAAGACGACACGCAATTTTGTGGATTTTGTTGTTTTCATATGATAAATTATTAGACATCCATGGAATGTATAACCTCTAAAATGAATCAATTGGATTACTCTAGAAGTGTGTTACAATGATGAGAACTGGCAAAAAGTTACAGAAAAAAAAAAACAATTCAATTGCTGAACGCGCTACGAAAAGAATATGTTCAAAAGTTGTTTTAGAAAGTTGCCGTTTTTGAACTGTCCAATAAAATAAGGCAATACAAATATCTGGAGTTAGTTAAAAAATGTAAATAATGCTAAATATTTATTTCATTTTGAAAAAAAATGCCTTTTATTTTCAAAATTTGAGGTATCATATTCATTTTGATCAATTCCCTCCTTATAAAAATCTATAAAGCTAGTTTCACACTATTATACTGCCCGAAAAAGCAACAAAATCTCACCTGTATGACATTCAACGTAAAGAATTAGAATTGTTAAGATATTCGCGCAGGACAATAAAGAATGAACCATAATAGAAGTCATCTTCAAAACAGCATAGATAAATCGTTTCCGCAGACTTTTAACTTTGCAGGTAATACCAACTAAATATGTAGATAAACATTTATGTTGCAACTGTATTTGTTATGTTTATAATAATTTGGCTCAACCACTGACTATCAGCAAATATATGTTTCTTAAATAGATTTTTAGTGTAGAGCAGCCAATTTGCAAGCCACTTTAGAAAGGCAAAAATAAAATTATGTTGAACACCGTGCACGGTGCGATGCGACGTAACTAAATTTGAAAGTGGGCACGACGAAAAAAAAAAAAACAAAATAAAATAAAAAAATCAACAGAAATGTGGAACGATATGGGATGGTAATGAGGGGCGGGGGAGTATATTTATGTATATGGACACTCGGCGGGTTCTCGCGGATGGACCAATATACATAAATACATATATATGTACATATGTATGGTGAACGTGGGATGAAACTACAGAAAAAAACAAAAAATAAAAAAAAAAACTAAATAGTAAAAAAAATAAAAAGTATTTCGAATATTTATTATTTATGTACGTACATAATACATAAATGTGTCCATACTTTCTGAACTTTAAAACCAAGATCTGAAGGTTGCGGATTTCTCAGTGCAATGCAATGGAATCTTTTCGTGAGACCCTTAAAAATTCTCTATTCATGTCACTTTCAGTTTGAATATGCTTTATCGAAATGTTCTTACATTTCCACTTTATTGGATAATTTTTGCATGAATTTTACTCTCAAACATCGCCCAAATGAATACTATTTCGTTTATTTCTTGAGAAACCAATCGGCCGAATTGGGGTACCTACTAACAGTAGAAAAAACTAGATACGTTTTTTTTGTGTTTGTTTGTTAAAAAATAAACTCGCCCTCAAAAAAAAAAAAAAATATAATGCAACCATATAGTTTTTGGTGAATGATTTGGTTTGGTCAGCGGGTGGAGGGGGGGGGGGGGGTGGTGATGGTCGAATGGGGGGCCTCTAACTCAAGAACAGAGGATAAAACTATAAAGTTGCGTTGGGTTGATTGAATCTGTATCCTACCTAAAACCCACCCATCCAAGCACCTACCAGCCGAGTCAGAGTGATCATCTCACACAAACAGAATTTTGGGCTTTAAAAGCTCTTTTTTTTTTTTTTGCTTTTTTTGTTTGTTTGTTTGTTGATAGTATATAGGATTATAGCTTGTATATATATAAATATATATATTATACACCTTTTCTAAAGTATATAAAAAAGAGAAAACTTTATGTTATATATCAATCATTAGCCAACCTATTTTGTGTATTGAAGACTGGGTTTATACTTTGCTTGGTTATACTACTACTATGGCTAGTATATTACTAGTAAGTACTACTTTGTAATTATTTTGTTGCAACAGAAAAGCTTTAAAGTATAAAACAACAGAAATATTTTTATTTAGTATCTTAGTACTTTTCTAAATATATTTTAAAACGGCTGCTATCAGTAGCAAAGTACTTGTAATCGCAATCATATCTCTGCATGCGTATGTATATACTATGTATGTATGTATACCCTTCTTTCATTACCACCTTACATTATCTCCACGCGAAAAAAAAAAAGTTAAGCAGCACAACGCGAGCTTGCATCTAAAAGATGTACACACGTCTTTTGCGCATATATCTATTTATACATATCTATATAAATATATATATATATATACCTAGTAACGCTATAGTATTGTTTATAGTATATAAAAATTCACGTATTCATGTATGTATGCACAGTGTGTGTATATACAAAATATATATACATTATATACTTTGAGAGATAAATTTACATATCCCAACACACCACCCAACACAAAAAATGGAGAAAAATCATTAATTAAGGAGATCAGGTCGAATATAAAAGTATTACTAAAAAGTTTTTTGTTCGAAAAATTTCTTAAGAAAATTAATAGAATTGATTTCGTGTGACCGAAGAACCGTACGATTCCAACGTTGTTCTCTTTTTCAACTGTGTTACAAAAAAAAAAAAAAAAAAAAAACAAAACAAAAAAAAATAATCTCATTGCAATTTTCTTCGACTGTTCAATCTTTGTGTTCTTTTTATCATTTAGCATAGCAAAAAAAAAAATAAAGAAAATAAATTATAAAAAACAAAAATAAAATAATGTAAAAGTTAAAAACAACCACCAAAGTGATTATTTCTAGAACGTGCATCGTCGCCGTATCAAAGTTTGTTGATATGATGTGAACTGTTGACATAACCTTAAAAAAATAATATATAATAATGGAGAGTTAGTGATTGAAAGATATTATAATGAAAAATAATATATATCATTTATATTAATAATATTAATATTATTTTTCTCTTTTATATTGTTGCAGAGTCGTTGTTGTAATATGGTCTAATCATAAAAATCATATGTTGTTTAAATAAAACACAAAACAAAAAAAAACAAAACAAAACAAAAAAAAAGTGTGAAAATTAATATAAAAATATTTCTGATAAAAACGGTGTAAAGATGTGAAATGAATGCTAAGGTAAATAAGAAGAAAACTAAACTAGCGATTAGTGATAAAAACAAATCGTTAATACCAATCATGTCAATTTTTATGTTATATACAAAGCAATAGCAATTATTATACAAAGATCTCGGGAAAAGTGAAGAAAAAAGTGAGAAAAGTGTGTGAATTTAACAAAAAAAAACGATCCTCTTAATGTATTTATGTTTTGATATTTTAAAAATTATAAAAAGCAAATTGAAATGTAATGGATGTGAACAAGCCTAAAAATCATCTCACAAGTACTACATAAATATTTTTAAATTTATTTTTGTTTTATTATTTTGATACGCACTATAATAACCAAGAGGAAATAAAAGTGATTTTTTTTGTCTGAATTAATAGCTAAAAAGAGAGCATTTCTCACCACCTCTCTTCAGTCTATTTTGTGTTTTTTGTTTGTTTTTTTTTTTTTTATAATAAAAAATAATAATAATAATAAGAAAAATATGTGTTATATCTACAGTTTATCATCACGACAAAAATATTTAAATATATTATAAGCATAATACTAAAATTCTATTGTTTTTGTTTAACATTTTACTGGCGAATTATAACCTCATTCATCAGTGTTTGTTTGTTCTATGTGAATTTGTTAAAAATAATAATAAAAAAAAACAAGAAAGAACTCTGTAATTAATACAAATCATTAAAAAAAAAATAAGATAAATATTGTTCCTTTAATGTCATACGGAAATTCTAATATTATGATGACTACTCTTGACATTACTCCGAATTTGTGATATGTAAATATTTTATAGATTATTTTTTATGTTCCAGTTTAAAAAAAAAAAGATATCTATAGGCGCTTTCTTAAAAAAAAAAAAACAATTTTGTGTTCCTTCTTTAATGCAGTTAAAATATAAATAATATGTATTAGTGAAAATATTAATTTATAAATAACAAAAACATAATAACAAAAAAAAAAAAATGAAGGCAAGTTGTGTGCTACAGTACATTTTCTTGACTTTTTTTTTGTTAATTGTAAAAAGAAAAACTTAGAAAAAAAAATAAGAATAAAAAAAAACAAAAACAAAACATAAACTGTGAAATTACCGACAAAAAAATGCAAGTGGCAACACTATTTCGTGAAAGTGCAACATTATTAGGTGCAGCAAGTATGATGGAATCATCATCAGCAGCAGCAGCAACAACAGCAGCAACAGCACCAACAACAGCAATATCGGCAGCACCAGTGTCCGGTTCGTCATCGGTGGCATCACCAGAATCAAATTTCTCAACATCGCCACCGTTGCAAGCACAATCGCCGCCACAATTATTGCAGCAACAACAGCAAGAACAACAACAACAATCAACAACTGATGATGCATCCACCACAGTAGCTGCAGTAGAAGTAGTAGATGACGAAACTAGAATTATTTCCGAATCAAAACTTGCTACAGAATCTGAAACAAATATGACCAATAATAATACAGAAACTATAGTGAGCGCATCTTTATCCATATCATCTTTACCTCCATCCGCAACAACTTCTATCATTAGTATGGAGGAACATGATTCTCCAATTGATGAAGAAGATGATCCTGGATCACGATCTCCAAAATCTCCTCTAAAATCACCGTTTCCACCCCCTTCTGTTGCTGATCATCAAGATACAGAAAGGGAATATTCAGATAAACAATCTCAATCGCCATCAGAATCTGAAATTATTGTTGGTGATGTTGATAGAAGTGAAAATAATCCACCTGAGAATTCGCCATGTTTACCTGTTCAATTAGATGAAGATGTTGACATGACTGATGTTAATAACGAACCGTTGAGCAACAGCAATCCTAGTCGGGCCACAGAGCCTCCCCTTGAAAGTAGCATTAATCAAATGGATGGTTGTGATAGTAATAACGATACAGGTAATACTGCCACTAAGTCGCCTGACTGTAAGGAAGACAATCAAGTTGTAGAGCAGCCGCAACATATGATGCACGAAGAATCCCATGAACACATCAGTAATTTAGAATCCTTACATAATTGCTTATCAAATGAAAACAATAGGCAATTACTTAGCGGAGAGAATCCTTTAAGTTTAACAGAACCTACGAGCCAGTCTCTGCCTGTAACTCATGTGCCAATTAACATTATTAATGGCCAACTTGAGCATCAACAGCAAAATATTCACCATCAACTTCATCATCATCATCATCATGATTATTCTGAATCACATCATCTGCAGCAGGAGCAGGATCGCCGTCAGCGTCACTTACAGCATCATGATCAGCAAGGACAAGCTCAAATACATTTACAGCAATCTACCCGGGAGCATCATCATCAATTGCAGCGACATGATCAAGAGCAACGTCATCATTTGTTGCAGCACGAACGTGAACAACAGCAGCAGCAGCAGCAGCAGCAGCAACAACATCACCATCAGCTACAGCAGCAGCATGAGCAGGATCAACAGCAGCATTCTATTCAAATTGAACATAATCAGGATCAACATCGTCATCAATTGCAACGTGATCAAAATAATTTACCACAAAACGAACAGGAACAGCAACAACAACAACAGCTCCAACATAACCTACCAGTTCCGCACCATGAACAACATCCTCAACAGCAACATCATATCCAACAACAGCAACACGATCAGGAACAACATCATATGCAACAGCATCACTATCATCACCATCAGTTCCATCAGCAAACCCAGCCTCAAATGCATATGCAACAACAGCAGCAGCAGCAACAACAGCAACAACAGCAACAACAACAACATCATCACCAACAACATCACCATCCGAGTCACCCTATGACTTGCATCGATGATTTGATGATAGACGAAAACCATGAAGATCCCACCAACAGATATAAATTGTAAGTACACATCTGAAACAATTTTTTTGTAATTTTTGAACGTTAGCAACTAGGACGAAACCCATCTATCTTCCTAGGGCTTTTGAAATTGAATTTCAAAATAACCACAAAATACGACTAATCACAGGAATTTTTATGGTATACGAATTTTTTACTGTCACAAAAACGGTTCTATAACCTCTAAAGCTTCTTCGAACTTGGACTGATTATTCGTCTCCTCACACACAATACGGACTGGCAAAAGAATTAATTCTGAAAAATTCCAATTTTTTTCTTTTCAAAATTCAAATTTCGCACCGTTTTACACGGAATATAGCGTTATCATGTCAGTTTTAATGCCCTTCGGAATATCCCCTACTATCCCCCTTTTTAACGTCACGCCATTTATTGTGAATACTCGTAGAAAATTTAAAAATAATTCTAAAAAAAAACCTTCTGGCGAAATTTTGTGTGAAATAGTTATGGAATGAAAAATGGATATATGCGTACAACAACAACTTTATTACATTTTTTTTTTAATATATTGTGAATTTCAAAAATGTTCACTATGTCTACATTATTACCTACTAATGCACGCCACTACCCTTCGCTTAATCTCCTTTTGATATTCGTCGACCTTACAGCGTCTGCTGCAAACAGATCTTTGATCTGCGACAATAATTCCTCCTTTGTATTGGTCTTGAGTTATCTTGTACCTGGAAAACCGTTGGAATTGCCTGCTCCCTCCATGCCATTTGCTTATTCTAACACTTCAACTTATCACTTGTTTCATTTATGACCGCCTAGAAATCACCCTGTATAACCTGTAAATGTGTACTGCGAGAAAACTAGACAATCCGACATGACAATTGCGTCTACAGCTCCAGGAATATCTGATTAAATGGATGATAGTATGTGCGGAAAAATTTGGTGATTACTTGGTTTTGCTGGGAACATATAAACTGATTGAAGTTTTCCAACTATGCCTGGTTAGAAATAGAGAACACACCCAACTCTTCTTAGACCCATCCCCTTTCATGTGCCATTATATTTCAAACATTTTTGTTTCATATTTGCTATAGCTGGTATGGGATAATAATAAAACCTTTTTCTTTTTGCTGATATTTTTTTTTTCACTTTATAACTACATTCCCTTTTTGTATATTGTTCAGACTGTCTCCGAATGTGAAACATGAGAGCCAAGACGACGGGTATGAAACAAGCGCTGGTGATGTCTTGACACCTAGTTCACATGCATCTTCGCATTCGATGACGCCCCAACATCAAATGCACACGAACGTAATTTTGCCGAAATGTGAGATCCCGCCACTGCCACAGTCGTCCGTCGATGATCCATACAATTTCATTGACGATGAGCTTAATAGCAGTATCCAAATGATGTCACCATCTGGTGGTCCATTATCTATGCGAGGATATCCCCATCATCCTTCAGGACCTCCTCCTTCTCTTGGAACAGGAACTTCAAATATGATGACTACTGGCGGCCAACTAATACCAATGGGTGGACAAATGATCGGACCTGCGGGATCTGGTCTTCAGACTCAAGGATTAGCTGATATCAATGGGCCCAAGAAAAGGGGGCGAAAGAAAAAAATCCGCGAGGAAAGTGGGTGCGTATACCTCTATATTAAATATTATATTTAGCAAATTATAGACGGGTTTTGATTTCATTTGAGAAACTGTTCTATTTTTTAGAACAATGATAAATGGAATTTTAAAACCAGTCGCTCACAAAGAAAGGAAGAAGCATGATCGTTTCAACGGTATGCCTGAGGAAGAAGTCTCAAAGCGAACCTTACCTGATCATTTGACACCCAATTTGGACATTATAATCGTGAGTGTAATTTCGACTTTGATATCTAATCTTTTATATCTGCTTAGCAAAAAAATATATTTCCTTAACAAAAAAAAAATTAAAAATAAGAAAAAAAAAGCAAAAACAAAAAACTCTAAGACGTTTTGTATTCAATGCAAATGTCTTCATATTCACAGATTGGCATAAACCCCGGCTTATTTGCCGCATACAAAGGGCATCACTATGCTGGTCCTGGCAATCACTTCTGGAAATGTTTGTACTTGTCAGGTCTGACGCGGGAACAGATGACAGCCGAGGAAGACTATAAGCTACTTGACTTCGGTATAGGTTTCACGAATATGGTAGAGCGTGCAACAAAAGGATCGGCAGATTTAACGCGTAAAGAAATCAAAGAAGGATGTCGCACATTACTTGATAAATTACGAAAATTTCGTCCAAAAATTGCTGTATTCAATGGAAAATTAATATTTGAAGTGTTTTCGGGAAAAAAAGATTTCAACTTTGGACGTCAACCGGAATGCATAGAAGGAACCAATACGGTTTGTATTTTATTCATTTTTGCAAGGTGCATCTTGAATTTAAAGTGTTTTCATTTTTCTTTTTCAAATTTTAGTACATGTGGGTAATGCCATCATCATCGGCACGTTGCGCTCAGCTTCCACGTGCTGCCGATAAAGTGCCATTTTATGCTGCATTAAAAAAATTTCGAGATTATTTGAATGGCCTGATACCGCATATTGAGGAGTCCGAATGTGTGTTCAGTGATCCAAAATACAAACAGTGCTGTGAACCAGAACCAAAAACAGAGAATTTACCTTATTCGGAGATAACAGATTTAAGTAATTGCAACTTGACGAATGCACCAACAGGTACAAGTGGTCAACAGCCGGTACAAAATTGTGGTAATGTTGGTGAAAACGGTGAACTTCTTCAGCCAGGTAAGAAGAAACGGGGTCGGCCGAAAAAAATCAAAGGCTTGGATGGCTGTGACGACGGAAAAATCAATTCACGACGATTAACACCTACAGATAGTTGTAGTAATAATAATAATGGTTTAAATTTAAGTACTATTAGCAATTGTAACAGTAGTGAAATGCCAAAAAAGAAGCGCGGTAGACCGAAAAAGATAAAAACAGGCGATATATTGAGTGGTAGTAATAATAACGGGAGCGGTTTAGGTATTATTACCGGGACGCTATTAAATGGTAATAATAGCATTAGCGGCAACAATGGTATGACAAATGGCCTAGAAGCCATAAACAATTCTGATCTAAATCACAACAGTCCAAATGGTGGTATGGGTGGTCTGTGCGGTGGCCTGACTCAACAGCAACAACAGCGATTGTTCTCTCCGCCCATGCATTCGCCGAGCACGGTCGGTTCCTATTGTCCGCTTGGTATGAATGCCTCAACCCCACCAATAAATAGCAGTAACGGAAGTAGTAGCAATGGATATCATCATCATCCACACCATCAAATGGGAACACCTCAGCACCACCATAATACCCACCAACAGCAGCATCATTCATCATATCATCAACAAACCTCGCAACAACAACAACAGCCACCTCCACAGCAATATACGCCTCATTCAGATCTCTCATCTGAAATTTCGGCTGCAATCTCGTCAGAGCATTTGGGAGAATCACCAACCCCGACTTCTCCTAGTCTAGGACCCCCAGATTTTGATCCACCTGGGAGTTTGCAAGCTGATGATACAAATCCTAATGATATGCGATTTTCGAGTCCTGCATCAACTATAAGCGAACAACAGCAGGCTGGGTCACATCTTGGTGGTCATATGGCAGGTTACCCACCCTACAGGAATCCTGGTTCAAATAATAGCTATATGTCAGGTAGTGGAGGCAGTTCAAATGACGGTCATGGCAGTGACAGCTATATGCAACAGCCATCGTCGAATCAATCACAACAGCAACCCCAGCAGCAAACAACGAATAGCAGTGGGCAGCCCTTGCAAATGTCAGACGTTGCATCAAAAAGCCTATCTGGCCTAGAGTCGCTAGTCGATCAAATACCAACCATGTCAGATAGTGACGGCACGTCTACACCAAATCATATGTCATCTACTAATACTGATACACGCCTGTGTGATCCAAACGATCAATATGGTAATAACTGCCTATATACTGGCTACCCAAATAATATGCAATTAAACTCATCATCCCCGTCAGCAACTCCAAACAGTTCCATGCTATCACCACACTATACAAACCCGAACTTCTCCAGCAATCCAAACCCTACGAACTGTACAACATCGAATACCAGCACTTACGGCAGTTTATCAAGCAACTTTTCAGTCAGTAGCCTAACTTCAAACAATTATCCCACTAGTTCATACCACACTAATTTGATGGCAACATCACCGCATCATCTGGGTAGTACTTCTAGTAGTAGTCCAATGTACATGGAACCCCATATGCCAGTTCCTGTTAACCCTCTATACCATCCCTACACACAACATTCAGGATATAGTGGGTATAGTCCTGTTCCGCCGCCTACAATACATATGCCTAGTCCCAACTATCCATACGGTTACGGAAATACTGGTACTTATCCTCAGCCCGGACATCATCCTGCACATCCTGCTGCTGGCTACTTATCTAGCCATCCATCGATGTTTGATAGGATAAAGCCAGATATTGGTTATGGAGGATTTTGATAGATACAGGATGCACTTCCGGACAACAAAAATTAAGGGCAAGGGGTAAGTTAGATCGATACGAAAGAGTGAATATTTTTTGAACGAAATTTCTGTGTTTACTGTAAATCGTAAGAAAACAAAAACGAAAAGCAAAGAAAAAAATCTTCAATAAGTTGGGTCTTCGGCGGAGGACGATTGCATTTCAAGAATTTATGATCTGTTTGAAAATTGCCAAACATTTTTTGTTGTTGTCATGTATACAAAAATGTAATAACTTCCTAGATTAATATTTTACTTTTCGCGCCCTTCTATTACACTCTCAAATATGTTCACATTTGAGTGGAGTAACATCACCCATTCAAATAATTGTTAATGCTCAAGATTTCTTAAAATTATGTTTCCTGCTCTACAATAGAATACGCAAAAGTTCTTACAATGATGGAATCTGTCTTATTTTGAATATTGTCGAATCTTTTTAGTGCATCGTGTTAACTAAACTAAACTTTATTACGTTTTTTTTTGCTTTGAGCAGCAGAGTCAGATATATCATTATAACTCGTGAATATTACTTCTTTATTTATTAAATTTTATATTAGATGAGGGTCTTTATGAATAGTTCTTTCAATTTGATATTTCAATTAAATGCAATGTTTTGTTACACATTACAACCATGGATTGAGAATAATACAATAATTAATACAATTGTGAAATGTGTGATAATAAATTCATCTAGAATGAACATTAGCGAGAATATGTGCAATGCCAGTGTAGATCATAATGACCATAATTAGTTTAAGCTGCCTGTGAATATCGCATCTTGGGTGCTGGTAACTAATTAACAAGAAGCTGGATTTTATTTTTGTCCAAAACATCAAGGAATAATATGTTTAATATGGCCAGGAAAGGAATTGAAGTTAGTGAATGGAGATAGAGTTAATTAGTACTGATGGAAGTCCAGATTCAGTCGCTAATAGGAGTCGCATTGCTATGTATGCATTGTCAATGAATGTATTTGTTTTGTCACAGTATCAAACGTAGACATTTTCAAAGCTGAATCTTAATGAATTTGTGCCCATCGCATTCTTATTCCTCTTTAGATTTCTCTGACGTACACTCTAACCAACAGTTCTGTGAATACTGACACATTTTTGTTAAATTTAAACCTTTTTTCTTGTCTTGACTCCTATTAGGGTACCGAGTAAGCTCAAATTCACCCACTTGGTTTATAGCCAGCGAAATTTCAAATGCCTCGAAGAAACTTTGTTTTTTCTTCAATAGATTTTCATATCTTCCAATAACTTATATGAACTGCAGTCGAATAAATAAACATGTCGTTCATATTGTTCGCATGTTCAGAATTTCTTCTTGGGGGCTCATTGTTGAACATGAAACGAAACTCATTTCTGGTGTAGACGATTTTCATACACCATTATTATTGTGGAGATAGTAAAGGGCGACTTATTTATTAACGGACAATGATAGCCAGCTATAGCCAAAAGTTGAGCACACCCAGATCACTATTTAAAGCATCTAGTATGTAAACTTTAGAATAAAAAAAAACAAATAGTGTGCACTCAAGACCACCCGACCGAAGTGAAAATTTGTTGATTTACTTACCTTGATAAATAAATATGTGTAGTATACAAAAAAAAAACAATACACAATAGTACGCACAACACTAATAATTTTACTTAGCACACTCTGATATACCGAACTTTTTAAAAATTTTAATAATTTCACAAAGAACGTCAACTTTACTAAAAGCCACGATATACAGACTAAAGGCTGAACTACAATAGAAGTAAATAACTTTTACGAAATTAAACGACACTGAGGTTTACTTACGAAAAATTGATATTTTTAGCCTAAATATATATCACATTCCGTAAGAGTTATTATCTTGATATTTAATGTTTTCAATTTTGAAAAGTGGTAAAAGTGATATAATTGACAAATGAAAGTTTATGTTATTGAAGATTCGTGCCTTCTATTAATTCGCAATGCCCTAATGACATTTTATGTGTTAAATTTTAAAAAGTGGTAAAAGTGAAAAAATTAACAATTGGAAGTTGATTTAATTGAAGATTTGTGCTTTTTATTAATTCACAGTACCATTTTTATTCCATTTTAAGTTTTACATTGCAGTTTTAATCATTTAGTGATAAATTAACTGTTTGACACATCGCGTTCTTACGGAATGTGTGATTCTTACCGCACTATACTTACTGAAAATTGGATATTTAAACTTAACGCAAGTTAAGTTCCCCTCACACGAGTTAAAGTTAATTTGTGTACGCCTGTTAAAATAAAGGGCGCGTTCGCTTTGCATAAGTAAATGTACTTTCGTATACTTTTATTTATTGTAGTTCAGCCTTATATCGTTACTTCAAGCTATCTGTCAAGCTCAAGCAAAGTGTCAATTTATTTTTCCCTATAGTCGTTGCCTGTCACCTATCACTGTTATTCGAGAGTCGTTTGTTTTCGTTGTTTTCTTTCAATTTCGAGACAATTTAATATTTATTGAAAAAAAACTCGACTGCCCCGATTTTACTCGAATGAGTGTTTCACTTTGAAACGAGAGTTTCGCATTCACTGCCCATCAGAAATTTTGTATTTTATCGTAAACCGTCTGCTAAGTTTTGGGATTGCGAAAATCTAATAAATTGATACGTTTCTCCTCAAGAGGCTGTGTAAATTCGATAAGAAATCAGCTGACTGTCAAAAGTATTGCATTTTGAGGTTAAGCCGCTTATTGTGTTAGTTGCGATGTTAATACCAATATTAAAGATGGTGACAACGCTGTTTTACTGAAACAAAATATTCTTCCAATTATTTACAAAATTGTATCACTTTTTGTTTCAGACAGAAAACGTAGGTGTAAAATTTTTGGCACATTAAAGGCTTAACAAAATTTACTCGAAAGTGTATGGTAACTTTTCTTGAGCTATCCCCTTTTCGCATAAAAGTTCTTACGCAGATTTTTTGTTCTAAAATTACCAGACAGACCTGTACCGAGATTGCGCTAAGTCAAAATTGAGAAAAAGTGAGTGAAGTGATTCACTTTTCTGTAAATTTGATTCTGCTAATAAATTCACTCACCTTCAATTTTGCGGTAAGTGGGAATGAAATCATGGAGCAGCGATTTTATTTTAGAATTAGTAAACACATAGAAAATTCTAATTGATGGATCTATTAGAGTGGAAGCTTGTTAGTGCACAAGGACCCCAATGCATTGCAGGAAAGAGTGGAAAAATTAAATTCTTGCGATATGTTATATTATATTCCTGCTTATTATCCGCATAAAATGTTTAGAGGATAATAATTCGCAGCCGCGTTCATTTTCAAACATAAAGCCAAAAAGCTGTGAAATTGATATTCGAAATTAATTTTCGAAACTACTCACTTCACTTTTTTAAATGAATCATTTTATTTTCAAAAGTGTAATTCTTCAAATCAGAACAATTGAAAATTCTACCGCGAAAATTATTGCTTCAATCGTAAAATTTGATTTATTATCGTTCCTTTTAGGTCTTTTTATATTCGATTATATATGATTTGCTATCCCTATTCCATAACGCTGGCGGTATACTGGGAACTGCTTTATAGAGAGTGATTAGTTTCTACTTGTACATATTCGTTTTATCGTTTTTGGGTCCAAAATATTGGACATAAATCAAAAAGTTGCGAAACAAGTCTTATAATTGGCACAGTATATTGAGACAGTGCTGTCAAAACTGTCAGTTGAGTAGGAGCTTGTATATTGTGACTACACTTTCTCTTTCAACAGTTTTCAACTAACACACTAGTCAATTTTAATACAAAAGTTCCTAGGTAATTTTAAAGTGGAAGAAAGAGAACTTATAGCATACATAAAATTGTGCTATAGAAAAAAAGGGTAAAATGACAAGCAAGAATATTTCTGCAAAAAAAACCAGCTAATGTCATATTAATCCACTCTTCCATTCGGTTTGGTAGAGCTGTCAAACTATCGCAAACGTTATTACAGCCATTTTGTTTATTACCACTACATATAATAAGAATGGACTGAGCCATCCTATCTAATTCTTATAGTCAAAAATGGCACAAATTTTGACTAAAATATTTTTGTCTCTTTCAAGCTCAAAATGTACACTGAACTGGAGCCAATTTTTAGAAACAGTACGGCTGTATTAATTGGAATGCATTGGAATTGACATAAAAATTGAGACAAATATATTGCATATATACGTCTATCTCTTACAAGCTCAATAAAGTTTGACATCAAATCTGCAGAGAAGCACATTTTTCAGTAACATTAAAAATTAATTTTTGTGTTAATTAAAACAATTTTAACTTCCTAAATAATTTTTATGTAATGTAATACTATTGTTCAACATCTATAGTGTTTCTAATCGACAAATAATAATAAATTAAGAATCGGTGTTCAATTGTACGAAATAAAGGGTTTTCACAGCCTGTTCAAAATGTGTGCCTTTTTGAAGCAAAAACGCTCAGTCCATTCTTATTATATGATAGTGCGTATACTTAATCATGGGACAAATTTCAATTTTTGTTTTTTTTTTTTAATTAAAATTCACTTTTCAGTAGTTCGTTCTAAGCTGTTAGACTGTATGTATACTGTGTAAATGGTTTAAAAAGGTGTAAACCTTTTAGCCCTTCTCACTGCTCGACTTTAAAGAGCAATGATATTGGTTAACCGTAAAGGCACAGTTTGTATACACGATTGTTCAAGCTCCTGTTCCGTTACCTCTAAAGTCTATTCAAACTATGAATTTTTAGATAAACATATTATGTAGAGAAACATTTGGCCGTTTTGTTACAATCAATCAAATTAAATTATCACTAAAAAAGCTCGACTACTTCAAAATATCTTCCAAATTTTATTAGATGATTTTAATATAATGCTCTCTGGATGTTTTCTTCAAACAAGTCCTTATGCAGGTTAAACTAATTCAATTGTTCATGGTTCTGCAATATCATCATTAGCCATTCTCCTTTTTTTTTCTAAAGTAGTGGGGACAAAATGATTTTTTCCGTTTTTGAAGATAGGAACGATAAAAACACTTGCCACTTTTATAGGCAACCTCGCCTTCAACTGTGATATTTACTTTACTTCCTTAAATAAATTCAAATCTCGCTATAATGGTGACTTAATTTTGTCTTGGACTGCTGCCTTTCAATTCAAAACCGCAACGTCCTGACCAAATTTTATTTTTATGGTTCCATATTTATTGTAAATCGTACATGACTCTAATGAAACACATCTTAGTTTTATTTTTCTATCGTGCAAAAAATCTCACCCGGCCACAAAAATGAATAGATAATAGACAGCCGTTATTTTTTATGGTCATCATGTCCTTATTTTGGTATGGACACCATCTTTTGAACACTAGTAATTTTTTCATTTAAATTTCTTTGCATGTCAATGATAAAAAGCAGATGAAATTTGTTCCAAAGCCTGCAGATATTGACTCCTCTAGCCATATCCGAGTAGTAATGCTTTGCTTAATAATGTACATCACACTTGTACATAGGCAATCAAAAAAACCCCCTATTTTCCATGGTTATATAGCTCTTCACTTTGATAGCGTTTCATCTGTTTGAAAATGTCATCTCGAAAATTTGTTGACCACAATCCTTTGAAATGTTTAAATTTTTTAAGAAAGCTGCGCAACATACTGACAGAACAGAGCCTTAATATACCTATATATATTTTTTCTTTTGGTAGTCAGTTTTGACAAGTGTAGTTATACTAGTGCGCAATGCTGAGGCGATTTTGTTGGTTGAAAATGAAAGATTTTATTAAATCCTTAACCTCTTCCAATAATACGACTGCCTATCATAATACATTATATAATAGAAAATTTTCACTCTTCCATCGTTTTAAGTGGTCGAGTTCCTTTCTGTCTGCACTTCCTTCCTCTTCTCATTGCACAATTTGCGTCTCTAAATCAAATGATATATTTTAATTTAATATATTAGAAAATTTCACAATTATATATGTGTCCTTCCAACATGCTTTTATTCCGATGTACTGGAAAACCCGGAGGACCATTGCGCATGCACAAATGACGCTTACAGACAAGATTCACTAATCAGTTCTAGTGTTTTTTTGTTTTTATTCAAATCACTTATGCTAATTAGAAAACAAAAAAATCAACCTTTTTTAAATTTTTTAGCACTGTTTTTGGGCACTGAAAAACGATGCCTAAAAAAAGCTAGTGCCTGATGGTGGTAGGTCCTAGTCCTTTTTCTGAAGCAAAAAGAAACAACAACAAAAAGATTATTAATGAAGAATGAAAAACTCGAAAGCGGTATGGAGGTTTGTTTTTAGTTTTGAAAAAAATTAACAAAATGGCGGCCATTTTTGAATTGAGTGTAGCATTTGGCCTTTTTTCAGTTAAAAAAAATGAAGAAAGTGATGTGGCCAAATTTTACACGGATAGCTTGAAAACGGATAGCTTCCACCATTTTGAACAACGACTTACGATCAATCGGCGATTCTAGGCTCATACAATATCCTTCGACTTTTGCGAAAGGTCATTGTCATTGTAGAAATCTTATTCCTATGTGATTCTCTATGTAATTTTATACACATATTCACTTCAATCGAGTGGAATTCAGTAATAGTAAGCCTCTGGTTTCACGCAGCTGATCCGTTTTTCTAAGAAATGATGTAGCGACCAGAATAATTCCAATTTCGCTTCGAAACTTTAACAGCATGTTTATATTGGAAGTCCTTACTTTAAGATGATGTCAGAAAATGAAAAATTTTACACTAGGACTGTCCTTAAGGAAAACAGATTTTTTTTTCAAAGAAAATTTGAATATTTCTTAATCTCCTACTAATACCCACCCCACACTATTTCTATTACTGTTCTCCATATTTCTGCTATAGTTTAAAACCAATAAAACCTCACCGCCTCTGATGAAAAAAATATTGATTTACCTGCCCCACAGACATCTGCATTATTTCTAACTCTATGTACAGCACAGAGAGTGAATTGAGCCTGATCTCCTCTACGGTGGATCTTAAATAGTTTTAGTTCTGAAAGCAACGACCGCTCTGCCGAGCAGTTTAACTCTGGTGTACGCAACAATATCCGGAGCGCTATTTACACATTTGAATAAATGTCCAAAAAGCCTTTTCCAGGATGTACATGTATAACTCCAGGGCCGATTATTGTTTTCCTTCTATTGTAGTCTCAGGGGACACCAAATGCAGACATTCGTTTTCCAAAGTCACGTCTAAATCTCCTAGATAGAAGGCTTTCAAGTTCCGTGGGCCCTCGCGGATATCTTGAAATTCCAAACTATGTACCTTCATGAGAAAGTCAAACTTTTTACTCAAGCTCTCGTAAGCAGAAATAAGTCTTTTTATACCCTAAATGAAATCTAAAGGGTATACTAAGTTAGTCAATCCGTTTGTAATGGCCAGAAATCATGATTGTAGAGCAAAATGGATTGGACACCCCCGCATAAAATTAAAAGTTATTTTGATTTTTGCATGTCCGTCTGTCTGTCTGTCCGTTCTCACGACAACTCGAGAAGGCGTTCACTTAGAAAGCTAAAATTTTCGATACGGGTTTTTTTTTTAAAAAAGGAAATTTAAGTTCGAAAATGGGATAAATCGGGTAACTTCTTCGTAGGGTTGCCATACAAAAATTTCGTTTTTTACTATATACCATTTGGACACTGCTTGACAACGCGTAGACGTAGAGAGCTGAAATTTGGTACATGATGTTTTTATAGCAATAGTAAATGCAATTTTAAATCTGGACTAAATCGGGAAACCCCTTCTTGGTGTTGTCATATAAAATTTTTGGTTTTTTACGTATACTGTGAAAATTGTCAGTCGTAGATGATTTTACTGTACTGAAAAGTTCTTCAGAATATGAAATCCTATGAAGTGTGCTGATAATGCTGTTGATAACGGTAGCTCTGAGTCTGTGCATGTCAGATAGTGCGACTTCGATCTTGTTTCCTCTTACTTCATCAATTGAGAGTTTGCCGCCTCCAAAAATTTGCCATCCTGCTTTGCCTATCGGTAAATTCGGCCTGCATGCAAAAACAATAAAGTGAATTAAAAAAATGTTTTAATGTCCGGTGCCGTATGTTCTCCATTAAACTATTTTGACCACCCGTCGGGGCCTCTCTACAAGGTTGGGGCCCTAGGCAACTGCCTAGTTTTCCTATAGGCAGAAATTCGCCATTGAATACGATTATGCTAAAGTTGACATTTTGCATTTGAAAAATTTAGTTAATTTCTGGTTTTCTCAGACAAAGTTAGAAGAACCTCCGCGATATTTTTAAAAAAAAATATTGCCGGGAAGCTGCAGAATCTTCTTTTCCACAAACGCCGCTCACCGCCGTTTGTTGTAATTGTGTTTAAGCCTTATAGTGGATGGTCGAGTATATCCCAGTTCTCCTTTAAACTCGTATATATATATGTAGCATACAATGATGGAAATGTATCTTATTGGACTAATTGCTTACACATATCACTTCCAAAACTAATAATTTCCAAATGCTTTATAGTTCCCATAATTTTTATCGATTTTGTGTTTAATGGGTGCTCAGCCTATCCCCATATTGCATATATAAATATATACAACATGATAAACGTCGTGCGAGTACTTTCCATCATCGCGGGTGCATTTTATACTGGGCATCTTCGTTGCTCGACCCAATGGGGATGACATACTATACATACATCGATACAATTTTTCGTAAAAAACCGATCAGATCTAATTTTCTATTAAATATGCTGGCCGTGCAGGCATCTATTTGGCTATTCCGAAACGTTTTCGCTCCCGCCACGGAGCTCATCAGCGGTATTCCTAATATACAATGAGATATTTTTACCTACTCGGTGCATCTAAGTACACAAATTTGTTATACATTCGAACTATCCATTATGTTAAAGACCATTCTTCAAATATACATGTTTTATACATGTACATTTAAAAAACTTTTATTTTACAATTTGGGTCTCGAGGCATATACGCCGAGCTGTTATCCCCGACCAACGAATCTACAGCAGTAGGTGATGGTTCGAACTAGCGGATTTTGTTTTAGTTCCAGGATATTTACTCTATAGGACAACGCGCTGCACGGGACATGGTTCATGCAGAGACCACCATTTAATCCCTGCAAAAACCTCTATCCGCATCCCGCATCAGACCTACATCGTCTCAGTAGCAATTAGGCAGAGTTGGTGGTAGACACAGTGATAATTCTTTTTCCTACAAAAATCCGAGAGATCAATTCCGATCAATCTAATAATTGAATTTTTTTTTGAAATGTAAACTGCGAAGCTCCGACGTCACTAAAACTCACATTAATTAAAAATTGAAACTTGCTAATTAACAGGTTTTCGTTTTACATCTACAGTCTTCATATTCATAGTTTTGAACTCTACTATATCCCTGCTCCAAAATGTGTTGATCTACTTAGTAATGAAAATTTTTTTATGTGTTGTTGTTTAAGGATTCATGGACTCAAAAACAAAGTATGCAGTCCTTCAGAAAATTTTAAATAGTAATGTTTTCTTCTTCATACGATATGTGTTATGAAACGAAATCTAAGCCCCCAAAATCAACGTTACTTTGATATTTTTATTATACATTATGTATACACTCGTATATATATATATATTATATATTATTTTTTTTATTAAATTTGAAAAAATTATTGCAATTATTATTTCCTTTTGATCTAAAATCAATTCTAGTCGAAATGTCTCATTATAATGTATTTAGTTTTTTTATTTTTGTTTTTCGGTAAAAATATTTATTTGCTTTGTTTTCGTGCATTATGTATAACTCGCAACAATAACAAAACAAATAACTAAAGAATAAAAACAAGTAAAAAAATAAGTATGTATACATCCATCAGTGATGATAGGAGGTGGTTTATAATATCAGTTTTAAATATTAAAGGAAAAGACAGGGTTACTATTGTTTTAAGATATTTGTGTGTTCCTTGTTCTTGTAATTAAAAATAGTTAAAATACGATTGAATTAATACATAAATATCATTTAATATCTATAATTGTATAAACACTAACCCAACTCAACGAAAATGATTTCTAATATTTCATTTTTATTTTTATTTTCCTTACTTTGTTTTCTTTTTATCCTAGATTTTATTTTTATTTTGTAGTTTTTGTTACAACTGTGTGTTTATCTAATTTATGTTTAGAAATTATTGTTCTAGAGATTTTATATTGTTTTAAAGGATGATAATAAAAAATAAAATTGATTATAGCATATATATATGTATAAAAATAAAAATACCCTAACTTGAAAATTCGAAAGGTGCTTACTTACGTAATATACATATGAATATTGTATACAAAAAAAAAAAAAACAAATACAGAAATAATTAACATATTTTATTCTTTAAAGCAATTAGTTTGCAAATTCCTTTTTTTTTTTTATTAAAGTAATTATAGCGGTATTTCTACAAAAGTTAATCATGAATTATTTTTATTGTTATTTGAAAAATAAAAAAAAAAAAAAAACTTTAGAAATTTCGGTTTCATCCTGCTCTTAATCAACTCCTTTTATTTTATTTTCCTTATTATATGTACTGTGTACATGCATACATACAATTCATAGAGGTACACACATACACTATTTTCAGTGTTGTGCAAAACAATGGCAACAATGGAAAAATTTATTTTTTTTTCCTTAATTTTAATTGACTTATAACAAATGAAATATTGAATATATATGAATTTGTGCTTTTATCCAATCATCAATCATCAATCACCAATAAATTGGTATACTTCACAAAAAAAAAACAAAAGATTTCATAACTGTGAAATAAATGAAAAAATATCAGGCTTCAATATGTTGAAGGGTGCGACTCCATCCTCAGTACTTCGTATAGTGAAATTTCTTTTTAATTACTTTAGAATATCCTCGTGGTATAGACTAGAGCTGAAAAATGGATCCGGATTTGTTATAACCCAGATATCCAGATACCCGGATGTGCAAACTGTCCGATTTCTGAAATCCGGATCCGAACTATCCGTATCCAGACCAAGCAAAAGAGTTTCAAAATTTCATCCAAATTGCATGACTTCATTAGGAAAACATAATTTTCTTGAAATTTGGCATTTTCCTAATGAAATAATGCAATTCTAGAGGAATTTTTTAACCTCTTTTGTTTAGTCTGGATCCGGATCTGGATAGTTCTGATACTTGGAATTTGAGGAATCATATCCTAATTATTCCAGATAATCCAGATAGCAAATAATCCGGATACTTTCAGCTCTAGTCTATAATAGAGCTGAAAGTATCGGGATTATTTGCTATTCGGATTATACGGAATAATTAGAATCTGTTTCCTCAAATCAGGGTAACCGCATAATGCGTATCCTAATATCACTGCCCGGATCAGACTAAGCACAAATATTCAACATTTCCTCCAGATTGCATATTGTTTCATTGAGAAAATATAAATTCCATGGCATTTCCATTTGCCCAATGAGACAATACAATCTAGACGACATTTTGAAGTTTTTTTGCTTAGTCCGAATCCGAATAGTTTAGATCAGGATCCGGATAGCTCGGACCCGGATCTCATAAATCGGATAGTTCGCAGATCCGGATATCCGAATAACTGGATTTTAGTAAGTCCGGATCCAATTTTCAGCTCTAGTAGAGACGCTAGTAAATTGATAATTATGGTCTTATGTATAATTTCCTATTCTCTTTTCATTGTTTACATTTTATTTCGGTCAATCAAGAACACTTGAATTTCATTCTTATTATTCTGTACCTTTACCAGCTTCGATATGTATTTCAGATCGTTGATTGCCCCATCGAATCGGTATTTCCCCTCCGACATAGGGTGGCAAAATAACTATAACAAATGATCTATAATTCCTTTTATTTCGAATAGAGAGCCTAGTCCGTTAGTTAAAAACCATAAATAACACTTACCATCTTCATGCTTGGCTGTGACCTTGCAATATCATGGAAGATCGAGTCGTCGGACACTACTCATTTCGTCAGAGTTAATTAAATTAAATTTCGACTTATCACAGAAATGCTTTGTGTTTTCCACTTATCAATGGACCAATTCAAATGTGTTTGTGCAAATTTCAATCTCTAAATTAAATTAATCTTTTTCGCAAGTGTTTGTTATAGTTAGCATTGGCTTCTTGGTTGGTCTGTAAGTTTTTAACTTGCTCTCCAAAGCGCACCTGAGGACTGTAATAGCAACTATGATTAAATTTAATGTTTTTATAATTTCCTTTGACATCACAAACGGTTCTTTTTAATTACAGCACTAGTTCTCCTCTTTCAGTGTGCCTTGAAATTTTTCGTAATCGTCAGCCCAAATGCAGCGTGTTATAATATTTCCGATCGTTTTATACTTCTTAATAAGTCACGAAATTATGGATTTATTAATATTAGGAAGCTCCGTCACAATATTCTTCAATTATATTTCTGACTTAAGACTATTGTGAAACTTATTAGCGATTCTATTGCATAAATGTACAAGAGTTGCATAGAAAAAATTCCCCGTTAGCTCGTGATGGTTGTAAAGTTGCTTTAGTTTCGCAATCTTCAACATATTGAAGCCTGATATTTTTTCATTTATTTCACAGTTATGAAATCTTTTTTTTTTTTTTTTTGTGAAGTATACCAATTTATTGGTGATTGATGAATGGATAGAAGCAAAAAATATTACTTTTGTTTTAAGTCAATTAAAATTAAGAAAATTTTTTAAATTTTTTCTTTCTTTTGCTTAAAACCGGTTGCTATTGTTTTGCACAAGACTGTACATCATAAATGGAAAAGTGATCTTGGAATAGCTGGAGCCTAAACAATATCTCCACAATTGTAAAAAAAGATATTTGAGTTGACATTGAATAGATTATTTACTGGTCAGATCCTCTACCTATACTTGTGACGCCACCTATGAGTATAAAATGAAATTGCAAACGACAATAATAGGCACAACGCGTATGCAAATTGAGTGAAGCAAAGTACGGCTGCGCAGTCAGTTCGTGTCAGCTCGCCTGTCAGCGATGCCAAAACTCATATGAAACAAAACAAAAAAAAACATGTATAATAGCATAAATAAATAGATAACATATAACAATAAACATTTATCGGAGATTTTGAAATAGCTAACTACTCACAGTGTCACTAAGATTTTGTGCATTGTAGTAAAATTTGATTTTTACTTAATTGTGAGAAGTGTCGGCTACTAGCAAAATTAAGGATGATTTATTTATTATTTTGTTTTTTATTTTTTTTTTAGACAATTCTACATCTGTTATTATTAGTTAACTATTTATTTTTGATAATAGCATAAGATATTATAAGTTCTAGAATGTGTTATAAGTGATCGGATTGGCGGCCATTGTTATTGGACTTACAGTATTTGATCATTTACAATTGCAAAGCAATAATTATGTTTCTTGTTTTTTGTTTTCTTGAAGATTTTCTATGTAGCGGAAGCTAATAAGAGTAATACGTATCCATGGATACCCCCTCCCTCTCTTCCATTTCATCTTTTATTTCTATCTTCACCACATATCCCCCCCCCCCCCCCGCACCCACCCAGCTCATTTCTTTTTATCAACATCGCCTCTTTCTAGGCCCCTCTCTATATTTTGCTTAGTTACGGAAATACGATGTTGCTAATGATTGAATAAGTCTCCTGTAAATATATATATACGCATGCGCAAGCTGGGCCTGGGCCCAGGGATCGGCGATCATCCATGGAGCCCTTAAACCCTGCGAAAGTAGACCAACCGATGACCAGTTTTTCAATCTGTCTGTAAGACAACCCATTTCAAGGTAGTTTAGTTTTATTATTTGGCTACTAAAAGCAGATCATGGGATTTGTTCCAAATTCTTTACATATAGAAAAATGTCATTGTTCAAGTCAATGTTTACAGCCCCTGCAAAGTCTATTTGGTAATAAGAGAAAATATTTATATTGTTTTTCACGTTAACATAATACTGTCAATTGTGCCTGCAGTTAAGGTTATTCCCCTAAATCATTTGATTACAAAACACTTAACCAACTCGCTCGATCGTGGCTTTTCCTTTACTTTAAATAGAACATTTGAATGGGTATTCCCCTTAACACCCACTTTACGTTAACTTTCTTCTCGGCTTATGTACTCGCATTTGAAATTGCAATCGGTGTATTGTGGTGTTTGCTAAGCTGTCTTTGCGATTGTATTTTATATATATATTTTATTGTTCCTGTTGAAAACCCAAAATAGATTCTGTTAGAGGGCTCCCATATTCTAAAGTGCTATGGACCCCACTTGGCTAAAGACGGACCTGTATATGTATGTATGTCGCAGTAATATGGTAAAAATCAGTGTTTCATTAAATGTAAAAAAAAGAATTTTTTTTTTGTTCAACACTATAAACCTACGTCATGTGTATATTTATTATTATGAATAAAACATGATTAAAATTATTGTTCATTATATTACTTTTGATATAATTATTTTTATATTATTATTAAGATTTTATTCAAAAACATTTTTGTGACATGCATAAAAATTATGAAAAAATTCATGAAAGTAAATGGCAAATCTAAGAACTTGGAAATCGCAAACAACACAGTCAATAATAAGTGCTCTATAAACAAACAAACAAACAAACAAATAATTAATATTTATTTCGTCTCGCGGCTTTTTTCTTTTGACTTTTTTTCTTCAACTATACTAATTCATTCTAAGTTAGGCATTTGACGACATTGAAATCATCATTACTTACATTTTTAAATTCTCTTAAAAAAATGAAAGAATAAAGAACTACCTAAATATGAAACACAAAACTATAAAAATTAATTTGAAGAAATAAAACACAAATTATTTATGGCGAATTGATAAAAAAAATTATATTAGATATAAAAAAGTTTAAAATAAATAAATTAATAAAAAAAAGAAAGAAAAAACAAACAAACAAAAAATATAACTATTTTATAAAAAGAAAATTTTTCATAGGTACATTATTATTTTATGAGTCTTTTTTTTTTATATAAATATGTATATGTATAAAGTAAATAGGAATAAAAATTATTAATAATTTATTATGTATTTGAAGAAAGAAAAAAAAAATCAAATTATGAGCTAAAAGTAACTATTATATAATGAAAAACAAAAAGTCACACATACTATATGAAAATGGAATTAACTTATAAAAAAGAAAAGAAAAAAACAAGAAAGGAATTCCTCTTTTATGGAATAAATTGTGCAATATTTTTTTTGTTGGGGGGTTTTAATATACGTACATACATATATACACTTTTAATATTTAAATGGCTGAATAAACATTAATTCTCTCAGAAAATGAAATCGATATTGTAATTTTGAATGGAATATGAAATAAAAACAAACAAAAAAAAAACAAAAAAAAAACAAAGTAAGACTATTATTATTACAGAAATGATATGTGAATTAAATGCTGATGCTCTCGTTACTTTGTGTTAAAAGCAAAAAGCATAAAACAAGCAAAATATGAACGAAACTAATCAAAAATAAAAAGAATGTCCTCTTCTATTTTTTTTTTCATTTATATTAATATAGCGTCAAGTAACAACACTATGTTTCTGTTTTTTTTTTAATGTTAAATGAAATTTAATTTAGTGCACGATTTTATTGTGCAATTTTCGTTTTTTTTAATTTTAATGATTTTCTCGTGCTTATTATGTTTTTTTCTTTAACAGACTATTGAAAATCTATATTGTATGCTTGTTTAACGCGAATCAATATAAAAACTATTTTTCTTTCTTACTTACTTTGAAATCTAATCACAATACACACGCATATATATAATTTAATATAGAATTCAGTAAATAATATACAACAGAAACTAAACTAAAAAATTACAAGAGAGAATCTTTTTTCCACTGTAAATAAAATATTTAAAGAAATAATACTTATTATAAAATAAATTTTAAAACCAATGTCTCCTTCAATAGTACATAATTGGATATAAAAAAAAAATAAATCAAAGCAAAACTACATACAAAAAAAAAAGCAAACATTATAATAAGCCCTGAATATTACTAAAGAAAAATTTCATAATTTTTTTTAATATTTAATATTTTTTTTTAATTATTCATTTCAAATGGACACATGCAATATAAGCGGAAGAAAATAGAAAACATATTGGTGTATATTCTATAAGTAAAACTCATTTTCCGAATAACGAATACACAGAATTTTGAATTTTGAAGATTTTCTCAAGTTATGTAAAAAAAAAAAGGTGCTCAAAATCCTAAACTCTTGTATTCTACATACATATAGTCTAATATCTTAGAAAAAAAAAACTATATATAATTATGTACATTTTATATAAAAAAAAAACAACAAAACAAAAAAAACAACTTTCTTCCTTAGATAAACAATTTTCAAACAAATCCAAAAACTTATATCTTCGTAAAACGTACAACAAGAACAAGGTAAATCCTAAATCAAACGACAAGCGCTATACTAAACACACACTAGCAGAAACAGAAGAAAATTACATTATAAAACGCGAATACTTTTCTTCTTCTTCTCCTTCTTGCATCATCTTCTTCTTCTTCTTCATGTATGTAAATTTGATGGAAAATAAATGATTGGGGAATAAAAAATATAAAGAAGAAAAAAAATATACAACAAAATGAGAAAATAGGTGTAAATTTAAAGTATACAATTAAAACCCTTTTTTAGAAGGTAATAAACAAAAAACAAAAAACAAATTAACAAATCTTTTCGTTGAAACATTAAAATTTTTTAAACTTAAGAAAATCTTAGAAAATATTAAAATTAAAAAAAAAAAAGAACACTAAAAAGAAAAATATACACAAAGATTACAGGGTATAACTGAGGGTGATAATTTTAAATTAAAAAGTGAAAAACAAAATGAAAATAAAAATAAAAAAAAAAACAAACAAAAAACATTAACCAAAACACAAAACTTTAAAAAAAAAACTCTTAAATTAATTTAAATTATCAAACGAAAAATGTAAAATTGCTTAATTTCAAGTGATTTTTCGAATATAGAAGTTAATTTCTTTATAATAGGTATACACAATATTTTATATACATATGAAAAAATGTGAAATTTTTGTAATTTATTTAATGTCCTATTTTTTTAAATAGTATAAATAAGAGTCAGTTTTAGCAGTAATTATTTTTACTATGAAAAAAAAAAAAACAATTGGCTTTTGGATATGAATTATGTATTAAAATTATTTTAGATAAAGAGAAAAAAAAAGAATAGTAATACCAAAACTTTAATAAGTACATGGTATTGAGATAATTGAAGTAACAAACAACACACACTATACCTACTTAACTATATACGTAAAAAAAAAAAAAAACAAATTGGTGCATTAATAAAAAGTCTGTCATCGGTAAGCGAAAAAAAACATATATATTCATACATACACACGTGACATTAAAAGGTTGTTAGAGAGGACTTCTCGAAATATTCCATACTAGGTATACTACATATATGTATTTTAATTTCTCTCAGTTTTAAAACTTTTGACTCTTTACTTAGGGCCAACCAAAAAACAAAAAAGCAAAGAAAGAATACATCTATTAAGTATTTAAAAATGAAATCAATCTATGTGCTTTTGCATACATCCATACATATAATTAAAAACAATTTCTCACAAAGAATGTTAGCGATATCTTTATGTTTTCACATAATCTCAAGATTTCTATTAAATATCACACGTTAAAAGTATTCATAGCCAGGGATTATGACAAAACTATTTCAGTACGAAAATTTTCATTGTACAAACAAGTTCAAGGTCTTGTAAGTCCCTAAAATTCCGGTTATGAGACATGTCTCTTCGCCTAACCACCTCTTATAGTGTATAGATAACATTTAACACCCTTATACCACTTACTATATACTAAATGATAGCCAGTAATCGAATATATAGTTAATCTCATAACCCACCGATCTAAAAGGAAATATAGACGTGAACCATTAAAATTTTGAAAATAAATCATTAAGAAGGAATGGCGGGAAATGAATAGAGTAATAAACATCAAAATTGGAAAAATAATCCTTACCGCCCCCTCCCCCCACAATATGTAGTATATGAAATATGTTAAGAGCAATTTTTGAGTAAATTTCTAAGCAAAATATTAAATACCAAATCTTAGTTGCCCAGGCAGCCGAATCAATATAACACTTTAGAAGAATATGATCTGGTTAGAAGAACTGTAGGGGGTAAATCAAAACCCAACCCTAACGAATAGCGAATGCGACTAAACAGGCGAGCCCTGAGAAACCTAGTGTCAATTCTCACTGGGCACTCCTCTATTCTCAGGGGTCACTTTTACAGGATTAGACTTGTTGCTGATCCAATATGCAGGGGCTGCTAAGAGGAATTTCGAAACGGTGACACAGTTTCTTTGTGCCACTCTCCGGCTCTCTCAGGAAAACGTAACAAATTTCTTGGCTCACATCTCCTGAACGAACTGCACGGCATGAAGTGGACAAAGAAGGTTGGGGTGCCAATACTTAGCTATATAAGAGCGTCTGGTTGGAACATACATATGAGCAAATGCTTATAAGTCTGTAGGGTGAACAATGGGCCTTTTTGTGGCCGCCTACATTCCCCTTCAGAGTTTCACTCCCTTTTCAAGCCATCCAACCTGTAGCGCACCCAGAATTTGCTTTGAGGAGAGATCATACCTGGCCCAACTCAAAAAGTGGTCGGGAAAATAGGGTTCTAAGGTCGCGTCCTAGGCCCATCTGAGCAGTTAAGAACTGCTTCTTTTGAAAATCTTGAAACTCAAGTTTTATCTCTGCAAAAATGTCGGCATGTACCATAAAGCCACTATTTTCTTTGCCTTAAATTAATTAATCATAATTTCATAAACAATCGAACGCATTTATTTATTTATTTCTGAAACCATAACAGCAAATTTACATAAAAAATCCCCCCTAGCGGTATACCGTGCATTTTACACATTTTAATATAGTTTCAATGAAATTTTTACCTCAAATACTCTATTATCTTTAAAACATTTCTGATGTAGAAAAAAATTTCTTTCGTGCCCATTTTTTTTTTATTTGCAATTTTTCTTAAATATGGAATCCAAAATGGGTGATCACTGATCAGTGATAGCTGCTAAGGCGTGATTTCCCTAGATGTGTGATTTGTACCCAACTAAATTTGGCTTAATTTTGAAATATTGTATCCTATGAAAAGTAAAATTGACTTTTTGTCACAAAATTTGAAAGATTGCCATCGTGATGAGTAAAAAATTAAGAAATATACAATTAAATAAAAATATTTGGAACGTTCTAATGGAACCTTTATTTAAATATAAAACACGAAGCAGATGACAATTGCCTATACTTGTGGCCGATTTCCTTCGTATCATACTCAATGGAAGAAATTATAAGTTTTTTTCTTTGTAAGTTAATTTTTTTCTTTGTAAGTTAATTTTTTTTAATTAACTTTTCAATAGTTTACTCTAAGCTGTCTTACTGTATATTTCATATACTGTGCAATAGCTAGGTCTCGCCTTTGTTGCCCGCTCATATTTTTGTAATTTTCACACTTGCCGCCATGCCCCGGAATCTTGGTTGTTAATCTGTGTGGGTGGGGGAATCATAGTTTCATATTCATATTGTATAGTTAAAGGTTTTATTTTATTTTATCGGACTTTGTAGAGAAAAACTTACCTTCTGAGGGGGGGGGCCCTCCCGGAGATGCGCCCCTGCATCCAACACATTTTACTACAACTTCAAAAGGTTTTTTTCTCTACGATATTAAATTCCAAATACATAAAAGCATGTAATGGATAGAACCTAGAGCTGAAAGTATACGGATAATGTTCTATCTGGATTATCCGGAATAATTAGGATCCGATTCTTCAATTCCAAGTATCCAGATAATCCGAATCCTAGTATCCGGGTCCAAACTATCCGGATCCGAACTATCATCCAGACTAAGCAAAAGAGGTTCAATATTTCATACAAATTGCATTGCTAAAATGGGAAAATATAAATTTCCCAATGAAACAATGCAATCTTGAGGATCTCGGATAATCCGGACCAAGATCCGGATAGTTTGGATCCGGATAGTTCAAATACGGATTCGAATAGATCGGATCTGGATTTTAGGCGTCGAATATTTTGCAGATCCGGGTATCCGGATATACGGATATTAGAAAATCCACATGCAATTTTCAGCTCTAATAGACACACACACACACACACACACAATAAGCACTATTGGCCATTTAATTTTTTTATTTTTAGACTACGCAATTGAAATTTTATGTGACGTCACTGAACTCTTAAGATACTATTTCGCCGCAGGTTCAGTGTAGAATTTGAGCTTCAAAGAGAGTCAAACATAAACTTAATAAATTTGTTCATAATATCACAGGACCCTTAGTCTATTTTTATTACATGTGAGGTGTGCGCTTCTAATATCTTATGTAGTACTGTTTTTAGAAGCACCACTGACCTTATGTGAGGATTGGAAGAAATTACGAAACTCAAAAATCGAATATAATTATGTTAAACTCGAAGATTTAAGTGTGTAGTTGATCAAGCTGTTCTTGATCTTACAATACATATACATATGAATGTATATGTAAGTGAAGGAGCTATTTTGATGTTAGAATTTCTAATGAAATTTATGAAGCCAAGAGAGGAGTGAGAAATATTAGATCAACAAGTTCTTTAGTATGTATTAAACTGACCTTTTAATCAAATATCGGCTGATTCATACAGAGGTGCTTTATTCAAAATTCAGAAAAAAAAATTTATCGGGTAATCTTTATTATCATACAATAGAACCATTCTTTACATTCATTTTTTTTAGATTATTTCTTTGCAAATGTTCCCATTCTGAAGTTCCAATTTTCGTACATTACGAGTGGTATTTGCCCAATGATACGAGTAATGTTGGCTTCCAATTCTCCAATTGTAACCGGCTTATCCATGTAGACTTTCGACTTTACGTAGCGCCAAATGGAAAAAGTCTAGAGATGTTTTAGTATCAAAACGAGCCGTTTATTTTGAAAGTGTTGTAAGCCCATTTGGGTATAGTAATACTATTTTCTTCAGAATTCTTTAGTAAACATAATTGGTTAATAAATTTTCATTACCTTTAACTTCAATACACACGAAAGTAATCGTCAACATCCTATAAATATTCTTAAATTATTTTTTTAAGTGTATTTGAAGTAAAATATTTCAATATTTCGTCTTAAAAAAATGGACTTGCACCACTTTCAAAATAAACTGCTCAAATATGGACCGATGATTGCACCAGCCAATAAACCGCACCAAATCGTTGTTTAGCCTGGACATAAGGCAGTTCTTGAACCTGTTCGGGTTGATATTTAACCCAAATACAGGACCTCATCGCTGAACAAAATTTTGGACGAAAATAGTGAATTTTCTTTAAGCTTTTCAAGAGCCCGAAGACTGACAATTCGGAAGGTCGGTCTGCCTCAAATCTTGTACGAGTGGAAGTTTGTATGCTTTCAGACCAAGATCCTTACGTAAAAACGCTAAATTTTCTTCACTAAGTGCTAGATGTCGTGTATTTGGTCGCGTATTATCCAATGATGAAAACTAGGTTTCAAATTTTTCGGTAATAATTTGTAAACGCTGTGCTGGCCTAAGTCGTTCCATGATGAAATGGCATACAATACTGAACAAAAGTTTGACACGATTTACTCGTGGTTTGTCATAAAATCCTTGCTGAAAAAGTACCTCTCTAAATGAATCACCCATTACAATGATCGCAATTTTTGTGCAAACCCGAGTCGTACCAAAGATAACCAAATAAGAAGATAGGAATCACCCGAACAAAATTGAAAATGTTTAGTGTTTTTTAGAATGAAACAAATAATGTTATATACTTTCGTCTTTTGCATGAACGGGGGGAAAAGAATTTGGCTATGCATTATTGTAGTCCGATTGAGACAACGAGTTAACGACAAAATCCACTTGAACATCTCCAAAATCCTACCCCAATTTGTTAAGAAAAAGATAAATTTCGCTTTGGCCAAAGTGCTGAAAGGAGATGTAAAATTCTTCTCAAATAAAATTCTCATTTTCAGATATCAGAGAATCCAGCATGAATTTTTTCCCACTTAATCTCTTCAGAGCAAAACGACTGTAATCAGAAGCACGTGCTGTTCAAATATCAATTCAATGTGTCCATTACAGCAACAACATGCGATCAAACTCTGTCAATATTTCAAAAAAACCTGTTTTCCCAAAAGCGCGGGAACATTTTATGAGAGTATAACCTGAAAACTCCGACTGAGTACTGTGAAACCGAATAGGGTTAAGTTCTGGACTTAAGTCACACCTGTGGCTTAGTTAAACTCTGGCTTAAGCCTGACTGTGAAACTGGCCATAAGACTTATTTTTTAATTTTCAGTTTGTGAATATATGTGCGTTTCCAACATAACCTACAAACAGTGGCGTAGCTAAGGATGAAAGGTCGATCTTTTGATGACAAGAATTCGTCCACGACCCTGTCAATATTATTATTCCGATGTTCAGTACCGCCAGTGAATTCAGCCGCATCTGTGACATGGTAATAGGAAGGTCTTTATAAGTTTTAGGGGGCGTTGCTGTAGTATGGGGATTTAAATCGGCAAACAACCATAAATTTTTGTAAAGAAAGAAATTTTTTTTTATTTCATTGTGACTCCTTTAAAACTTCATAAATTAATGAATAAAAAAATTTACACCCAGTCTGTTAGCCTTACGAATTTTTAGTGGGAGCTGTTTCATAGCCTTAGTAAAAATTTGTATGTTCAGAGTTTTGAGGACGTTTCTGATCCTATTTGCGAGATTTTTCTTTGTTTTGGCCTGAAATCCATTTGCATATACGTTCCTCTTTAAGGGGGTATTCTAGTCTAGAGGCCCGAATTTTCTATCCATTTTTTTATGAGTTATTTATTAACATTGCAAGAATACAGAAAAAAATTAAAAAAGTTAAAAATTCAAAAAATTAGCAGCTGATGAAGTGGAGGGCCTCAAAAAATTGGCGCGTGATCATGCCCACGATTCCAACCCGTCTAGCAATCCGAAAAAAAAGATTATTAGTCTAGAGTAATGTCGCTATGTCCGGAACTAGGGAAAAATTGAAAAAAAATGTTTAACAAAATGGCCGCCGCCTAAAAAAAAGCAATTTGTGTACCACTTTTTTGACTTTTTCGAATTTTTTAAAAATAGTAAAAATTGAAATTTTAGGATGCGGCTAGTTCCGGACATAGACAAGTCTATAAAGAAGACTCTCAAAAAAATTTCAAGTAAATCGGTCCAGTAGAACTTGAGAAATCGTGGACATCGTCTTGAAAAAGGCAGTTTCGAGAAAAACGCGTTTAAGGTGTAACACCACTGTAAATTTTTTGAAAAATCGTTTTTTTATTGGCTTAAAAAATAGTTTAAACCCTCTAGAATAAGAAAAAAAAGGTCCCGTGCGAGAAAATTTTTCTTTTCATTTGAAAATGGAGGTCGCCACCGAGCGCGTCAAACTTGCTCCGAAACATGTCCCGGGAAGATGGCTCTGGAGCCGCCATTTTGTTTTTTTTTCGCTGTCAAAAATTTATCAATAAAGTTCAATGTATGCCCGATAATACCCTTAAAAGGCTTTTTTCAAACCCCTTTAATTTTGCGAAAAAAAAATTCGTGAAAAAAACCTTTTTTTTTAGCCGTTACAGAGGCGTTACCCCTTAAAGTCCATACGTCCACGTGGTTTGGAAGTTAGAATTCAACTGTTAGCAGCTGGATGCAAGTAAACACTAAATATAAAGATGCAAATTTGAAAAATCCTCTTGTAGGCATATTCTTGAATAGTTAAACTTTGAAAATATGAAAACAAGAAAAAATCGATTTCTTCGAATTTCTAGACTAGAATACCCCCTTAAATTGGCCCACAAAAGTCTTCTATTGGCCGAAGCTGTGGTATGTTCGGGGGATTATGGTCTTTTGCTACGAATGGAATGTCCAACTGATGCATTTTGTCTATTGAATTTTTAGCGTAGTGTGCAGAAGCTAGATCGGGCCAGAAAATCACCTCGTCTGTGCTATGAAGTTTTAAAATTAAGTTCTTCACTTCTGGCAGACAGACTTCAGAATAACGGTCAGCATTTACGGCCAAATTCGATGAAAAAAACCTCGGGTACGACATTCCCTCAGAGTTGATGGCCAACCACACTAAATTTTTTTCTGGGAACTTGGTTGTAGCAGACATCTTCACATGATCAGCAGCAACTGATTGAGGAGTATCGTAGTAATGGCGCCCTTGCCACTCGTTACCATCAAAAGTGAAATATCACTCATCATCCATTATAATTTTTACTTTACTTTGTGAGTAAAGAATATTTTTTGCTATAAATTTCACTCTTTGCTTTTGCACAACCTCCTGTTTTTTGGACACTTTAGGACACTTCTTTCAAGCTTTACGCATTATATTCAATGAAAGTAACTCTTTTTTCACTGTCTTGTGGTCACAATTAAATCTTCGTCCTAGACTTCGATAACTTTTAGCAACCTTTCCCACTGTGATCCTCTTCAGTTCACGCCTAACTTCATTGCTTGAAAAAATATTATCTGACCGTTTCGCTTTTTGTTTTTTATACGAAATATTGTTTTCCCGTCGTTTTAGAATACTCTATACACTGTTTTTCTTGAAAATCCAACATCCTGGAAATATCGCACAATGTCCGATTTAGAAGCTAATGGGTGTAAATCACAATATGAAAATATAATTTTCGACGTGCTTCTTCATTAACTTGAATTTTTCTGTTGTCACGGACTAAATTGCACGCAAAACTGATTAAACCAGTAGAGAAAGCTCTGACAAAACTAAATTATTTATCGGGATAAATTTTAGAACGATTCAGGGTGATTCAAGTGAAAATGAGTTTTGTGCCGATTTAAATCCCCATACGTTAGTGACTGGTAATGTGAGTTAGAGCTGTGGAGCTGTGCACAGATCCGGGACACTGCTTGTTACATGCAAAGCTATCTACAATTAAGAGTTCAGCTATTTCTCTAATATTTAGTTGAAATTTCTCGAATTCTTTCCAGCATCACGGATCGAAAACTTAAAATTTTTGAGGATAAAGTAGGCGATAAATCTTCTAAATAATACTCGCAGAGGCGATTTGCTTTTTCAGCAATTTCATTATCTGTTAAGCCATAGCGAAAATCTTTCCGTCAAGCTATTCATACTTTCACAGAGCACTGTCAATGGTTAAAAACAAAAATTCATCAAAAAACTTCTTTACATGGCGCTGACGTGTTTTGTTTTGTAATCTGGATTTACTTTCCAAGATGTGGCGATTTCTTTGGCTTCTTTTAAAATTGTCCGGAAATCCTGTCTAAGCTCCATCATATTTTTCTGAGTTTGCTGCAGCATTGGGGTGGCGCTGTCAATATATCAACGGCCGGATCTTGTAAATATTTAGAAACAACTAAATTTTAATTGAGTGAATCTATAACTGCTTATTAATCCAGCTTGGTTATTTTATGTGGTTTCAAGTTTCATCACTTCATATGAAAATACTAATTTTGTAGACTCTCGTGGGCCCCCGCGTGGCGGGATCTGCGGGGCCGTTAGTTACGCCAGTGCCTACAAAATATATTTGTTTAATTATAAATATTGAAAAAGTGCTCTTCTCATAAATCACAGACACTTTTTCATAAATTTTTAGTTTAAAAGATGTTATATCTTAGTAAACCAGACTTGGTTAGTCAGTCGAGATCGAGTATTTTTGTAATATAGGTCAATTATCACTATACCAAATAGGATAAATTTTGTTTTTCTTTATATGCGCGATCAAACTGGTTTTTAAGGTTTAGTTAAACCGTTTTTGTTGTCTGCACTTAAATGCGACCCAATCAATGAATAGAAATTGAGTTATACGAAAAGATGAAATTTCTAGTAAGGTATCAGTTCGTACCACGGAGTTCACGATTAGAATGAAAACTATCGATTTGAATAATGTGTGTACATTCAGAAATAAGGTTCCTCATTTACCCGTTGATATCATGCAAGCCAATTTTATGAAAACATCTTGGGAGCTTGCTTACCTTAGTAAATTTATGGTTAAATGTACATACCTACATATAATGTTTGTTCATCGATCTAGCATATCCGCAAACCAATTATTGTATTAGGTAATGTCGTCTTGTTTCTTCAATGCATGTAGACTGATCAGGTTGATAGTTAATCACAACGGAAATGTCTTACTATAGACACATAAAAGAATTTGTTTTAAGGTCAAATATGATCGAGGCACTCTGAAACTGGTTTTTAAGCTGAAAAAAACCATTGTTTTTTTTTTTAATTTTCTATAAAGGATGCATTTTTCGTCTCCAATAATAATTCTTTTCGGTTTCATATCCGGTCACTCGCAGGACTAAAGACGAAGAAGTCGGAAGATCGTGTGGGGAACCAAAACCTCTTGTCTATATTTTTTCCTGAACCTTTTTAAATTAACTCTTTTACAGTTGACCAGGTACAGACAATTCCTCTGATTTTATCAATTATTTCGACATGTCATCCATTTTTGCGGATATTCAAGATTTTGTCAAAAGTTCCATTAACATTTCCTGTAGCTTTTTTGGGCTGTAATCGTTTAAACAAACAAAAATAACAAAATACACCGCAATTGCGTCGGTGTGATCTATAGTCTTACTATCAGTAAGAAAAAAAAAATTAAATGAAAACGGTATGAAGAAATCTTCAAAATAATACCAATATTGACGTATTTACTCGACGACGGAAACAGCACGAAAACTGGTTTCAAAATGACTTTTCTTTTTGCTTTACCTAATATATGTATGTATGTGGTAGGCGACCAGAGATATAACCCATACACTGATGAGACCTCTCTAATCGCTGGCTGGGTCGAAAATTTCAAAAGTTCATTGAAATTATTTTCAATGAATTTCAGTCTAAAGATGAGAAATTGTTGTCCATGAATATTTTTACACCAACCAATAAAAAGAAATTATGTAATTTCATTTACTAAAATCAATGTTGTGCGAAAACAACAAAAAAATTAAATATAAATTGAACCGATTTACGTAATTTGTACTTCCTATTGAAGAACACAACACGCAAAAATAAACACAGTCACAATTCAATAAAATATATTACAAAAAAAAAAATCTCATTTTTTCTAACGAGATGCAACAAACTACAAACGAAAAAGAGAGAATTGTACTATAAAATTAAAAAAAAAATATTATTAAAAAAAGTACATTATATAGTATCTACCTAATCAAATCTGAAAAAAAAACAAGTGAAAATATAAAACTAATATTTTCTACACATTTCTGTTCAATAAAAGTTTTCTAAATGTCTTTTACCGCTTCTGAGAAACATTACTTTTTTGTCAAATTGTAATGAATAAATAATAAAAATAATATAAAAAAATATATAACTAGATGCTCGTAACAGTTAAGATGGAAAAACATATATATTTTTTTTTTTTTATCTTCACCAACCATACATTAACGAAATTTAAGAATGCAAATTTACATTAAAATATGTGTGTCTTCTTGTCATACATAGATATCAAGATGTCAAGATATGTGTACTTCTAGAAAATGATTCTCCAAAGCGTTAAGAATTGTGTGAAATATTTTCATTAAAACAAAATAAACTACAAGAGACAAACCCCACAAACTTATTACTTCGTGAAGTAATATTAAACATTTTTGACGAGTTCGTTCCTTTTTCTTGTTTTGTTTTGTTTTTTCTTTTTTTTCTTAAATTAACACTTTATGGGCTCTGATTACACACGAAAGTTCCGGAAGAAAAAAAAACGAAATGTAAACATATATATAGAAATTAAAACATAAATAAGTGATTAAAATCTACTAGAGAATTCAATAAGCAAAGAAAAGAAGAAAAAAAAATTTGGTACAGATACAAAAATTAACCCCAAAAGTGAAGAAAAAACTTACTATGTAACACAAAAGCCTAAGACTCATGCAGAAATGCAGAAAAAACACACTATTTTAATTTAAAATAAAAAGGCTATAATTAACAAAAAAGAAAAAAAAATAAAAGTAAAAAATATATATAGAAGAGAATTTCGAAACACGTGGAGATATACATAATAATTGTATGAATCAATTGGAGTATGAAAAAATAAATGGAATAAAAACGAAACATGTGTTAAAAGTGGAATTAACATTAAAATATTATATATAAATACGTGTAAATAATAATTATTTGTTATCTTATTTACTAATAAAGAAATTATTCTAATGTATATGATGTCCAGGCATTACCGAATTTTATTATTATTATTATTAATCAGAGCCACTAGATGGTGCCCACAAGGCGCACTTTTATCACCACTACTATTTCCCATGGTTATGGATGAGTTGAAAAAAAACTTACTTCGAGCGGCCAGCTTTAAAGACCAAGGATACGCGCTGATGACATTGCGTTTCTTTAAAACTGTCAAGCTGCTCGGTGTGACTTTTTGTTGAGCTTCCGCCACTTTCTGCTCGATTCCTTCAATTTTCAAATTTTGTTCGAGTAACGAGTTTTCCAGGAAAGTCTTCTGTTCCTCTAAACGAGTTTCAAGACAATTCTCCAGAGAGACCTTTTGTTCGTCCAAACGGGTTTTCAGAGATTTCTTTTGTTCCTCAAAAGCATTCTTTTGTTCGTCTAAACGGGTTTCCATAGATTTGTTCTGCTCATCTAAACGGGATTCCAGAGAATTTGTTTGTTCTTCTAAACATGCTTGCAAAGAATCCTTTTGTTTCTCACGAGAATTTTTTTGTTCCTTAAAAGCATTCTTTTGTTCGTCCAGACTGGTTTCGATAGATTTCTTTTGTTCCTCGAGAGAATTGTTTTTTTCATCAAAACGGGCTTCCATTTTGCTAATTAAAGTACTCAAAAGCTGTTCCATTTTCATCGCAGGTTCTTCTTCAACTTTGGTTTCTTTCAAGTTATCTTCGAAAACAAATGTTTCAGGATTCTTTCCTTCCTCTATCAAAACTTGTCTGAGTTGGTCGACTAACACATTCTGTGCACCTGTCGTTTGTAAATACCGGTTCCCTAACTCCACTTTCAAATCCTGTATTCGAATCTCCTCCACTTTGCGCCCCATTATTTTAGTAATTATTTTTCAGAACTTTCACAAAAAGCACAAAATTCAACGCAACTTCACAAAATTAATCACACTTTGAATTTTTATGTCAATTGCCACACTTCATTTCCCGAATTTATTTCACTTCTGACACCAGTTGTTGCGAACGTGGCCTTTGGTTCGTTATTTAAAACACAATATTAAATATTTAATATACAAGCTCTTTATTTCACTTCTAATCTTATAAAATTCATAAACCTTCAATTAATCAACTCAACTTTAATTATCGCTAACACTGTACTTTCAATTATCGCAATCTAATTACAACACTTTCGCTTCTTTATTACTTTCGCTTGTTAACACTGAAACGTCTAAGACAAGACTCTTTTTCTGGCTGTGACAACTGTTATATTTATACCCTAGAAACTCTCCAGATTATTCTAGGGTGTTCTATTCCAGAATATTCTTGACTATTCTATTCCTGAACCTTCCCAAAGATTCCATCATCGATTCTCCGAACCTAAAGCTGTTTACTCTCCATTGCCAGTAGATGTCACCAGTTGTCTCTTTCTATTGCACGTAACAATATAATAGAATTCGAGAGGTCTTCATGTTGGGCTCCCATAGGAACCCGTGAAAATACGACCTTCGTGGGCTTTTCCCTGAAAGGGAACGGCGCAAGGTGCCTACCCTCCACCTCGATGCCCTCAAGCATTAGCTTGGTAGCACTCTCGAGGGTTGTGGTATACGCCTCAACCATTCCCCCAGCTATTATTCCCATGGAGAACAGCTGCTCACAGGAGATGACGTGGAAGATTGCCTTCAGGTACAAATGCGCTCTGAAGACATCCTCTGATGTGCTCGAGGTGCATACCGTAGCTCTCGTCCTGCCATCTCCCGTCGAAGAAACCCTGGAGGCCCGCTCTGGTCTTGGGTCGAGGCTTACCCGCGTACAATGGGGCTGGACGAGGAGTTATGCCCCTGCTCTGAATATGAATCGCTGAACTATTCTTGGAACCGTCACTTACCTGAGCATATGAGATCCCTGACTTGTTATGGTCGTAGCGTAGTGTATGTAGCACGGTTACACTGAGCGAAGCGCACGTCTATGCCAGCCGATAGCCACCTGAGCAGAAAAGATCTACGTCGCAACTCACGACTCGAAAAAAGAAGAAGAAGAAGGCAGAGAGGAAAAACTAGGATTTTGCGGACTTTACAAGAATCCGTAGTCAAGTTAATTTTAAAAGACGTTATTTTGATAATATTCTAAAATACGTAACCACAAAAAAGGTCCGGTTGTTCCCAAAAAAGTATTATCCTGCCAAAAGTGCTCGAGATTAAGTTACGCTATTACAGGAGGAAGGAGACTCGCTGCGAGTGACGATATCCTCAAAAAGGGATCCCTCACTTCATGTGTACCATTAAAGGAATCAGAATAAAAACAAAACAATGTACACCAAAAATGTCTTTTCCATTTATGAATTTAGGACTTATTTGCTAGAACAATGCTTGGTTTAGAAAATATAGCCGCTTAAAATTGCAACTTTGAAACCCCGCCCCTCCCAGAGCTTGCTCCTCCCTCAAAAATGAATAGCACTAAAAGATGCGGAATAACGAAATCTACGTAAATATTAAGTTTGGTAAAAAAGTGTTTTTTCGAAATTACCCCCTCGATTTTCGAAATTCGAAATCGAAAAGTACCCTATCTAATAGCCAGTTAAGATTCCCGTACAACAATGACATATAAATGGTTGTCATAGGCTGAAAACTGTAGGAGGAGATAGAATCCTACGAAAAAACTGAAGATTACCTCGATGGGCACATCTTCCAAGTGTTTGCTTATAACTCTTGATTGTTATTGTTGATAGCACTTAGGGAGGTCATTTTGGAAAGGGGACATAATGAGCAAATTTGTTCATAGTTTTGCAAAGTTCGTGCAATGGTGATATTTCGAATAAATGTACACTGAAGCGCGACAAAAATGTTGGTGAATTAAAAAATCATAGAGAAAACTGTTTTTTTTTTTTTAAATAACTGAAGGCAAAATTATAACTTATTATACATTCGTAGAAAAGCCAATATGTGTTCTTTTAAATAAAGGTTTGAACGTCACAATCCATTAATTACAATAGAACTTATAACGAAATTACTCTGAAGAGGTATGCAAAATCTCGAAAATCGATATTATCGATTTACTCGAAAACCAAGCGGACTTTTTTGACCCAAATGACCTCTACTTTCATCCCCTTAAAAAGGATTAAAGACATTTCCGGAACACCCTGTATAACCATAGGTACCAAAGTACTGATTAAACCGTAACATTAGTACTAGCGGACGACTTCAGTGACAGTGAATTATATTTCCATTTTATTTATGATTATGTGCTTTCCTAGTAATAGAAGTGATTTAGTCATATCACACCTATGTTGAACTGGAACTTCTTACAGGATCCAGCATAATTGCTCTCAGTTATACCTTGATATAGCTTTAGGTAGAGATCTTGAGAACGTTATGGATTAGTAGCTTTGTAAAGGTATGTAGAGAAACTGAAATCAATAGGCATAAATACAGAGCTGAGTAAAATTTTGTGGTATGAGCATTAGGACATCTGTACCATTCTTATTATATAATCTGGTTCTCCTGTACCTATGTGGCGAATTTTTGTGATAAGATTCCAAGTACAGCGACACAGGTGGTTGACGTCGTCACCCCGTGTGAACTTATTAGTTAGTAAATTCTAGTTTGTAATTTTTACATACACATGTGCTGTATACATACCACTAATTCTATGAAAATGAGTCCTCCTGTGAATAAGTATATGTATTAGAGAGCATGTATAAGATTTTCGAACCGTTTTATAGTACAATCAGTATTAAGAATTAAAGAGTTTTTATACCGTTATGAAGGGCTAAGGCTTTTTCTTTCCCTCTCACTCTCCTGGAGCCCTCTTGATTTGAAGGTCGTCTAGGTCCGCTACTCTCATGCTCTCCAGCTCATGCTGACAGTTGGGACTTCACGTCCAAAGTAAATCACTCTACATATATAACATAACAAATGGCGCCCAACGTGCGGCCACCTCAGTTAGACTTCGGTGGTCTAATTATGACTTTTACTGGGGACTGGGACTTTGAGTGATACGGTCATCCGGTATTTGCTAGTTGATTGACCTCAAGTCTCATATCCAGTGGAAGTTATATGCGGACCTGAGTCTAATTGGTTTGTTAGTTGAAAATTGTTGTAAAGTAACGTTAGAGTTTTTAAAGTTTTGCTATTTTGTTTTTGAGATATTTGAGTAAAGTAAAGTTTTTCTGTAAGTTCGACTGTAGGTTTGACTTTAGTCAATCCTCAAGCTTTGTAAGTTTTTAAAATCTTTGCATTTTTTTCTTTTTTGGAATTTTTGGATCCCGCTGGCCTTCTGCTATGGAAATAGTTGTTGTTTTCTCGCGGAGGCATGTCTTTGTCGGCCAACTGGCTGGACAGAGTCGTGAGTCTGTGAGGCGACATTTTGGCTTTTAGCTAACTAGTTGACCAGATTCATGATTCTGCACAGCTGGAATATTAGCTAAGTACTGTAATCAGGCGAAGAGGAAGGAAAGAGTTGTTGGAGAATGGAAGTGATGCTGGAGAACTTCAGTAATCAGGAGTTGGCATACTGCTAACTGCCTGGCTGAAGAATCTCTAGAAGCATTCTCAGTCTCTGGATTTTTCATGCACACACTCACACTGCTTATCCTTACCGAATAATTTCTGATCTGATTGGGGAGAGGGTGGGCCTGGAAGACTTTTGTGTTGGGAGTTGGCTCTTGGAGAGTGAAGGAGAGACTTTCGTAGAATGTCTTTTTTTCTTTTTATTTTTTTTTTGATGGTCCGAATGGAAATTTTTTGTCTATTTTCAATTACACGCGTTCATTTTCCTGTGCGATTTTGCTAGTGCAAGCATTGATCCTGATTTTAAGCGTTTTTTTGTACGGTTACGACGAAGTATTTTGAATTCACCGCTGAATTGAATTTCGCTTATGTCAAAAAGGTATTTGATTATATAAAAGAAAGATTTTTTTTGATCTGTCGAGTTCTGAATTTTTATAATTTTCATACTTGGTGGATAGTCCTGAGGAACTCCTTTTCGAATTTTTTTTTTTAGGAACTTTTTGAATTTTGAATCAAAACTTTCTCTGACTTTTGTCGAGACCTAGTGTCTCTTAACCAAATTACGACAAACCTCTGTGTTGCAGAACGAACAATAAAAAAATAAAGGAATGAAAGGAAAAGACCTCGTGTGTGATTTAGTAATTCTTTATTCTGACCTGTGTCAACCGACTGCGTACAAAAGACTAAAAATTACTTCACTCTCGGCATAGTGCCGTACATAAGCGATATAATATACAACTACTTACTTACTTCACGATAATGTAGTGTTAGGCGTCAACATTCCGTCCACCTTGAACTATAATTGGACAATGAGTTCAAATATACATGACTTAAACAAAAAATTCAAATTATCGATGTCAAAGAAATTAGTTGGCAAATGAATTCAAATTTACATGATTTAAAAATTTCAAATTATTGATAGCAAGAGACTAATTAGAAAATGAGTTCAAAATTCAAATTATTGATACGAGTGAGATTAGGATGTAATTGCAGCTTCGGAAGAGCTTTCATTTAAATGCAGGAGTGGAGAAACCTTGGCGATTGGACGTATCAGAGTTCCATCACATGTCCTCAAAGTAATAACTCGAACTCTCCCGTCTGCTCCTGGATGCGTGTTAGTAATTCTGCCCAGTTTCCATTTGGTTGGAGGAAGTCTTTCTTCCCGCACAAGAACAAGATCGCCTATTTTAAGGTTGGACGTCGTACTATTCCACTTAGTGCGCTGTTGAAGCTGGACCAAATATTCAGAGCTCCATCTTCTCCAGAAGTGCTGTCTTAATTGAGATAATAGCTGCCATCTACTTAGGAGATTCGTATTAGCTTTATTTGTGTCGGGCTCTGGCAGTACTTTGAGCGGCTGCCCTATTAGGAAGTGTCCCGGTGTTAGAGCAGAAAAAACGTTGACGTCTGATGACAGCGGACAAAGAGGTCTCGAATTGACGCAGGCTTCAATCTCTGTCAAGAGCGTAGAGAACTCCTCGAAGGTCAAAAGATTGTCCCCTAGAGTGCGGGGCAAATGAAATTTTACCCTTTTCACGGCCCCCTCCCAAAAGCCACCCATATGAGGCAAAGCAGGCGGGTTGAAATGCCAAGCAGTTCCATCGTTCGCGAGATATTTGCGTAGCTGTTCATCTTTGATCGCCTGGGTTAATAACTGCTTTAACTCCTTCTCAGCACCAACAAAATTTGTGCCATTGTCGCTGTACAAGTCTTTGCAATGCCCACGGCGTGACATGAACCGTTTGAATACAGCAATGAATGTTGACGAGGACAAATCACTGGCAAGCTCTACGTGCATTGCCCCTGTTGCCATACATATAAAGATGGAGATGTACCCTTCCACTGCCTTGGAACCTCGTCCCTTGGAAAATCGAAGGCCAATTAGCCCTGCGAAATCGACCCCGCTCCGTAAGAAGGGCCGACACGTTTCTACTCGTGGTTTGGGTAGGTCACCCATCAATTGCTGATGAAGCGTGTGACTATGTCTGCGACACTTGACGCATGAGCTGGAGATTTTGCGGAGAATTTTACGTGCATTGATGAGCCAGAAACGAGTTTGTAGCATAGCCTGCATGATCTGGGGACCTGCGTGCAACGTCATGTGGTGTATATCTTCACAGATGAGTAGTGTGAGTCTCGCCGATGATGGCAGGAGAAGAAGATGCTTCTTGTCTAATTGAAGTGAGGAATTACTCAGTCTTCCGCCCACCCTGAGCAATCCTTTTGTATCCAGGAACGGATGAAGCCTTATACAAGAACCTGAGGACATATGGTGTGACATGCTTGAGTTTACTTAGAGATGCATATCGTTCGATGAGCTCCAGCACTGATGTCATTTTCGAGACGTTAGTTATGTTGACCGAATCGGGCCGTTGATCTGGAGTAGTGGTGAATTGCTGTTGCGGTGGGTGGCCATGATGATTCTAACTGACCAAGCCACGGTGGTCCATTCCACCAGAGAGGATGTTCGAAAAAATACTGTGGGAGTAGACCTCGCGATGCACAGTCAGCAGGGTTCTGTTCAGATGGGATGTGAAACCAATTCTCTAGCGGAATTATTCTCTGAATTTGTGACACCCGGTTAGCTACGAATGTGCACCACTTACTAGGGTGTTGGCGGATCCAAGCTAGGGTTACAGTTGAATCTGTCCATCCATATGTGTTGCAAATGAGTGGCTCTAGCGAGGCTTTGATGTATGTTACTAGTTGAGCCAATAAACCGGCAGCACAAAGCTCTAAACGAGGTAAAGTCGGTTTTTAGAGGAGCTACCCTCGTTTTTTTCGGTTAATATGTGAACGGAGATATGACCATCTGGAGCTTTAGTACGTGCATAGACAACAGTAGCGTACGCAGTCTGCGAGGCATTTGCGCAATCCATGTAAGTCTGTGATAGCATTTGAGTCACCAGTACCTATCTATCTGGGCAATTTGATCGCTGCGAGGCTGGTGAGATTTTGTCGGTAATGAAGCTACTGCTGTTTGACAGCTGCCGGGACAGGCTCATCCCAGTCAAGTTTCGGTCTCCAGAGACGTTGGAAGAGTATCTTGGGAATGATCGTGCATGGAGACAGCAGCCCTAGTGGGTCGAAAAGTCTTGCGGCATCTGAAAGCAACAAGCGTTTAGTTAAATTTGTGATATCTATTTCATGAACCTGGATTCTAAATATGAGTTTGTCTGAAGACGGATGCCATTCCAAGCCTAATGCCTTGACGCTATCGCCATTCGAAAGCTCTAGAGATTGTTTGATTTCGCGTTGTTTCACTGGGATGGCGTCGAGGACTAGCGTAGAATTGGAAGCCACCTTTGCTTAGTAAAGCAGACATTTGCAACTGTAGATTGTGCAAATCTGTTTCTTGGAAAGAGCCAGTGAGCACATCATCCATATAAAAGTCTCGAAGTGCGGCCTGAGCAGCTGTACCAACTGCTTCTTCCATGTGACCCAGATCGAGTCACACTCTTGCATGAAATCCTTGTACTGCGCATTCAGGTCTTCATTTTTAGCGAAAACAGTTTCCATGCGAAGTAATGCACGCACTGCTGCATCACGTGAGCTTCCGAGGCGACAGTGTGGTTTGAACGGAAGCTTGACAACATAGCGCCCGTCGTCTTGAAGGTAATGTGTATTCGCAAAGATTTTCTCGCAAATTTGCTCTTCGTCGGTCAAGTGCTTAATTTCCGGCAGTTCTTCGGTTTCCCAGAATTTGGCGACAGCCTTTGTAAGAGCGACATCGTAATGCATGTTTATCGCAATAGGAATAGCGGATGTAATTTCCTTTAGGTCCTTTGATTAGACCATTCAATAAAAATTGCCCCAATTCATCTGAACCTAATAAAATATCAACAGCTGCTGGTATATGATAATTAAGGTCGGCTAACTTCAAGTTGTAAATGTGAGGCCAGTCGATTTTGTGTACTCGAACTGGTGGCAAATTATAGGTGATTTTAGGCAAGATCTGCGCGTGAATTGTTGTTGAAAAACGTTCGTCATATGACGATAGTGACAGCTGCAACTCACCTTTTGATGTTCCAGCTGCAGTAGCACCGATGCCTACAATTGCTGTTGACACCGAAGTTCTTGTTAGTTTGAGTCGCTGGACACAGTTTTCGCTAATAAACGTGAGATGCGACGCGTTATCGAATAATAGCCTTGCGGTTTGATATCGTCCAGCGTTATCGACGACTTTAACAATAGCTGTACCCAAGAGAACTTGATGTTCTGCGTTAGTGACATGCGAAGGACTGGTTGTATTGGAGACTGCGATCTGTGAACTTTCCACCTCTTGATGTAAGAGAGTATGATGGCGTACTTGACATATACGGCAAGTATGCGCGCTACGGCATTTTTCCTGGTCGTGCGCGGCCCCTAGACAATTTATACAGAGCCCCTTTTCGCTGACAAAGGACGCCCTGTTTACAGCTGCTAGAGCTCGAAATTTTTCACAGTTGTAAATTTTATGTTTGGCGGTGCAGTACGGACATATATCGAATTGGAGTCCTGATCCCTTATATTGAGTGTGCAAATTATTAGGGATGTTACGCTTGTCCTTTTGTTCTGGACGCTTTGCGGCAGTGGCGGTATGTAGTGAGCCTGAAACGAACTTAGATTTCATTTTATTTTGAGAATACATTTGTATTTTAGAATTAGAACTTGCGGCTCAATAATGTGTGCTGACAGCATCCAAGGGTCGGCATCTCGTTTCTAAGAATCTAACTGAGGTGTTGAAATCAGCAGCCTTATCGTCTGTCTGTGACAACTCCCATTGCTTGTGAGTCTCAGGATCCAGTTTGCTCACTGTCAAATGAACTAACCAGTCATCCCAATTAACTACAGGTCGACCAAGTGCTTTCAATGCCTGAAAGTGTTCCTGAGTGGTATCTAACAAGGTCTTAATAGCTGTGGATGATTCTGTATTGAGTTTTGATATGTAAAATGGAGCTCGAAAATGAGAATCCGCTATGACTCGCTCCACGTCGTATCGATTCTTCAGCAGCTTCCAGGCCTCACTGTAATTATTATCGGTAATTGGGAAAGCTTTAATTACCTGTAGGGCTTCGCCTTGTAAGCTGCACCGTAGATAATGGAGTCTTTGCGCACCAGTCAATAGCGGCTCGTTATGGATGATTGATGTAAATGTGACGCGAAATTGTCTCCACTCCTTTGGATCGCCTGAAAATCGCGGAAGGTCCATACGTGGTAGCTTTATATCTGCGCAAGCTGATTGTGGAGGGAGACTTTGTTTTTGTTTGTCACTTAACACCTTTGTTGCGCGTGTAAAATTAGCTAAAGCTTCTCTATACCATTCCTCACCTTGCACTCTTTCCGCTTCCTGGTCTTCCAGCGTTGCTTCACCACAAGAAAGTTCTACTGCTTCCTGCGCTATACAAAATTTACCCCATTGATCATTTAGAAGTGTCAAAAATGATTGTAATTCAGCCTCATCATAATTATCCGCCTTTTTACTCGCGGCTAAACAGCGTTTTATTGCCTTTCGAGTTGTGTCACGTTTGACGAGGGTATTTTTATTGGTGCTCATATTTGTAACTTGAGAAAATTTTAATAACGATCAATCGCTCTTAATAGGTGTTTACTTTAAAATTCTGGTAATATACTGTCACAAAATGGCTTCGTAATGTCACTGCTTATTGTTTAGAAATATGCGAAGAGACTGCGAGCAGATAAATTTTGACAACACTGTTTACTGCGATATGGGTATACACAATAATTTCAATTGCTTGTGTGTAGGTTTGTCTTTATGCTATGATATTGATAATAGTATATATTACGGCTGATACTGCCGAAGAATATTCACAATTGTTAGTTGCACGGCGGAGAATAGCTGCAATTACTTCTGCACTTGCGATAGCGAGAGACGTACACTTGCGAATGTAAAGGTGTGTACTTTATTTAGTTTTGGTCTGTAAATGGGAATCGTAGCGCGGTTACGCTATGTACTTTTGCAAAAGTAGCTGAATGACACAGTCTTAAGTTATGTAGATAGAGGATCGTAGCGATTGATTGTGTTATGTACACTTGCGAGAGTCCCACACAGAGTTTCCGTTTGTATAAAGTCGTAGCGATTGTGTTGTTTTATGTACACAGTTTCGTTCATATAGATGATAATAGCGTTTGTAGTATGTACACTTGCGAAAATCACGCACACCGAGTTTTGATTTGTGTTTTATGTTTTAAACCGTAGCGGTGAATATTCCCGTTATGGAATGTTGCTTAATTATAGCACTTTTTGATGCTTAATGCCAAAAATTTATGATTTTCGCACACGCGGAAAATTATGCGAGTGTTTTTGCAATTCGAAATATCTACGTTCGCGGCGTAACTTGCGTTTGTTTATTGTTTAGCGATATGACAAATTAGTCTAAGAATGCTTTTCACGATTTTGTCAATAAGCGTTCGAAATCCGGCTCGAAGGACCATAAATGTTGCAGAACGAACAATAAAAAAAGAAGGAATGAAAGGAAAAGACCTCGTGTGTGATTTAGTAATTCTTTTTTCTGACCTGTGTCAACCGACTGCGTACAAAAGACTAAAAATTACATCACTCTCGTAGGTGGTAGGCGTTAACACTCTGTACAAGCTGCAGAAACTGAATTGATTTGACTATCGGCTATACGTTCAATTTTGTTAAACTCTTGGAAGATTGTAAGATTTTTTTTTATAATGGCGACCGTGAGAACACCACCTACCGAGACCGACAGTGGTACCAAGTTGCCTGAACAGTGCTCCATCTGTCAGGATAGAGACTGTTCATTCGAAAGGAAGCCTGTCGTGACCATATGTGGACACGTGTTCCACAAGGCATATTTGCGAACTTTACCGAATATACGGGAGCCATCCCCAAGAGACCTAAGACGAAATCTGTCAAACCTGTCAATCACGAGCTTAGGCAGCCCGTGCCAATGTTTGACTTACTACCTCTAACGATCCCACCAGTTAGTCGAGGATCCCTATCACTTGGAATCCCAGATCCGCGTTTCATGACTTTTTCACATCCCAGTTCAGGACGAAATAGTCCACTACCTACTGCTCAGGATCAAAACTTAGTAGCGACAGAAGCTTTGATGGCAGGTCGGCGCATGCAACTACAGGATTTAGTTCGCGAAGGCCTCGACCAGAGTCTGAACACATTGCGGACGGAACTGTTGAATAATGTCAGACAGCAGATATCAGCTGCAATGCCACCAGTTGACGTATCACGTCCACCTCCTCCTGTGGGTGAACCGATACCACCTCAAGATTTTCACGATTTGCGAAGACAGTAGTTTTACAGACCAGCGTCTGCATTCAGTCAATATGGACAAAATCCTAGCCAGTTTCCGCCAGCTCCATCCAATCGTGTCCCATCGAGTTTAGGACCACGACGTTCGGGTAGTCCGATCAAAAAATATCTCATACAGTGGTGATAGCTCTCGACTTACCGTCGACGAATTTGTTTTCAGAGTAGAAGCACTCACGTATTCGGCTTTAGACCGACATTTTGATCTCTTAGTTCGGCATATAACAACTTTGCTTTCTGGTCCAGCAATGGACTGGTACTGGTCTCTCCTGAGACAGAACTCCACACATTCGTGGGAGTGTATAAAAGCAGCTCTGTTAGCTGAATGGGGAGTACCGAAGGATGACCTCAAGGTCAAGGTGCTACGTACCATCAACACCTGGTACATCTACGAGACTAGTTACAAAACCCTTTGCCAGACGTCGAATTTCTGGAAACAGTTAAATCGAACCTATTGCCGGAGATTCAAAATAAGATCTGTCTGCAGCTCACCAATACTATAGGTCAACTTAGATTGCTCGTCACTCAGATTCAAGCCACGCAGCTACGAATTGCTACAACTTGTAGTTGGAACCCTTACCGGAGCCAAAGAGTGAACGAGATTGACGATTTCCAGTCCTTAAACCCTGACTTGTCAGTAACAACAAGCTGTGACATCAGCTTAGGCGACGTGTCAGGCATTTCAATTAGACATGCAGTAGTGTGCTGGAATTGTGATCAACAAGGTCACTTTTACCAGGACTGTCTGCAAGACAGACAACAGGTGTTCTGTTATGGATGCGGACGCAAGAATGTCTTTAAACCAAACTGCAGACCCTGTGCACAGAAAAACGAGAGACGGGTCGGGAATCCCAACACCTTTTCCCGACCAGTTTCAACGTCCCGGACGGCAACTGCTATGACCACTCCAGTTCAAGCTTTGAACAAGGAGGAGGGTCCGCTCCATCAGCAGGCCCCGACAACGAAACATTGACTTGTCCGCTAATATCACTCAGTGACTCTGATGATACCAGCACTCTGCTTGATTGTACAAATACTTCACTGATAGAGACGGAGAATCTAATAGACTTCTCCGTAGATCTTCAAGCTCCTGTTTCCACCCCTGAGGAGCCCTTGACACTACTGGACACTTCTCTGGAAGAGTCTTTGATCTTTGACGTCCCGATAATACCGACAGTAACGGACAAAGAGGTCTCGAATTGACGCAGGCTTCAATCTCTGTCAAGAGCGTAGAGAACTCCTCGAAGGTCAAAAGATTGTCCCCTAGAGTGCGGGGCAAATGAAATTTTACCCTTTTCACGGCCCCCTCCCAAAAGCCACCCATATGAGGCAAAGCAGGCGGGTTGAAATGCCAAGCAGTTCCATCGTTCGCGAGATATTTGCGTAGCTGTTCATCTTTGATCGCCTGGGTTAATAACTGCTTTAACTCCTTCTCAGCACCAACAAAATTTGTGCCATTGTCGCTGTACAAGTCTTTGCAATGCCCACGGCGTGACATGAACCGTTTGAATACAGCAATGAATGTTGACGAGGACAAATCACTGGCAAGCTCTACGTGCATTGCCCCTGTTGCCATACATATAAAGATGGAGATGTACCCTTCCACTGCCTTGGAACCTCGTCCCTTGGAAAATCGAAGGCCAATTAGCCCTGCGAAATCGACCCCGCTCCGTAAGAAGGGCCGACACGTTTCTACTCGTGGTTTGGGTAGGTCACCCATCAATTGCTGATGAAGCGTGTGACTATGTCTGCGACACTTGACGCATGAGCTGGAGATTTTGCGGAGAATTTTACGTGCATTGATGAGCCAGAAACGAGTTTGTAGCATAGCCTGCATGATCTGGGGACCTGCGTGCAACGTCATGTGGTGTATATCTTCACAGATGAGTAGTGTGAGTCTCGCCGATGATGGCAGGAGAAGAAGATGCTTCTTGTCTAATTGAAGTGAGGAATTACTCAGTCTTCCGCCCACCCTGAGCAATCCTTTTGTATCCAGGAACGGATGAAGCCTTATACAAGAACCTGAGGACATATGGTGTGACATGCTTGAGTTTACTTAGAGATGCATATCGTTCGATGAGCTCCAGCACTGATGTCATTTTCGAGACGTTAGTTATGTTGACCGAATCGGGCCGTTGATCTGGAGTAGTGGTGAATTGCTGTTGCGGTGGGTGGCCATGATGATTCTAACTGACCAAGCCACGGTGGTCCATTCCACCAGAGAGGATGTTCGAAAAAATACTGTGGGAGTAGACCTCGCGATGCACAGTCAGCAGGGTTCTGTTCAGATGGGATGTGAAACCAATTCTCTAGCGGAATTATTCTCTGAATTTGTGACACCCGGTTAGCTACGAATGTGCACCACTTACTAGGGTGTTGGCGGATCCAAGCTAGGGTTACAGTTGAATCTGTCCATCCATATGTGTTGCAAATGAGTGGCTCTAGCGAGGCTTTGATGTATGTTACTAGTTGAGCCAATAAACCGGCAGCACAAAGCTCTAAACGAGGTAAAGTCGGTTTTTAGAGGAGCTACCCTCGTTTTTTTCGGTTAATATGTGAACGGAGATATGACCATCTGGAGCTTTAGTACGTGCATAGACAACAGTAGCGTACGCAGTCTGCGAGGCATTTGCGCAATCCATGTAAGTCTGTGATAGCATTTGAGTCACCAGTACCTATCTATCTGGGCAATTTGATCGCTGCGAGGCTGGTGAGATTTTGTCGGTAATGAAGCTACTGCTGTTTGACAGCTGCCGGGACAGGCTCATCCCAGTCAAGTTTCGGTCTCCAGAGACGTTGGAAGAGTATCTTGGGAATGATCGTGCATGGAGACAGCAGCCCTAGTGGGTCGAAAAGTCTTGCGGCATCTGAAAGCAACAAGCGTTTAGTTAAATTTGTGATATCTATTTCATGAACCTGGATTCTAAATATGAGTTTGTCTGAAGACGGATGCCATTCCAAGCCTAATGCCTTGACGCTATCGCCATTCGAAAGCTCTAGAGATTGTTTGATTTCGCGTTGTTCCACTGGGATGGCGTCGAGGACTAGCGTAGAATTGGAAGCCACCTTTGCTTAGTAAAGCAGACATTTGCAACTGTAGATTGTGCAAATCTGTTTCTTGGAAAGAGCCAGTGAGCACATCATCCATATAAAAGTCTCGAAGTGCGGCCTGAGCAGCTGTACCAACTGCTTCTTCCATGTGACCCAGATCGAGTCACACTCTTGCATGAAATCCTTGTACTGCGCATTCAGGTCTTCATTTTTAGCGAAAACAGTTTCCATGCGAAGTAATGCACGCACTGCTGCATCACGTGAGCTTCCGAGGCGACAGTGTGGTTTGAACGGAAGCTTGACAACATAGCGCCCGTCGTCTTGAAGGTAATGTGTATTCGCAAAGATTTTCTCGCAAATTTGCTCTTCGTCGGTCAAGTGCTTAATTTCCGGCAGTTCTTCGGTTTCCCAGAATTTGGCGACAGCCTTTGTAAGAGCGACATCGTAATGCATGTTTATCGCAATAGGAATAGCGGATGTAATTTCCTTTAGGTCCTTTGATTAGACCATTCAATAAAAATTGCCCCAATTCATCTGAACCTAATAAAATATCAACAGCTGCTGGTATATGATAATTAAGGTCGGCTAACTTCAAGTTGTAAATGTGAGGCCAGTCGATTTTGTGTACTCGAACTGGTGGCAAATTATAGGTGATTTTAGGCAAGATCTGCGCGTGAATTGTTGTTGAAAAACGTTCGTCATATGACGATAGTGACAGCTGCAACTCACCTTTTGATGTTCCAGCTGCAGTAGCACCGATGCCTACAATTGCTGTTGACACCGAAGTTCTTGTTAGTTTGAGTCGCTGGACACAGTTTTCGCTAATAAACGTGAGATGCGACGCGTTATCGAATAATAGCCTTGCGGTTTGATATCGTCCAGCGTTATCGACGACTTTAACAATAGCTGTACCCAAGAGAACTTGATGTTCTGCGTTAGTGACATGCGAAGGACTGGTTGTATTGGAGACTGCGATCTGTGAACTTTCCACCTCTTGATGTAAGAGAGTATGATGGCGTACTTGACATATACGGCAAGTATGCGCGCTACGGCATTTTTCCTGGTCGTGCGCGGCCCCTAGACAATTTATACAGAGCCCCTTTTCGCTGACAAAGGACGCCCTGTTTACAGCTGCTAGAGCTCGAAATTTTTCACAGTTGTAAATTTTATGTTTGGCGGTGCAGTACGGACATATATCGAATTGGAGTCCTGATCCCTTATATTGAGTGTGCAAATTATTAGGGATGTTACGCTTGTCCTTTTGTTCTGGACGCTTTGCGGCAGTGGCGGTATGTAGTGAGCCTGAAACGAACTTAGATTTCATTTTATTTTGAGAATACATTTGTATTTTAGAATTAGAACTTGCGGCTCAATAATGTGTGCTGACAGCATCCAAGGGTCGGCATCTCGTTTCTAAGAATCTAACTGAGGTGTTGAAATCAGCAGCCTTATCGTCTGTCTGTGACAACTCCCATTGCTTGTGAGTCTCAGGATCCAGTTTGCTCACTGTCAAATGAACTAACCAGTCATCCCAATTAACTACAGGTCGACCAAGTGCTTTCAATGCCTGAAAGTGTTCCTGAGTGGTATCTAACAAGGTCTTAATAGCTGTGGATGATTCTGTATTGAGTTTTGATATGTAAAATGGAGCTCGAAAATGAGAATCCGCTATGACTCGCTCCACGTCGTATCGATTCTTCAGCAGCTTCCAGGCCTCACTGTAATTATTATCGGTAATTGGGAAAGCTTTAATTACCTGTAGGGCTTCGCCTTGTAAGCTGCACCGTAGATAATGGAGTCTTTGCGCACCAGTCAATAGCGGCTCGTTATGGATGATTGATGTAAATGTGACGCGAAATTGTCTCCACTCCTTTGGATCGCCTGAAAATCGCGGAAGGTCCATACGTGGTAGCTTTATATCTGCGCAAGCTGATTGTGGAGGGAGACTTTGTTTTTGTTTGTCACTTAACACCTTTGTTGCGCGTGTAAAATTAGCTAAAGCTTCTCTATACCATTCCTCACCTTGCACTCTTTCCGCTTCCTGGTCTTCCAGCGTTGCTTCACCACAAGAAAGTTCTACTGCTTCCTGCGCTATACAAAATTTACCCCATTGATCATTTAGAAGTGTCAAAAATGATTGTAATTCAGCCTCATCATAATTATCCGCCTTTTTACTCGCGGCTAAACAGCGTTTTATTGCCTTTCGAGTTGTGTCACGTTTGACGAGGGTATTTTTATTGGTGCTCATATTTGTAACTTGAGAAAATTTTAATAACGATCAATCGCTCTTAATAGGTGTTTACTTTAAAATTCTGGTAATATACTGTCACAAAATGGCTTCGTAATGTCACTGCTTATTGTTTAGAAATATGCGAAGAGACTGCGAGCAGATAAATTTTGACAACACTGTTTACTGCGATATGGGTATACACAATAATTTCAATTGCTTGTGTGTAGGTTTGTCTTTATGCTATGATATTGATAATAGTATATATTACGGCTGATACTGCCGAAGAATATTCACAATTGTTAGTTGCACGGCGGAGAATAGCTGCAATTACTTCTGCACTTGCGATAGCGAGAGACGTACACTTGCGAATGTAAAGGTGTGTACTTTATTTAGTTTTGGTCTGTAAATGGGAATCGTAGCGCGGTTACGCTATGTACTTTTGCAAAAGTAGCTGAATGACACAGTCTTAAGTTATGTAGATAGAGGATCGTAGCGATTGATTGTGTTATGTACACTTGCGAGAGTCCCACACAGAGTTTCCGTTTGTATAAAGTCGTAGCGATTGTGTTGTTTTATGTACACAGTTTCGTTCATATAGATGATAATAGCGTTTGTAGTATGTACACTTGCGAAAATCACGCACACCGAGTTTTGATTTGTGTTTTATGTTTTAAACCGTAGCGGTGAATATTCCCGTTATGGAATGTTGCTTAATTATAGCACTTTTTGATGCTTAATGCCAAAAATTTATGATTTTCGCACACGCGGAAAATTATGCGAGTGTTTTTGCAATTCGAAATATCTACGTTCGCGGCGTAACTTGCGTTTGTTTATTGTTTAGCGATATGACAAATTAGTCTAAGAATGCTTTTCACGATTTTGTCAATAAGCGTTCGAAATCCGGCTCGAAGGACCATAAATGTTGCAGAACGAACAATAAAAAAAGAAGGAATGAAAGGAAAAGACCTCGTGTGTGATTTAGTAATTCTTTTTTCTGACCTGTGTCAACCGACTGCGTACAAAAGACTAAAAATTACATCACTCTCGTAGGTGGTAGGCGTTAACACTCTGTACAAGCTGCAGAAACTGAATTGATTTGACTATCGGCTATACGTTCAATTTTGTTAAACTCTTGGAAGATTGTAAGATTTTTTTTTATAATGGCGACCGTGAGAACACCACCTACCGAGACCGACAGTGGTACCAAGTTGCCTGAACAGTGCTCCATCTGTCAGGATAGAGACTGTTCATTCGAAAGGAAGCCTGTCGTGACCATATGTGGACACGTGTTCCACAAGGCATATTTGCGAACTTTACCGAATATACGGGAGCCATCCCCAAGAGACCTAAGACGAAATCTGTCAAACCTGTCAATCACGAGCTTAGGCAGCCCGTGCCAATGTTTGACTTACTACCTCTAACGATCCCACCAGTTAGTCGAGGATCCCTATCACTTGGAATCCCAGATCCGCGTTTCATGACTTTTTCACATCCCAGTTCAGGACGAAATAGTCCACTACCTACTGCTCAGGATCAAAACTTAGTAGCGACAGAAGCTTTGATGGCAGGTCGGCGCATGCAACTACAGGATTTAGTTCGCGAAGGCCTCGACCAGAGTCTGAACACATTGCGGACGGAACTGTTGAATAATGTCAGACAGCAGATATCAGCTGCAATGCCACCAGTTGACGTATCACGTCCACCTCCTCCTGTGGGTGAACCGATACCACCTCAAGATTTTCACGATTTGCGAAGACAGTAGTTTTACAGACCAGCGTCTGCATTCAGTCAATATGGACAAAATCCTAGCCAGTTTCCGCCAGCTCCATCCAATCGTGTCCCATCGAGTTTAGGACCACGACGTTCGGGTAGTCCGATCAAAAAATATCTCATACAGTGGTGATAGCTCTCGACTTACCGTCGACGAATTTGTTTTCAGAGTAGAAGCACTCACGTATTCGGCTTTAGACCGACATTTTGATCTCTTAGTTCGGCATATAACAACTTTGCTTTCTGGTCCAGCAATGGACTGGTACTGGTCTCTCCTGAGACAGAACTCCACACATTCGTGGGAGTGTATAAAAGCAGCTCTGTTAGCTGAATGGGGAGTACCGAAGGATGACCTCAAGGTCAAGGTGCTACGTACCATCAACACCTGGTACATCTACGAGACTAGTTACAAAACCCTTTGCCAGACGTCGAATTTCTGGAAACAGTTAAATCGAACCTATTGCCGGAGATTCAAAATAAGATCTGTCTGCAGCTCACCAATACTATAGGTCAACTTAGATTGCTCGTCACTCAGATTCAAGCCACGCAGCTACGAATTGCTACAACTTGTAGTTGGAACCCTTACCGGAGCCAAAGAGTGAACGAGATTGACGATTTCCAGTCCTTAAACCCTGACTTGTCAGTAACAACAAGCTGTGACATCAGCTTAGGCGACGTGTCAGGCATTTCAATTAGACATGCAGTAGTGTGCTGGAATTGTGATCAACAAGGTCACTTTTACCAGGACTGTCTGCAAGACAGACAACAGGTGTTCTGTTATGGATGCGGACGCAAGAATGTCTTTAAACCAAACTGCAGACCCTGTGCACAGAAAAACGAGAGACGGGTCGGGAATCCCAACACCTTTTCCCGACCAGTTTCAACGTCCCGGACGGCAACTGCTATGACCACTCCAGTTCAAGCTTTGAACAAGGAGGAGGGTCCGCTCCATCAGCAGGCCCCGACAACGAAACATTGACTTGTCCGCTAATATCACTCAGTGACTCTGATGATACCAGCACTCTGCTTGATTGTACAAATACTTCACTGATAGAGACGGAGAATCTAATAGACTTCTCCGTAGATCTTCAAGCTCCTGTTTCCACCCCTGAGGAGCCCTTGACACTACTGGACACTTCTCTGGAAGAGTCTTTGATCTTTGACGTCCCGATAATACCGACAGCACTTTTCGCTGGCAATGTTACTGAGCAGGAGATTCGGTCTCCTGCCGTTTCTGTATTAAAACGGCCAACAAGCTCTGCTATAACGAGTAGGCGTGAGCTGTTTTACATCCGCTGACGCCTTATCATACGCGTCTGCAGAATTACAATGCAGTAAGAGGCCGCATCTGTTCTTCGGTGGCGGAGCTAGCTGAAATTATATATCCTGACCTGGACCTTAGAACAAAAAAGAAACGACCGTTCGTTGGCGGGAAAAACAATTTAGATAGCGGAAAGACTTAAACAAAGTTGATTTGGATTGAAGATACGGGTGCTAGTAACCCATTTGTAGGAGGAATTTTATTTTAACAGCCCTCTTGACATGAAGGTCGACTAGGTTCACTACTCCTCTGCTCGTTTCAAGTCGTAAGGGAGATACTGTATCATAGTGTAAAGGGCCTTCCGGACTGAGTGTGTGCAACGGCCTTTGGTTTATATGCACGAAAATTGTTTGTATATTTTTCCTCTCACTCTCTTGGTGCCCCCCTCACGATGAAGGTTGACTAGGTCCGCTTCTCCTTTTGCCTCTTTCAGGTCAACAAGGAACACTGAACACAATACTGCTGCCCACAGTGCCATGGGGTGGATATGGGGCAATACAGCTGAAGGCCTATCATCTGCGCCTTCACTAAGGTAAGGGTAAGTGGTGTAATGGTCCCTTCAGGACCGAGTGTGTACTTCCTTTTTTTGTAAGAAGGCACGAAGTTTTTTTTGTATATGGCTGGTGGCACAGCGGCAGGTTTTTCGTGGAACCTCCCCACACTCTCCGCCAATAGCCGAGGCGAGCTAGCGTGCCGCCCTGCAGTAAACGCTGTGCACCGAGTAATCTATCAGCTCATGCTCACAGTCTGGACTTCACGTCCAAGTCAATTCACTCTGACATAGTTCCATAACAATTTATTTTGGTACAAACCTTACTCAATATGTCGATATAAGAAATGTGTTGATCGCTCACATGGTTTATATCCCATTTAACTTTAGACTTTGTGAACAAAATTCATAATTCAATAAATTTTGACGTTCTGCAGTTGCGTAGCCCCCGGAATATACAAGCCATGAACAAAGTTGAAAAAAGAGAGCAGCGGGCCGCTTAGCAGGCGACATCCACAGTCTTCTTGCCTTGTCTTACTGTAGGAGTTTTTCATATAAAAGTTGCTTGTATTTTGTTCAAACGCTATAATTTCCATAAATTTGTTCTACATGCTCTTTTTTAAACTATTAGAAACCACAATGTGCATATGGTAGCATATGGAAAGCCACGAGCAATTGCTTTTCATAATAACAACCCACAATAGGAATAAGAAGCCGTTCGTCAATTTTTAATTCCTTTCGTCAACTTCTGTCTGTTCGCTCATGGTCGTACTTTGCATAAGCAAATTTGACAGTTTGTGTAAATACTATACAAATGTTAGTGATGCATATGGAAGCATTCGTGATATGTTCAAGGCTTGCATATGCAAACTTATGCATATTGTGGTTAGGCCTATATTTGGCTGCGATTTGCTTTAACTTCATTTTGCTGTGGGAGCGACAGTTTTGGTCCTGTTTAAGATGTAATTTTAGTTTTTCCTGCATGACGAGTATACAAAAAGCAATGAGAGTGAGCTCTTACTGCATGTTGTACCTGGCACGTTAAGGCCTTTTAATGTGTCGGTGCCTTCGGTGACTTCATGGCTTGTATTATATTCCGGAAGCTACGGCAGTTCGCAATACATTGCAGAAGCTCACATTGCTTCGCTATACAAATTCCACTATCAACAGGAAGAGTCCTTTGGCATTTTTACGGCTTTGTGAAATGCATGAAATTTTACGTCTTGCTTTGCGGAGTCCCTTTTGAAATAGTTCTTACAAATAGGTACAGAGCTCTTCATAATTTCCAGAAACATTTTTTAAAAAAAATTAGTCGCCAACATAATTGACATTTCTGTGTGTACAGTGAATAATTTACATTTATGTTATGTGGATTTAGTCATTTTTATAAAGAATAGCAAATTAAAAGATAGTAGTAAATAAACTAGTTATTAAAAACTTTAATAAATTTAATTTCTTTTATTAATTTGAGAAATTATGAGTTTTGAGGAGGAATTTATAGAGAAAACTGGGAACCTGAGAAATAGTCAAATTTGGCGAAACTCAAATGTCAACGCGTCAATCTGATACCATATTTATTCCAACTCGTCGAACGCGACGCTAGCTTCACGTCCAAAATTCCAATCTAACTCGACCTTTATAAGTTGGAGTCAGATTGAAAATTTCGAACGCTTAGCACGCGTTGACAGGTAAAGCGTGAAACACAGTGCTGGCTTTTCCAACCTGGCCGGCCTCACCAACTTTGACAGTTCTGTAGAATATATGAGATCAGGTTATTAATGTCGTTTTCGTTTGAACATCAGTTTCGCTCTGGAGGCAACCTAAGTGCTGTCAAAGCGTTCGTTTGAAGCAAAAATGACGTCACGGGTTGCCTCTGGTGGCAACCCAAAAAGCATCAGTTTCACTCTGAAAATTTACTCGGGTACACTATGAGTTCACTCACACAAACAAAGTCTAGTTGTGATTTGATATTATTTAATTAACTTTAAAGTCAACAATTTTTATTAAGACCACTACTATTATTATATTATCCTCAAAATTATTCGCAAACAAATTACCAGCCAGTTTTCGCAAAAATTTCATAGCTACTTTGACGTTAGTATACATACGCAAGCGAACTTTTTCAGGTGCACTCTGAATACGTTCGATTGAACGGAGTTGCCTCCAGAGCGAACCTGGATGTTCAAACGAAAACGACATAAGCTCCCAATGGCAAAGTTGGTGAGGCCGGCCAGGTTGAGGTTGAACTCGAGTAGGTCTACTTTCTACTCTGCTGGAACTTTGTCAGCTTTGACAGCTACTTTTTGTAATCAATTGATGTCAACATTGTTTACGGTTTCAAGGAAATTTGTTGAAAAAGAGTTTGGGAAACATATTTAACGTGAAAATTTGTTCCTGCTGTAGTAAAATATTACAAAATAATTTCAATTTTCAAGCCAATAGCCCAATTAACTGCTATCATACAGAAGTTGTCAAAGTTCGTGTTGTGAGCTGCAAAAGTTTGCAAGGATAATCAGGTTGAGGTTCTTAAAGTTATACTGAGGTGGAAAAGCTAGCACTGTGCTTCGGCCTTAATATCGAATATACGCTTGTTGTATATGGAGTGTTAGATTACCACTTTACGCGACGCTCGCGACGCAAACATCGATCAAAATTCTACTTTTCGTCGCTTACGCGTTCAATTTAACTTGGGAGATTGTACTGCTGCCTGATTTGTTTTAGATTCTCTTTTTATTTCTGAAGGCACAAAAGGAATTTGAGAAATGTTTGTTGTGTAATTTGTATAAATGTAAACTTATTTATAACAAAAAGTTCAAATCAAGTTTGGCGAAACTCAAATGTCAACGCGTTCAATCTGATAGCATATATTTATTCCAACTCGTCGAACGCGACGCTAGCCTCGCGTTTAAATTCCACTCTAACTCGACCTTAAGTCCTAACCACAATGTGCATAAGTTTGCATTTGCATTGTATAGTATTTACACAAACTGTCAAATTTGCTTATGCAAAGTACGATCATGAGCGTACAGACAGAAGTTGACGAAAGGAATTAAAACTTGACGAACGGCTTCTTTATTCCTATTGTGGGTTGTTATTATGGAAAGCAATTGCTCGTTGCTTTGCATATGCTAGCATATGCACACTGTGGTTATGCCTTTAAAGGCTGAAACAGATTATACTTTAGTGCGCGGCACGACAACGCGGCAAATGTTAAGGTGAAAGCCCAATGAACGCGGCAGGCGTCGCGTCGCTTTGACAGTTCTCTGCGGCAGACGCGTGTAGGATTTGAGCAAGGCCCAATGGACGCGTCGCGTTGGTACTCTTAAGATTTATTTATAAAAAGAAAAAGTGATAGAAAAGCTTGAGTTATTATTTAAAAGTGAAATAGTGGATATATCAGAGCTATTAGATGTGGCAGTTCTTGAATTTGCAGCTTACTAAGCATATAAACAGTTTAAAATTAATCAAAATAACTGTCAAAGCGTCTGCCGCGCGTTAAAAGTAGAACATTGCTCTACTTTCGCGTGGAATCCGGCAAGCGCGGCAGCCATTTGGCCAGCACGAACTTAAACACGTATATTCTATTGAACTGTCAAAGCGACGCGATGCCTGCCGCGTTCATTGGGTTTTCGCCTTTAGAGAACATGTGTGTGTTTCCTATTGTGCATCACGCATTGAACGCGGCGCGATAGCGCGGCGAAAATTTTTGCCGCGTAGTCATTTGTAATCCTAAATTGGCTGCTCACTTTCAGTGGTAGCAACAAAAAAATTATATTTGGGGTAGGCATCTTCTCATGAAAATATGTAGTACCAATATAAGAGCGCTGTATCTACACTGCTGCACTCTTATTGCAATCTGTGTCACAGCGCGGCGGAACAATTTCAAGGCTGAAACAGATTACTCTTTAGTGCGCGGCGCGACATCGCGGCAAAATGAACGGTGAAATAGGATTCTCTAATATTTTGCCGCGATGTCGCGCCGCGCACTAAAGTGTAATCTGTTTCAGCCTTCACCGTTCATTTTGCAGCGATGTCGCGCCGCGCACTAAAGTGTAATCTGTTTCAGCCTTAAGAGTACGAACGCGACGCGTCCATTGGGCCTTGTTCAAATCCTACTCGCATCTGGCGCGGAGAATTGTCAAAGCGCGCGACGCCTGCCGCGTTCATTGGGTTTTCGCCTTTAGTGTAGTTCGTTCGTTTCGCTGAGTGACTTGTGATTGTGAGTGGACTAGTGCGTGGCTGGTGTTGCTTGAACGCGTGTGTGTGGTATTGATTGCAAATCGTCTGAAAGTGAAGTGACGCGAGTAATTAAACTATAATTGCTTTTAAGTGTAACATATTTTTTGATCTTGTATTTATGTAAGAAAACCGAAAAGTCCTAAAAGAAATCCGTTCAGAAATAACAAAGCACGCGGTTCAAGAGTCAAAAATTTTGGGGAACATTTCCGTGAAAAAGATGTCGATTTTTAGTAAATTGTAATTTTCCTTTTTTTTTAATGCCTAAAACTTTTAGGCTAAAGAGAGCGAGTGTTGCTGTATTGGATAATTAATTGAGCGGAAATGTGAAACTAGAAAATTTTTTAGTGTCAAGCGTGTGCCAATTTTTGTCATAGTTTAGGAAACTTTTTCTTCTAATTTTTTTTCAATTTTCTTCTTTTGATTTAGAAGTTAGGGCATTCATAAGTTACTAGGTTTACATACAGAGTTATTAGAAAATCAGGTTTATTGACATTTTTGTTACGTGTACGACTAAACTACTTAACCCAGCCAAATCACACTTTTATATTGAAGTAGGAATAAGATACAAAATATAATTCAATGCAAATAAATTTATTAAAAGACACCGGCCAAGGCTAATTATGTATGATATAGTATAGTATATATATTTTTTTCATACTTTGCTTTACATTTTTTTTCGGCATTAACCCCCAAAGCTCATTTTATAATCGCCGGAGCTATAACACTCTGCTTTTAAAGTTATTTTCCAGATTGTTATCATTTGAAGAAGAATTCGAAGGACATGAAAAGTAAATTTAGTGGTAAGGATTTATAATGGAAGTAAAGCTTAATATATTGAGCATCCAAAGTAGATTAATATGAGCAATCTATCTATTTTGGCATTTATTCGCCCTAGTGGGCAAAAATTACGAAACATCGTCTGTGGAGCAAGTGCCAAATTTTCTTTGGTTTTTCAATTTCACACATTGAATAAAGATCAATCCAATGTTTTCACGTTACACCTGAAATCGAAAATGAAAACACCGTTTGAAATCTGTATGCCGCACTCGGCGCATAGGAGAATAGTAATGGTAAACAACAAAATTCGCGGTGTTACCGGTCGCGCCTACATTATGCTACACGACATGCAAAAACTACTGTCTATGAAGCAAGAGATTCGCAAGCCCTTTGCTGCTAAAATAAAATGCGCTTCTTCAACGTCCAGCAAGCAGCAACCAGGATTGCGAACGATTTCCGATGCGATTGCTGTCGTTGTTGCAGACCCCCAGCGCCATAGGGAAGAAGGTAAAATATGTAATATTTACAAGGAGTCGGTATACTTTCTTATTAGGAAGTAAGATGATTTTATGAAGTTGGAGATGGATGCTTGCGACGACATAAAAAGATCGGAATTTCTTTATAATATTTTTCTATTAAGCAATGGATGACACTGCATTGCTATCTAATAATAATTAGAATAGTCTGGAACTCTCCTGAAGTGATAAGGAAGGCTCTCTCTAGGACCATCCGTTTTCAATACTGATGAAATCTGATAATGCACCAGTAACATAAAAATCGTCTTTATGGGTTAGCCATACACTATAATAGCCTTACTAGAAATACTAAGGGACATTCATTACACCTCTGTTTAAGACTAAAATAGAACTAAAATTATTCTCCCAAATATTTTTTATGTCTAAGAGAAAATTCCCCGTGTCCAATCTAGCAGCATTTGGCTTGTACTGTTGATGCTAATGTGTAATTAAACATTTTATTTTTACGTCTAACCTGTCTCCACAGTACACTGCACTCCTATGTATTTTATTTGCAATTGGCGTGTTACAATTTTAATAAATGTTCACTCTAATTGTTGATAGGTAATATGTATGTTTGTTTCTGCAACACCTTCTTTAGTAATTATAGGATACTGAGGTAACCAAACCTTTCAACTTCCTCCATCCTTATTTACATTGGTGTTGTAGTTTGAGCAAGCCGCACGTAAAATTTTAAACTAAATAATTCTCATATGTAAGTCCTAACAAAATAGGTGTACAAATTTTGGAGCGTTGCTGTTTTAAGGTCAAATGATGCTGCGCGGTCGGAAGGATAAACAGTGCAATAAAAGACTATTTTACATCAAATAGACTAAACATTCTAACATCGGTCGTGCATATTTTAAGCATTCAGTTTTTTTTTTGGTATTTTTCGTTTACACGACTTATGCAGATTTTCGACCCCATTTTGGTAGCCTAACTTGTCAAAAAGTGAAGTCGACCCAAAGTATATTATAAACTAGTATAAGAAGTTTGACTAAAAAGCTTCTGTTGTCATAAACTTTAAATGTGTGTTTTTTGCTCCTCCATCGAATTTTTTTTTTTTGACAAGCCAAAATCTACTTACCCATACCTACACAAATTGCAGAAGTAAACTGCCAAAACCCTCGAGAATACTTCCCAAGCCATGAAACAGAAACCTATATGTGTGCGTTCGGAGTCCGTTCTCTAAAATCTTCTATAATTGATGCTTATGGAAAAATGTCAAACATTGACTTTATATATGCTATAGAGCCTAAACTACTATCCATACAAGAAAATAGTCTTCTTGTAACTTACAGCTTGGATCATTACCTTCCCAAAGGCTACACTTCCTATATACCTTACTTAACAAAATAATAAAATAGTAAAATAGTTTTGATTACAAAGTAAACTTACCATTTTATGCTCAATACCTCTCCAGCTGAGTGATAATTGCATGTGTATGTGCAGCCGGAGTCCGAATCTGTAGGCAGCTACATTCGATATCATCAGCCCACGGCATGCCATGACGGCACAGCGACATTACAATGATTACTCAGCTGAGAATTTTTGTTTGAGAAATCGTAGTCATTTGGTTAAGATAAATTTTTTTAAATAATTTTGTTAGAAAAGATATGAAAATTTTATTACGGTTCGGAAGATAAGAAAGCAAGCTTAAGATTATCAGAACACCATTTTTCTGTATGAATAGTAGTTTAGGGCGGAGGAGCTATTCAAATCAAACTTTTGTCAGTTTTACATAAGAACACTGCAAATATTTTAGAATGTAAGGACTACGCTGGGCCTCGCATGTTGTAGGGAGGGAGTCTGTTTCATGGCTTGTGAAGTATTCTCGAGGGTTTTGAAACTGCTCTTGTAAATTTGTTCAGCATATAGGTTAAAAAGTTGCTAAAATAGCTGCCATCTTCTGATAATGCAACTGCACTTAGTTAAATATATTACAGCCAAAACTAACTGAGTTAGCCTAGTTTTTGGAAATTTTTACGGATGAGAAGTATTCGGTAGTAGGAAAAAAATCCGCGCTACCAAGTTTCGATTGGGAGTGGCAGCATACCGATGGTACTGCAAGGAAATTAGCTATGGCCATTTTGAAATTGAAAGATTTCTGATCGGACGGCTGTACAGATATTTACCTGCGATTTGAGGTGATTATATAATAATTTAATAATCATTTCGTGCTGTGAATTTATGGTGCAGTTATTGTTTATATCAAAACCTGTGACTTAATTGAACACGCACACAATTAATTTCGGTAATCATATAAGGAACTACGCGGAGCAATATTATTGTGCTGGCACGTCTCAGCACAAGGATAGGAAATTCCTTCCTTCCCTTAAAACTTCTCGTGGGAAGGCCATTAGGAAGTAATGGACCTCAAAGTAACCCAAGTATTAAGTTGACAAATGATGACCTGACTGCTTTTGAGCTATTAAGTATTACCGGAGAAAATTGCCTATTCTTAGAATCTTACTGGCGACTTGATTTGTTTAGATCAATCGTAAATTTTTTCTACGTATGTAGATAACTGTTGTGGGCGGATGTAGTACAAAATTTTTCCTTTTTATACCCTGGATGAATCTGATACTGAGTATACTAGGTTTGTCATTCCGTTTGTAACGCATAGAAACAATGCTGGTAGAGAAAAATAGATTGGATACCAGCGCATAATAAACACATCCAAGCAAGCCTCAGAAAAATGAAAACAAAATTATACCACCGGGCTCGGTGAGTGTCATTGTAATTTTGATAGTACATCTGTTGACAGAAGTAGGCCTGAGAGAGAAAAATTTCCAACATTGAGCAAAGCGCGCTTTACGGCTAGGTCTTGAGACTAGCTGCTGGTTTGGTTTTCTGTTGCATCATTTAAAAACCCGTGTTGGAAATGTTGACAACGCCTCGAGGCCTGGATGTGTTTCTGCCATTAATACGAAAATATTGCATAAAACGAAAGAAACGTCCGTAAAATGATTTATATGTGAACTTATTCTGATATTGCAAAATGAATAACATGAAAATATTTGAAATTTTTACTTGCTTATTTTGCTGAAAATTTTCTATTACCACGAAATGGCGGCTGTTCTACCATGGAATACCACAAGCATTTTACAACCTTGTGTTAAGGGCATCATTAAGAACCTGAAATGAAAGCCTCATACAGAAAATTTCTGTTCAAAAAATGTATAGTGCGTGGTTTTTCCAAGGAAGATATACTAATGGAGTGACAATTTTGGACTCATTACATCCACTGCCTGGTGATGTGTAACAATCTCAACAATTAAAAAATTGTTTCAATCATGCTGGACTTTCTTTGGTAATCCCTCTTTCATTAGGGGTTCCTTGTATCGAAGACGTGAAAATAGCTTACGCGGTGTCTACAACTCTTAATTTAGCCACGGATAATTACGGTTGAAGTTTTTTAAACCTGGACGACCATATTGATACTGCTCCAATGTTGCATGAAATTATGGAAATAATTACACCATTAACGTTTATATCTAAAGCTGACTCAGATAACGATGAAGAAAAAGAAGATGCAAAGTCTATGCCTAAATTTTTGAAAAATATAAATGTTTTTGCGTATGTACATATTTGAAAATTCGGATACCACGAAAACTTTCCGCTGGTCTTCACTCTTCATGATTTCGCGTTAACCGATTTCTACTGTATTTTGATTTTTGGATGTCGGTCCGTCTGTTTGTCTGTCTTTATGATAACTCTAGAATGCGTTCAATTAAAAAAAAAATGTTGATTTCAGTTGGAAGATACGACAAATCGGGCAAGTCCTTCATAGGGTTGCCATTTTGCGAATTTTTCGTTTTTTATATTTGGACACTGCCTGAGAGCGCGTTGATTAGACAGCGGTATAGCTTTTTTCCTAGTTTTGTTTTTGTCAAAGTCTAATCAAATCTTTCAAAAAGTAATTTAACACAAGTCAATTATGAACGACAATAATAATTTCTTAGTACGTATAATATCTTTAGTTGCTAGATTAGGATTGGACTAGTATATTATATACGAACATCTTGGTTGGTGTAAAGATTTTTATGATCCGAAATTAAAAAAAGCGTCAAAACGTTTCGAATACTCCCATCTGATTAAACTCTGTATGTAAACATAGTAGGTATATATATTATATATTTTTAAGTTTTTCCGAGTGCGAGAGTGTATGAAATATGAATATGTGTAGTGTAATGGCAGCGTTTTGCTGAATATAACCATATATAACTGAACCCTGAGAACGTAAAAAGGAAAACATTTTTATTGTTTAAACATATTATTGAGTATTATTGACTGATAAGAATAATTTACGAGAAGAAAAGAGAATTCTGAATAAGTGAGAATTTTACTTTTATTGAGCGAATCATTGAGTTTTTTTTTTGATTACTGAGTGCGGAACGGAGTAGATCTGTGTTTGGCTGAGACACGTGCCTATGCCTATCCGTGAATGAGGTTTTTACAATAAATACGTATACGTGATTGGATTTTTTGAGTGCGATAAATATACAATAATATAGAGGTGAATTTTATTTTTTATATAAATACATTTGAAGGTTTAAATTATTCTTATACACGTTGTTTGGATTTTTCAATAGTTGTGTTTGCTACTACATACATATTTTTGATGTACTAACGCATGGAGAAATATATCAATTTTCTTCGTGTTTGTTTACTAACATAAGTAATAACTTTGTTTATTAACTTTACGTCGAGAAGTTTTGTAACATTTTTTATATTTTATTGGTTTTTCATTGATTTCAATTTAATTTTTATACGCACATAATAAGTATATATAATAATACTTATTAAAGCAACATTAAAGAGTCCATGGAAGGACCCAGATAAATTAAAAATTTTGGATTTTTAAATTTCAAATTCTTCTGTTCATTCAAAGCGAGAACTACAAAGCCCTGGCCATACGGACTAGAATGGAATCCGATGTGTCGCTTGTACAGTACAAATCTCAACTGCAAAAACATGTTGTTGAGACTCTGCACACATTGACAAAATAAAGTTTTGCAAGTTGGCAATCTGAAAACTTCTAGTCGGTTTTCTGTTAAAGCTTGGGCGTTTACTTTTTGTACCGAAGAATATTATTTGAAAAGTTTGAATATACAGGGTATCCCGTTAGTGCTGTGAAACCCGAAGGCTATGGACAGGTCATACTTAGACGAACAAAAAATTGAATGGGTGGCGGAGGGAAGGGGGATCTTAACGGTTACCGAAATAACGGGACTTAAAAATATTTGGGTACGTTTTCATAGATCACCATATAACTTCTCCACGTTACACCCTATGACGATGATTTAAACTTTGATAGATAATCATTGAAACTTTTCAACAGTCTATAAATCTTGCCCCTCCTCCAACGATTATCTATCTAATAAAGTTTAAATCATCATCATCATATGATGTAACGTGGAGAAGGTACAGGGTGACCTGTGATAATATACCCATATATCTTTAATTCTCGTTATCTCGGTAACAGTTAGGATCTCCCCCACCACCAATAAAATTTTTTATTCGTCTAAGTATGATCTATCATTCGGGTTTCATACCACTTACAGGACACCTTGTATTGTTCAAATAGAAGGTCCCAATATCCATTAATAAATTTAATAGTTTTACAGGCGATTGAACAGTTGTGATTGTTATGTATATGACAAAATTTGCTTTGTGTAGAAAAAAAAACGTAACATTTATATTAACAAAGAAAACTAAATTTAATTGATATAAATAATAGTTAATTTTCCTCATCTTTACAGTACAAATGTTAGTTTTATTGTTTTCATAATATTACTGGTGTATGTACAAGAATAGAAAATCTTGTTTATTTGTTCACAATTGAAATAGGTACCAGAATAGATTTAATCTGCAGGCTCTAGAATAATATTTTGCCTAGAAAATCCATTAAAGGACTTCTATTTCTTAAATTCTGCTTTTGTAGAAAATTACATTCGGTGAGTTCTTTTCAATGCGAATAATAATAATAAGATTTGTTTGAAAAACTCTTTATATTTCAGACTTTTTACCGTAGGTAGTTTCATAGGGTTTTGAATTTCGTTTCCACTCGCTATCAAAAAATGAGCTTTGTTGGAGGTTACTCACTCTCTCCTAAACACGATTTCAGCGTATGTTATTTCCATACTTAATCGTTTAATAATAAGACTAGTAGTTATTGGAAAATTTCATGTCCTCTGTTATGTTCGGCATTTTCAGATTGGTCAGGGTAGTCCAATACTTTGAGTAAAATGTAAACTCAGCGAGGTGCTGGAAGAACAATCATGTGAGGTGTGTGTGTGGTATCAGTTTGATCCTATACCTTGCCTGCAATCTCTGCCTCTAGTAAGGTGAAAAATGCAAAAAACCCCCATGGTAGTATTCACGGCTCACATTTTCTATTTAATATTTTCTTTTCTCTTCGATTTTCTGTTTTATTCAATTTATTTCCTTTTATGATTTCTTTACCACACTGTTTTTTACGGCTTGTTACTTATTTCGATTAGACTTTTTCTTTCCTACTTTGTTGAGTTTTCTTTTTTTAGCTTTAAAAATTTAATGCATATTTTTGTACATTTATATTTTTCTTATTATTTCCTTATTTTATTCTGCTCAATCTTGGCCACAAATTTTTTTTTCTATACTTAATTATTTCCTATTTGATTTCGTACGCTGAATATTTGTTGAAGGGAGTCCCACGTGCAGATACCCTGAACAAAATAAGAATATTTGTTATAATGTGAGACTAAAGGCTCAACTACAATTTACGTATACGTAAGTAATGCTATTTACATAAAGCGAACGAGCCCTTTAAATTTAACAAACGTTCACAAATTAACTGTAACTCGTCGAAGGGGAACTTTCGTTAAGTTTAAATGCCAAATTACAGTCAGTAACCCGGGGGTTACACCTGCAAGTACAGCTTGCATGCAATCTGCACTGCCATACTTCTTGCACGTGTAACCTCTACTGCCATGCTGGCAGCTGGGAGATAGTAATTTGACATTTATACAGTTTTCAAAATGGCGGAAAAGAAATGCTTGAGAGAATTTGATAAATTTATTCTGGGAAAATGAGATTTTCTGGGATCAGTTGCATTACATCTTTTACCAACACCTTCCTCTTAATTTTTCCTTGGGTTTTTATCATTCTGCTACTTCCTATATTGCTATAATTTTCCAATATACGCAAGACTTTACGTCTCGATGCCATTTTTTAAATGAACTTGCATGGAAGCTGATAAGACATCAACCGAACTGCCTTCTGCTGTCAAGTTTAAAATCGCGTTGGAAGGGAGGCTTGCATGCAAGCTGTACTTGCAGGTGTAACCCCCGGATAAAGGTGCGGTAACTTGTTTCCATTGAGTTGGAAATAGAAGTCTTAAGGCAAGTGTTATAAATATTTACCAGCCGGTTTTTATGTGGGAAGTTAGGAAATTTAAAAATTCAAAACGCATATCATCCGAACCAGCTTCTAATGCGATATTTTCTGCCGTGTTGATTTGAACCTTTTCTATCCTAGCCTGAAAAGGATTTCTTTAATTGTAACTTTGCCAAGTTTTGAGTACCCCTTGTGCACAATCTGTGACATTTTCACACTAGATACTTCCTTGCCTTTTTATCTACAGTTTAATATTTACGCAGTCGATAATAGCTCTGTTACCGAGAAAATCCTTTCCAAATATACCCTCTACAGGAATGGAGTTCGTATTTCTAATGGCGTTAAGTTTACAGGACTGCTGATTATTGTCTGTCTGCAACTTCGTCTTATTAGATGCGTTTGAGTAACATGACTTCTTATGTTCAGCCTCCTCGCATTTCTCTAGGTGCTTTTCCGCAACAGTTGCTGTGATCTGGTCGAGGAGTTCTTTTATACTGTAAATTAAATAAATTCCCGGATGTCTTCTCCGGGCCTCTGTCAACATGCCAGCACTTTAGTGGGTATCTCACTACATCATTCTCACGGCATATATGTACGTGGTTTTGTTCAATTCCTGACTGTCGAAAACCTTCGGTTCTCGAGAACACACTAGGTAATAAGCACAACACAATTTGTAAGACTAGAGTGAAAATCTATGAGAGTTTAACTAGTAACAGCAGGAAATTGGTGAAAGCAGCCAGAGACAAGGTGCAGAGTGGTTCACTTGTCAAGGCATTCGTATACAACGATGCGGTTTATATCAAGCGGAGTGATGATTTGTCATCAAGATCAGCTGATTTTCGAAAAAAAAAAATACTGTTGCGGAATTAAATGAGCGGCAGCATGAGGCTAAATTTTCTTTCACTGTGTAATTAACATTAGCTGCACGAAATTTCATCTGTAATTTGCAGGAATAGGTATTTTGTTTCATCAAACATATGATGGTGTTAAGTAAATATGTGTATTTTTCTTTGCTTGTGACTGAATTATGAGGCAACGTATGTACATAGGTATTTTTTAAATTTTCAAAAAAACGTTTTTTTTTTTTTACTTTTCTTCGCTTAGTTTAACTAAAGTAGTAGCTTCTATTTCTTTCTGAATTTATTATACATATCTTAACATGATTTATCGTTATTATTTTTTTTTTTATTAAAATTATGAGCCTTTTAATATTTTAATTTTTAATCTTATAGATTTGTATAACCCTAAAATGCTGAAAACTTATTATATTTTGCCCTGTTGGGCTAGGCTGAGATTGCTACTGTCCGAAAGGAATGACCTGGCGATTTTCCCCATACCATATACATGTCCTTAATGGACGCCAACGTAATCTGTGCAGTGAATTCTTATGTTCTAATAAATATATTATGTGATCGGGTAAATGGATTTCACATAAGCCATATAAATGCACGTAGCCTCTTCCCCAAAATTGATGAGTTTCGTTATATGTTACAGGCAAGTAAGCTTCATGCTCTTTGTATTTCAGCAACCTGGCTATCTGAACACATCCCCGATTCATTGGTGAAAATCTAAGGGTATAATTTGTTTCGTCATGACAGAATGGAAAGACGTGGGGGTGGTACATGCATTTTCATTAGGGAAGAGTTAAAGGCTTGAACAGTAGCCGTTCATCATTGGGTGATGTTGAGTTTATCTTTGTTGAAATAAATTTGGGTCTGGAGAAAGTACTTGTAGCATCTGTTTATAAACCTCCAGGTGGCTCTTCAACCACCTTGAGAACTGTTGTGTTGATCCTAATGACATGAATTCCTACCTTATAAGTGGCGTTGGTCATAACTCTCGTTCCCCAAATTTACATGCTGATACTTATTTGCAGGAGGCATCAGTTGATTCTGGTTTTTCATTCCATCCTGTAACTTAGGATGAAGTAGTTTTGGCAGTGTCTTCAATCTCGTCCAACGCTATCAGCATGCATGAAATTACGCTGAGGTTTATCAAGCTCATATTGCCATTTGTCATTGAGGCTCTTAGTGCCATTTACAATAAGTGTCTAAACCAGTCTGTGTTTCCCAAGAGCTGGAAGATCGTAAAGGTTATTCATATCCCTAAAACTTCTCGACCTTCCTCGGTTAATGACTACAGAGGAATTCATATACTCTCTAAATTATCGAAAAGTCTGGAACGCATAATGTGTTTGCAAATTAATGATTATCTCACTTCCAAATACCTGCTTTCCACATTTCAATCTGGGTTCAAGACAGGACATAGCTGCACCACAGATCTGGTTAAAATTGTCGACGATCTTAGTAAGAATATAAATAATAATCTGGTTAATTTTCTTACTTTACTTGACTTCTCAAAGGCCTTTGACTCAGTTGACTTTAGCATATTAATAACGAAACTGATTCGTAACTTTGATTTTTCTCGCTATGCGGCTAAACTCATTTATAGTTATCTATACGGACGAACGCAGAGTGTTTGTAAATAATAATACATTATCGGACTCTCTCTTGATATTATCAGGTGTTCCTCAGGGCTCTCTCCTAGGCCCTCTGTAGTAATTCACTCTCAGGTCCACCTCTATGCCGATGACGTCCAGGTATATCTAGGATCTCCCCTTGGTTTAATTGAAGATGCTGCAAGCAAAATTAACGAAGACCTTCGCAATATCAGTGATTGGGCAGTAAGTAATTTGATTCTCTTAAGCCCCCGGAAGTCGAACTGTATTATAATATACAGACATGAACTTAATTGGTCCTATTTTCCACCCATGCTTCTTGATTCCGTAGTGATACCTTACTGTAGCAAAGTTAGCAACTTAGGTCTGACTTTTAATAAAACACTTACCTGGGATGATAGTAATGTTATAGGTAGGATATATGGTGTTCTGCGCAGATAATTGCACAGTATAAAAATAAATAAAATTGAAACCGTACGCACTTAATGTAGATGAACCGTTGTTCTACTATCAATCATGGAGCTGCTTACTGCTTCATCTTTCGTACTAGTTTGGGTAACCGTAAACACCTCCTGCAGCAATTTCTTCAATTCTACACTGTCGACAACCGTTTTTCAAGGTCTACGGTGAGATACTCTTCAATGTATTTTGCCAATCTGTGTTTTCATTTGGTATTCCTTTAGTTGCTCCAAGTTGATCTTCAATTAGTTGATTTTTCATAGTTGTCAAATTTCAAAAGATTATGTTGGAGAAATGGGGTGTCATGTTCAGTATTTTTTCCAGGTTTTCATAAAATAAAAATTATAACAATTACTCAAAAATTTGTAGTTTTTATTATATTTTTCCTGTGCAATATGTCGACGAAACGACGTTAACGCATAAACTAGCACATGTAACAATAGAATAATGTGTGAAGGAGGTGACTGAGGAATTCTTGATGTATACTCGAAGAAGAAGAAATAACGAATGATGGACCAAAGTAAGAATACCTTTGAATTTAGAAATTACATTTATAGGGGACTATATTTCAATGACCACATGAATAAGAAAGAAAAGCATCGCAGAGTGAGACTATACGCAGATAAGATATCCTGAAAGGACTGCAAGAGAGCATAGAACGTTCAGATACTAAAAGTGCATGAAATTGAAAGCGGAAAAAAAACATTATATGAAAGCATTATTTTATACAGCGGTGAACACTGAAAATGATTTGAAACTATTCGACGACTTTTGATTAATATAAGCACCTTCAAAGGAAGGCGTATGGAAGGCCTTATCAAACCGTAAGATCAACAAATCACCCCCAGAGTTAACTGAAGGAGATGAAGCTCGTGCATGCAAAATATACCTGGAGATGGGCGTTTATTTTTTTTAATAGCTCAATGGATATACATAACTTTTTTTTATTTATCTTATCGCTCTCACGGAGAGTACAGATCTGGAAAATTCTAGGTTATTTGTCTGGCAAATTTATATAATTAATTACTAAAAGAGTTCTTTTAATTTAAAGATTTTAAAGAAAAAACAACGGTGGTCCTGCTATGTCGTAAATGATGCTTATCATTATACCCGTCTGGCAACACCGCAGAAGACGCCGAAACGTTGATTTTAGTGGTAGGGTAGGAATTTAACTGAGTACCAAAATCGGAGCTGCCAGCCAGACTGATTTTTGTAATGGTCAATTCTAGCATAAAGAAATATATATGTAAATTGTAAAAATTTTATGTTTGTATCTAACATAAAATTAAGTTACTGGCTCTTAGACTAAAAACCTTAGAAATAGTCAAATCTCCAAAAATAGATTAGAATAGCTGCCAGAAGCCGACCCTTGTATTTTTTTTTTTAGATTTTTGGCTTTATCTCAATTGCACTAATTGTATTTCTATGGAAATATTGCCATCATAGTGTATAGTCCGCTAATGGTTTTGTTGAGGATCTACAAGGAAAATAAATGGGACGAGGAGAAAAACTTATCCCTACTGCAATATCCGACAACGAACCTCCTAACACTATCATATATGTATGTACATATAGATTGGGCCACTAGAACTTCTTCCAATGTGACGTTAACATCTCTGTTTACTGTTTAAACTCGACGTTGAAATCCCATAACTTGTCCAAGCTCTTGCTCCCTGATATCTTTCAAGAGACAGGAATCCTTTATCCTTAAACGAGTGCTTCACATTCATTCGTACAGAAATAAGCTTTTTAATTTAATCGACCATGTGTTCGCCCCAATTTTGTATCGAAACGTTGTCCAAGTGGAAAGATTTCTTCTATCTATTACTTGCTTTCTTTCGCAAGATGCCATCAAGCCACAAAGAAGGCTCAAATCCAGGGGCAGATATGATAACTTGGTCGACCTAGGCCTATGGTAGATTGCCGCCCATCTACTCCTTGTTAAACACGAAAAGTGGCAGCGAAAATACCAAATAACCCAGTACTAATATATGTAGTCTGTAGTGGAGCAAAATTCAAATGATGCGCTTGAACTTGGAGCAAACTGGTAAGCATCCAGTTTGATGATCCAATATTTTCATAATTGTAATTTATAATCGTTGACTTGTGTTCACAGAGGGCGCACTACTAAAAAAAAAAAGCTTTGTCGCCCCCCTAAATTTGCCGCCCTAGGCATAGGGAAATCCGCTCCTGCTCAAACCTTTCTTAGATTTTTCAGTAATCACATTTCTTTCATTCGTCCTATTGAAGTTTTTAATCAAAGATAAGCCTTAATATCTGTCTTTATATGGATATTCGACGAATGTTTGTCGGTGTTCTCAATGCCACCACGACCCATCCTTATGCTATATTTTCAATCATCAGCAATAAATCAGTTTAAATCGGCTCTTGAAATTATATATGTATATATATTTTTTTTGTGGAAAAATTTCACGAGCCCGAAATAGCAGAGAGTTAATCAAAAATTTAAACATAATATTGATCGATCTTCTCTTCCCTTTCGAAGTTACGGCTGCACGAATACAAAATTTTGGAATTTGAGCAATGTTTATTATCATATCTATTAAAAATGTTACATGAGTTAATTTTATTTGGTATTATGGATCACGTTGTCATTCCAGTTTCAAGTATTGTAATATGCGTGTGTGTGTGTGTAATTTGTTCTATTGACTGTAAGATAGCAACTGCAGCAAAATGACTGATGTAATTACAAAGGGCATTTTGAGGTACCTCAAAGCGCACCTCATACTGATCCATACACTCCGGATCAAACGAGAGTTCACAGACAAAATTGCGGTAGAAAGGCCGAAAACCAGTATAAATCTTACCAACCATACCAACTTACATGATCACAGCATTTCATGTTTGAATTGAGGAAAATCTCAAGATTTTTGACGCAATTTCAGTATAAGGTAATACAAGATTGCTTAAAATGATGGGCAGGAGATCTGATGCATCACTAGGATGACGATATGAAGCAATAATTACGATTTTTGTTGGTTTAATAATAAACCATTGTTAGTGGCCCATTGCGCAACATTTATCAAGGCAGAGATTGGCCGGTTAATGCAGTCTTCCAATAGCCCGATGGGGCGATTAAGGTATAATTGTACATCATCGGCATACAGACGAAGACTTGAGGGATATCGTTAATGTACACACTGAAGAGCATAGGACCAAGAATTGAGCCCTGGGATACGCCAGAACTAAGTGATAAGGTGTTAGAAAAACAATCCCATACTTTAACTTGCTAGATAAAAAGATTGATTGGAGCGATTTATCGTATCGACCACTATTGAAAAATCGACAAGCACACATAGATCGTTTCCATCAAGTGCGCGAAGAATATCACACTAGCTTAGATAGCAAGATAAGTACATAGTGACTAATTTTGTGAGTTTCATTTGATTTAGTTTTTAGCAGTAAATTTAGGTGATGATTTTGTTGCATCTTAATTCTTTTTCATATTGCCTTCTTTCTTTATTTTATATACATATATTTATTTTCTTCCTTATATAGTATTTAACTTGTGCAAGCAAAAAAAGATAGATTGTTATCTTAATTGTACAATGGCTCATTAAAATAAATAATTGAAATTGAAATAGGTAAACTCGTTGTTGAAAAGGGAACCGATATACCGTACAATTTTTGTTATATATTGACATAACCTATATTAAACTATTATATTATGCATATTAGATCAAATCACTGATCACTCACTTTTTTAGCGAGATTAACTATCCCGAACCCCTTTGAAGAATAATCAATAAAACATTGTCTAATTCCATAGGTTTAAAAGATGTCTATGGAGTTTCTGCAAGTTGCTGAGGATGAAGGGGAAGAGCCAATTGAACTCCCGGTGGAAGAAGACGGTACTCTGTTACTGTCAACATTACAAGCACAATTTCCTGGTGCCTGCGGACTGAAATATCGTAATCCTGACTCCCGAGCGATACGTGGAGTTCGTTCAAATGAAGGCCGATTTTATCCACCATCAGCAGACTCTGGCTGGGGATCACAAATTTACTTTTGTGTCTTTCCTAAAGGTGTGTATATGATATTTTAATAATTCGTGAATAGTTACGATTCGATTAGCATCGATTACTGCATTTTAGACCTTTTAACTATTACTCATTTCTTCTTCTTCTTCAACTCATGGTCAGATGAATAAATTAATCTATTTTTTTTTAAATGCTATGATTGGATTTACAATTTAGATGAGCTCCGAATCACCTATGAAAATTTTACTCAGAAATTTATTTATTTATTTTGTCATCAATAAAATGTAAACATAGGATGAATGACTTTTAAATTTAAAACACTTTTCCTAGTTGATCGTTGCACAACAGGAAGACTAGACTGCCCTACTCATTTTTTCAGTCCTCTTTTTTTTATATTTATCAACCTTCAATATTTTTTAAAAAACTACTACCATAATATATACATACATATATCTGACGTGGACCTGGAAATACATACTTGAAACTATCTCTTGGCATCTAGACAAAGGATCATAAAATGACTTTAAATGGTCGGGGTTGTAAACTACTTATTTTAATGTAAGAGGGAATGTTACCAAGAATTTCTTTTTGTTGAGAAATGGGGCTAATAAATCCTGAAACACAATTGGAGCTTTTCAGCCAGCTTTCTTCTATAGGTGACTGAAAAAGCCGAATTGAACACCACTGGCGATTTTGACATTTGCAACTTAAACTTGTTTATGGTGATAACTTTTATTAAGAAATGCCAGTAATGCATCCGATTTTCCAAAATTACAATAAATTCATGTCTTTTTGGATAGTTTTCGAGATGTAACAATTATATGTAAAAATAATACTGAATTTGTTTTTTATGTCGCACAGGAACTGCTTATCTTTCACTAACTCTTATAAGTTTTCTTACATTTTAATATTTTTGGTAGCTGTTTACTTCTCAATTGTCTAAAAAAATGTATCAACAGAAGCCATTCACACAGTTGGCAACATTAAAAACTCCCTCAAGTTAGCAGCCATTGGACTTGAAATTTGATTAAATCTCAACCCAGCTTCAAGCTGGCAAAAAAGCTAAAGCTCCAATTGTGTTCTTCTACACTGATTTACATTATCACGAATCTGAAGCTGGTTGAAAAGCTCCAATTGTGTTTCAGGCCTTAAATAATTATACATTTTCTTAAAACTACGTCGTTTGCTGGTTCGTCTTGTGAACCCAGCTTACAATATGTGTTTTATTGCTTTCAGTTTCCTTTGTTTTCTCTGGCGCTGTACATCGCTGTCGTCGATTCCATGTATATATTAACACTTAACACTTGAGGAATGTTGAAATCCTCCCAAATGCAGTCACCAATAGGCATAAAACCATCTTTTTTGCACTATAATTTTTTTCACTCTGAACCTTCGTGCAAGGTATACTTCAAGGTGGCATAGCTTCATAAATTTTAGTCGGATCAATTCGAAGTTTTCAGAATTCAATTCGAGATGCTACACGTAAAGAAAATGTAAGAATCCATAAATCCGATTTTTCAAAATTGTTATGTGCGTACAACCTATTGGATGAATAGATTGAAAAGAGGCTGATAAACTTAGAGAATCTGTAGAACTTAGGCAACAATAAGGCTCATTTTTCATCCTCCAGATTTATGCGCAATTCCTCATAAATTCAAGCTCGACGCTTTCACATAAATAAATTAAGGATTGGTCCCACTTCATTTAGTTCATTTTGGAGGTAACATAAATTGATTTTCCAAATTTGAAATTACTTATGGTTTTCTTCCAAGTAGGCTTAGGAGGTGATACTTTGTCTTAGCCCCTAGCATGCTCACTGCTAGCTCCTTCAATTGGCAGAGATGACATGTCTTGAGAAACTCCGCTCACTCGGCGTTTCCAAGCTTTCACTGTTCTAAGCTGACAGTGAAGCTGTTAATACCTAGTACGAGTCTTCACGCTTGGCTAGAGTTTACAGTTTGGTACCAATCGTTATTTTTTTAGCTGTTTCTGAGCATGTCAACAGAATATATTTTCATAACAACCAAAAACTTGTCTGCTAGTGTCAATCTCTTCTCTGAACATTTTTTGGAATACAATCTATATATATCAAAGCATTCTCTCGAATATGTTATGTAAACAGGCCTTGTGACTTGCAGTTCACATTCTTAACTCATAATTTAATCACTACAACAAAATCCCGTTCGTTTAATTATTATATATTTTCGCTAGATGATATCCCTAAGCACTATTTAAAATTAATATCGATATGCATATGGACCTGGACGACACACTTTGAATCACAACGGAAAGAATAATTGTCCAATATGTGGGGAATGAACATGTTCATTTCATACAACTACATTAATTCAAATGTTCAAGGACGGCATTCATTGCATTTGTTTTTCTTCGTAGCATCCCTGCTGCTTTATTGTATTTGCAAAATAATACTTCTTGCTAAATTAGAGTATTAGCTCACAGAAATCATTAAGTACCGAGATCTAGCTAAATCGCTTTTTAGTACCCGAAAACAGTAGATTCATCTCCATTTTATCAAAATTGTTTAGCCTGCTTTCAAAATAAAGTTTGCACCCGTAAACGGCAGTTCAGCCAATTTCATAAAATTTTTTATTCCCGTTTTCGTTTAATAGTATTTTGTCTGTATCTGAGGCATCTGATCTGCATATTACATGATTCTTTACTAACAATTGTCAATTTTTCGACCAATCCTTCGAAGTACCTTGTTCGTTTGAAGTGTATACTGTAAGCGAAATTACAGTAATTTTGTTGCTACAGGGTTTCGGTTAAATTTTAATGCAATTTTACGTTTTACTCGAGATTCCTACTAAGCGCTTTAATTAAGAATATATTACCCCCAATAATGTCCCTTTCAAGACAAGAATGTCGTGGCTATATTTATCCACTTTCGTCCATGAGACACTAGAAGGCACATACCCATCACAATATTTATTGAAAATATGTTAAGTAACAAGTAATTTTTCCATTAATACAATCATTATCGAATTCACTCAAACATAATTGATTTACAGAAAATAAACGTAAAAGTGACGACAATCTGGAAAACTCGACAGCAAAAACAAAACGGATTGAAACTCGTTTACGCTGCACGGATTTAATTGTCTTGGGTCTACCATGGAAAACCTCTGAGCAGAGTTTGCGTGAACATTTCGAAGAATTTGGTGAAGTTCTTATGGCACAAGTTAAAAAAGATTTAAAATCCGGACAATCTAAAGGATTCGGTTTTATACGTTTTGGTTCTTATGAAGCACAGATGCGTGTCTTAGCATCACGCCACTTAATTGATGGAAGATGGTGTGAAGTTAAAGTACCCAACTCAAAGGTAAATTTTTTTTTTATCAATATTGTTGAATGGATTGAGTTGAGTGCGGAATTTCTTTCAGGAGGGTATGGTCCATCAGGTACCTTGTAAAGTTTTTGTAGGACGATGTACAGAAGATTTAACAGCTGATGATCTACGTGAATATTTTTCAAAGTTCGGTGAAGTTACTGATGTTTTTATACCGAAACCGTTCCGAGCATTTAGTTTCGTAACATTTTTGGACCCAGAAGTTGCACAGAGCTTATGTGGAGAAGATCATATTATCAAAGGTAAGATTTTAGTTTTATGAACTCTTTTTGGAATGGGTTATAATGGGTGAGTGACAGACTTACGGAATTAAAAAATTAAGTCACTCATTAGATGAAAAACTATATTTAATTTGTTGGTGGTGTACAAAATAAAAATATTTTGCATAATTAGAAATGAATCCACAATAAAGATTATTAATTGGAGTGCCCTGGATTCAAAGCTTATTCAGGGTGTCCCCATACTAATACATAATATAAATATATTTTACCAGAGGCCTATAGCACAAAACAAGTGTATTTCCGAAAGTACGAACAACAGCTGGGTCATAAAACAACATGGCAACAGCGGATATCACAAATCAAGAAAATCCTTAATTTGTCTCATTCTGTAACTGGTCAACCAGTGAAAAAAGAAATTAATTGAAGCTTGTTGAATAATCACTAATCAGTAAATGTCTACGTCATTTCGGTTTTTATCATTCGAACGTTTTAAATTTAAATTATGGAAAACACAATTTAAAGAATGTCGATCTTGTATAATGACTCAGATAGTAAAAGTGAAATGACAACCTCTGTAAAATTATACAAAGACGATAAATTTTGAAATTGGTGACGAAGACTTTATATAAAAAATCTGAATTTCTAGAGCAATTAATTTCACAAACAAATAGAAACAAAGCAATTTCGGTAAGACAAAATTTTCTTATTTCTTATTTTATTGCATTGGTTTGGATCGATCGGTCAATATCACACAATAGTTTGATATGCATGGTGTTAGCAAGATGCCGTTGTATTCATGAAGTTACGGCTGCTATTAATGAAGTGGAATTCAATAATCAAGTGTATTGGTCTCTAAATATTGCTTCACACTTATTCAAAATTTCATCAAAAAAGGTGAGATGCCAGAAGTTGTGGTGCAATTGATCATATCCTCATAAATTTTGATGCTTGGATCCCGATCAAAGATTTTATTGCGTTGGTGCCCAGTTGATGCATGCGTATTACGAATTATTAACCTTTATCTAAAAACTGAGAATGTTTGAAAGCCTAACGCCGTTCTTCTTGGAGCCATTGCATTGCGTATCCTTCGAAGGCAATTGGTTTACGCCACCTAGTTTCCAACCCAAACGAAAACACCGTAGCAAAGTACAATCGGTCTTATAAATGTACGAGAGACGTTTTGTCGAATGCGCATGTGGAGTTTTAAAGGAGAAAATTCCGAGTCTGGACCAACTACAGGAACATGAAAAAAAACTCGTAAATATTTCAATATTTAAAAATATATTTTGACAAACATTATGGAACCCACTAACAAGGCACGACACGATTCTTACTGTGTAGTGTAATGTAAACACATGACGTCATACCCACATATTACATTACGAACGACCAGCAGTCAGCAGAGTCACCATTGCAACCGAACATTTATTTACTCTATGCCTGTTGCCTGGGTGCTGTGTTGGGCCAGATCGGATTGGCCCCAGAAATCGTAGATTTTATGACAAAGCAGAGACGGAGAGTGCGAAATTTCTTGTTTTCTTGTAGAAAAGAAATTGAGCTGTGGGCCAGCCGTAAGTTTTTGGGGTTTGAAAATGTTTACATTAATACATAGACTTAATTATTATACCCTAAATGAAGTCTTTAGGGTATAGTACTAAGTTTGTCATTCAGTTTGTAACACATAGAAACAATGCTGTTAGAGCAAAATGGATTAGACATAGACGCATAATATTAAAAGTTATCTTGACTTTCGCACGTCTGTCTGTCCTCACGATAAGTCGAGAATGCATTCACTTATAGAGCTGGAATTTCGTAAATAAAGCAACAAAAATGGACTAAATCGGTCAAATTTAGGTTTTTTACGTAGACATTTTTATTGTACCGAAAAGTTCTCCAAAATATGAAATTGGTTATAATCATTTTTTCTGTCCGACGAAAGTTCTAGAAATATCTGCGAAAAACCATTTCAAAAATGAAGCTGCACAGATGGGTGACCATACGAAATTACAGGAGCATTCATCTGGGGTATCATAAGAATTGGTCTTAAACATATTTGAGCTTATTTAATAGTTTTTTTTCTTCTTTTTAACTTAACTTTTTAATCCCGGGCTCCCCTACATTATGCATTCTTTCAGTTTGGCTATCTAACTTGCGTCACTTTCGTTCCTAGTCAAACCCTACATATACTGTGAATTTGGACGAAATCGGCGATGACCAGTAAGGACCCTTCTCTTGTTAGACCAATCTTAGCTAGTTTCCTAATTTGAACTTAAATTTAATTTAAAAAAGGAAAAGTGCCGTATTAATAAGCTAAGCTTTGCTATATACATACGTACATATATAACTGTTCTATATTGGATCTGAATATAAAACTATTAGATTTTTGCGAATTTGAGCTCAAGGTCCTGTATTTTTGTTAAAAATTATTTGAAATTGTTAAGACAAATACATTTTTTTAATATAAAAAACCGCTAAATTAAAACATTTAGATTTTGAAAGTTGAAATCTTTTTACACAACGGAATATGATTGAGTTTTAAATTAAGCTTATAATGGATTTTCATGTGAATTTTTTTAGTCTTTAAGAGAGAATAGTTGTGATCTTGATCTTCGAAACCATTCTCTATATTTCCTTATTATTTATTAAACCAACCTAAAAATCAATATATTTTTGACTAAAAAAAAAACAATATAAATCTTATAGGAGTATCTGTTCATGTCTCCAATGCTGCTCCCAAATCTGAAAGTAATCGTAATTCGAACACTCCTGGGGCGATTGTTCCACATCAGCGCGGTGGACCTAATCCAATGAATCGGCAGGATAATATGCCATATCCACAACAACGTGGAAATTATATGCCAAATCCTCCTATGCCGCCCAATAATAGCTGGAATAGTCAAAGTAGGGGTAATCTCGATATGCCAAATTTACAGGCGCTTGGAATCAATCCACAAGGTCAAAATCCATCTAACCAAGGACAAAATATGAATAATCCGCTTGGTGTTGGTCTAAATTTAAATACATTACCTATGAATCCAGCAATTGTAGCAGCTGCATTGAATCAATGGAGCCTAATCGGAAATCTACAAAATCAAAATCAGGATCAGGTACAGAATTTCCCTTATGACTTCACTAAAAGAACTTTATAATAATAATCAAAAATATTTCTTTTATAATAAAGGGCTTTGGAGCATCAGGAGGACCCAATTCACAGCCGGGTACTTCTCAGCAGGGGGGTGGTTTCCTTTCATGGATGTCACAAAGTGGCGCGGGCGAGGGTCAACAGGTAATGTCTAAGCAACTAACAAATTTTAAAAATTATTTCTATTTATACATATACAATGGTGAGGTTAGGTAAACCCTTGTAGATAATTTATTTTCATGGAACTTCTGATATAAAACGCATTTTTTTGGATTATCATATATAACTGTGTGCCTGTTTGAAAATGATGACTGTGGAACAGTAGATATGAACAAATTTATTAGTGAACGTTTCTTTGGTGAGGCTTCAAATTAGTTCTTTAAGTATGGCCAAGTAAAAAGCAGTTGCCAAGCGAGAAACGAGAAAAAATAGAACCGTAAGATGAAGACGACAATATGGCGCGGTTTGTATATTATAATCCAAGAAGTCTGTTTAATGGCCGAAAGTTTCATGTGCCATGATTTCATTAAAAATGTGTGCCAACATATCTTTCTGTCTTTTAAGATAATAGGAGTTGGAGTGAACTTCTAACCAACTTTTAAACGCAAACGCTTACAAAATATTTTTATTTTTTGTTTTAAGGGAAGCAATCAACCATGGTCGAGACAACCAAGTGGAACTACAGCGCCCCAAGGTCAATCTGAAAGCAAAACAAATTTTCTTTAAGGGCCATTCACATAGCTCTTACATAAATGTTGATCATAATACAGCAAAAAAAAATGTTTGTAAGTTTTGACATGCTCTAACGTTAATTTCTTTTCTTCCTCGTCCGGGCGACGTTTCAGCTTTTCTATGATGCTGCGAGACAATGTCGTTCATGGTGATTTTCTCAAGTAATTTGTTTAAATTTGATTTCAATTAAACATTGTTAAAAAATCTAATGTATGCATATTGTGTATTAAATCAAAGATTGTTTAAATATTTCTGACAGACTCCCTCCCAAGTTTTGTTCTCTTTTCATTATATTGAATCGAGTGCTCTTGTTTTATAATAATTATTATAATATTTTTTTTTTTTTTTATAAGTTAGTTGTGATTGCTTCAAAATTCTGAGCTAATATTAGCGCGTTTTCTATATGGAATATTGATTTTGTTTCATGAGTATCTCTAAATATGTATGTGTTATGTAAAAGATGTGGAAGTGGAAATGATAACAAAATTATTGAATAAAATAAAGTATTCTTCATAATTATTTACCTTATTTATCCCATTCCACTATTTATTTTTCATTGTACCTCCTTCACAAAGTACTCCGTATAAATTTGAATATCATCACATGCTGATGATCGTAGTAGAAAGCACTGCCTATTTTATTCGACGATGAACAACATAAGGAAATTTTCATCGGACTATACGTTGCTTGCGTATCCTTTTATGACATGTAATATTGCTACGTTTTTTAACCCTTAGCAAACGAATACCATCATATTCGCAAAATTATATATATTCTAAAAAAATCGAATGCCGCCATATAAGTGGCATGACGTAATTTTTCAAGAAATCGCTATATATATCACGAAAACTTAAGTATCAAGGTCAGGGAAATTTCAGTTTGGAGTTGCCGCTTTACATGAGCAAATTTTTCCATTTAAATTAAATTATTTTATTGATTATCTACAAAATTATATAAATTTCATCCTTACAAAAATGTTTTATGTCGTGTTACTTGAATTAGAGAGCTTATTTACAAATAAATTTGCTTATTCTAATCAGTTATATGCACATCTGGAAATACGCTACAGATATTCCTTGGTGTAGTCTTTGATTACAAAAAATCCCTAATTAAACTTAATCTTCTATTCCAACCAAAGCCTCTTGGGACTTTATTGATAATATTCATCTATTTTTTTTTTCAATTTTGTATTTAGAATTTAGATGGCTGAGCACCCGCACCCAATCTCCATATTATCGATTGTCTAGTTCAATACTGGAACAATTCTAATATATTCAATATTCACTATTCGAGTCTATTTGACAAGTGCTGACATGCTAATGAAAACAAGATACAAATCCTATTCCACTATAGAACTGAAGTTGTTTTGAAAACAAACCATTATATGCACAACTTAAATGTCAATTAATTTAATTTAATTTAATTTTTTTGATCCAGTATTAAAATAAACGATCGATATATAAAATACATGCATCATGATAAACGTCGTGCGACCGGGTGGTTGCACTATTTTCCACAATCGCGGATGTATTTTATACTAGACATATTCATTGCTAGACCCATTGGAAGCAAACACATACGTCGATATATTATCTTATATACAGACACTGCCTTGATTTATATCTAAACATTGAGAGTAGGCATCTACTTGGCTATTCCGAAACGTTTTCACTCCCGCCAAGCTCATCAGCGGTAAAACACCGCTTAAGTATAGTTCAGGTAAGCGAAGTTACTGTCCCAAGTAGCCTCGTTTTCAGTCCCTCACCTCCTCTTGACATACCCATCAGTTTACTTGCGCCAGTACGAAAACGAGTTCCACTCACTTCAACTTTTTAGCGAAGTGGAACCTGAGAAATAGTCAAATTGAGTGTAACAAAAAAATAAGAACATTAGTGAGCTTAATTAGTGTCGCAATTCTCGTCTTTTCGTTTCTAACTTAGAATTAAATTTTTTTGCTCTAACTTAAAGATATCAATATTGAACTACTACTACTGTTAAAATTTTTTTTTGCATTTGAGCTAACAGTTAGTGTGAATTATTGCTATCCTTTTGATTTTAGTTAGTTCCACTCTAGTGGACTATATGTATGTACATCAGGTAGATGAAGGTCTATAAGGGACTCTGAAAATATCTGCCCTCAGTCAGTTGGGTGGTTGGGGCATGCAGGAAGGCAGACCATCTGCGCCTTCAATATGGATATAGGTAAATGACGTAAAGGTCCCTTCAGGACTGAATGTGTGCCGGCGTTTTTGGTTAAAGGTACGAGATTTTTTTGTATATGGCAGGCTTTTCGTGGAACCTCCCTACACTCTCCGCCAACAGCCAAGGCGAGCTAGCGTGCCGCCCTGCAGTCAACGCTGTCCGCCGAGTGATCTGTCAGGTCATGCTGACAGTCTGGACTTCACGTCCATGCCAATTACTCAATATAGCACCATAACAATATATCAAAAGCTGTTACTTTAAAACTAAATTGAAATTTTCCAAATGAAAAATAATTATCTAGGTAGCAGTTTTGAGACTGTCTGGCAGCAGTGTCAGCATTCCATTTGACGTTTCAGGAAGAAACCAAACATTTTAAGACAAAAACCAGTTAATTATCTGATGCTAGGATATAAGCGCCCGCAAGCCGCAACATTTCGAGAAATGGGATGACGTCATGACGATGATTATTATTTTCGGTACCGGCTGTCGAAACATTCGGCTATAACGATTTTGGATCTGATACACTTGCAGATAAAAGCTCAACTGATGGGTAAAAACTGCGCACAGTTTAAGCAAACGAGTGATAACAAGAATTCGAATGGAATTCCGGTCGTTTTACTTGTCATTTTTGACTAGTTCACTGGAATTCCGTACAATTTCCGCTTCTTTGGCCGTAAGGAACTGCGATGAGATTCGAAGTCTTTGATTGTGTTGGTAGTTGGAAAACTGAACGTGGAAATCAAACAGATTTTCATTTATCCTTATTATTTTCGTAGAGAAATCTGACTTTTCCATGGCATTTCTATATGGAATTCCAATGCTTTTTCTGCAATGAAAATGCTAAATTGAATTGTGTTACAGTCAATATTTAAGAACATGTTTCTACTTGTCGCTCGTACAAATTATTAATTTAGGAAGAAAGTGGTACCAGGTATAATAAGAACTTCAATAAAATGCTTATTTGCTTATAATAGCGTGAAACACGACAATTACGACACACTGTCGCAGAGTTAACACAACGACACCGACCGACATTCTTGTTCGTATATCAAAACATGTAGGTGGTAAAATTATTTGTTGAAATTTATTAACAATATGGCAAAGATAAAAAAAAGGCTACTGTGTGCTGTGAAATCAGCCATTAACGTTTGTCAAAGTTCCCTAGTACCACAGATGACAAGAGTTGATTTCTAGATCTCTATAAATTTTATTTTACTACTACAAAAACTTTTAAAGCTAATTAATAATAAAAACAACTACGATCACAGGCTGAATATTCTTTCTTCAATTGTCATAATATCTGTTCTTCATGGCTCGATATTTTCTTAAAGAGTAAAGTGCCTCTATCTCTTTACCAAAGTACCGGCCGTAGGCCAAGAGAGCCTTTATCCTCTTCGGATCAGTCTCCTTACTATTTTTCATGAATGCGTCGTGAATTTTTCGTCGAAGTTCCTCAGGTTTATTTGGGTATTCCTTGCTGAGATGGATCAACTATAATAAAAATTATTATGCTTAGTTTCAAGCAAGCAAATAAAATGATACTAACACTGTTTTGTAGAGCTCAACCACTTTCGGTCTTAATGCCATGGCAAGAATATATAGTAAAATATAAATAACCAACGGCAATTATGTGCGACTAAGAAAAATGTGAAAATGTTTAAATAACAGTTCCAGTGTCAAAGTCTACCTATGAACACGAAATGAGAACTGTCAAAGTTAAAGTAGGGCCCACCGATTTTTCAATTTTTTTTAATATCGATACACATCAATATATTGTTCTTAAAATATCGATATCCTTAGTATTGCGTGGTATTGCGACATTTCTATTTTGAAGAGATTTAGAGCGAGATAGTGATATTTAAAACTATTCCAAGAGTGAAAGAAACGTTTTTATAGCTGAAACCTTATCCCCTAAGTGGGAAACCGGGAACCTTAAAACCTTAAAACCTACTGGTATACAATTTTACCTCATACTTTCAAAAACAGCGCCAAGGTATATCGTATATACCTTGGTTTTTGGAGAGGCGGTAATATGACCAACCCACACGTAGGTTTAATTGTGTGCGGCTTTAATCAAGTTGCAATTATCGATATCAATAGTAATTGTATGATAAATTCACAGCACGTAATGATAATTGAATAAATATTTTAATACCTAAATCACAGGTAGAGTTCCACAGCCGTCGTAACGTCCAACAGGATTTTCGTATAAACCTTTGGCAAAAAATTAATTGTTGCCAAAACTTTAAAGTGACGAAAATATTGTCGAGATGGAGATTATCGTAAGGCTTTGTTATTTCTATCACTTTAAAGGCAAAAGATTTTAGCATTCTGAAATTCTATACACCATCAGAAATAGCAGTGATTCAATCGTCTCTCATATTGCTCAGAACTATCCTCTGTGCATGGCTCAAATTGTATAATTATTTTATATTTCACAAACTTCAATTTCTGCAACTATCACGATAAGAGTTTTAAGCGTACCTCGGTGGGGAGCTCTTATGTTAAGAGATATTTGACAGATATTTTCGTATGCTAGAATACCAAATCTCTTAAAAAAGATCTCCACAAAAGATAAGAGATCAATCAGCTGACGTCCGACATCTCTTAACTCTTTACGTAGAATACCAATGTCTGCTAATGGGCTTTGACAGCCCTATTAAGAGGATAAGAGCTCTTATGTAGAGTCGGGGGACATAAACGGCTTCCGTTTTCAAAGTCCAATCTGCTAGCATAACGGGATTCCACTTGCCCTAGTGACGGCTTTCCATACCCGAAACATCCTGATGGAAATGTTCTCCGTGTTATTCGCTGACATCGCTCATGTTGCTGGGAAAAAATCCAAATGAGAGTGCATCATATGCACCTTCAATGACATTTTGTAACCTGATACTATAAATGCTTCCAACATGTCTTCCACTAACGTTTTGTAATTTTTAACTTTTCGGTATCCTAAAACTGCAGCCATAGTTCTCGATGCCTTTTTTTTCTGTTAAATTTAATTTTGCTCGGAGATATTGGAATCCTTCTCCTTCACGAGTCTTTCATTAAACCTAATTTGATGTGGATAGGAGGTATTATTTTTTCTTTAGCCACTAAAGGAGCATACTAAATATTTGATTTTCTAGAGCAAAATGTTTTCTTGACATCCAATCCCGTTTAAGATAATGATTCTCCTTATCGCGACTATCCCACAGGCATAGAAAGCAAGTGTTTGGTGTAACCTTGTTGCATCCCCAAAAGTACAGAGAAAACTTTAAAGCCAACACAATTCCTGAATGAATGTTGATTGTATTTACGTTTTGCCAGCAACTTCATATTGTAATAAGTTTCCCTCATGTATGCTGCATGACCAACTGGAACAAAAGGGTAATTTTTTCCGTTGTGGAGAAGTACCGCTTTGAGACTTGTTTTAGACGAATCGATGAACAGGCTCTAATGTTCTGGATTGTGTTCTATTCCAAGACTTTCAAAAACACCTTCAATGCGTTGCAATACACTAAATCACCATCCATACTGTAAAGGTCTACAAAATCTTCGTGACGATGACGAAATAAAGTAACTTTTGTCTCTTTCTCCAAAAATTCCACTGCTGATTGATTAAATGGGATTGAGTTAACGTTTACGGCAAAAATTCCATGTCTTGCTGCGACCTGAGGAACTGGATAAGTTTCGTCATTCGGTCTAGGTCGCCGTGCTGCAGGTGTCTTCACGTATTCAATGCTCCTTCTTTTACGCACAGTTAATCCTCGTGTTTTATTTTTGTAAAAATAACAATCGTTATTATTATCTACTTGTCCATAACACACCAAAGGGCATCCTTGATTGTTGATGCACTTTCCACTCAAAGTATTTACCACAACTTCTACAAGATACGTGTAGAACCATGGGTTCGCTTGGTGCCTTACAGGTATCCCGAAATACATTTTGTATAGTTATAACAAAATTTATCAATGATTGCTATTACACCGCCCAGACCTTATAAGTATTTTTATAACCCATAAACATTTTATCAAAGTAATGGTTAAAATAATTTTTTTGTAGAGGTTACTCGAAAATGAAAAAAACACAATTAAGATTCATATGCTCACATCATTTTCCCGGTTATTGCTACATATATATGCATCGCAGCCCTACTCTTCTCCTGTAATTACAACCGAGATGACTCAGGTCAAAATTTCTGTAAAAGGATCACTGAGAAGCTGACGACAAGTATGCATTTCTGAGAGTTGTAAAATGAACACCTGTTTTTGAGAATTTCTCCGAAAAACGAACCAACAGGAAATTTTTAATATTAGTTATGAACATAACGGTACCAGAGCTATTTTATTCTTTTGTTCTTATTTCGGAGACAAAAACTGTGTTGATCATTGTAATTAATTTTTACCACAATAATGGACGAAATGGTATTAGAATTTCAGTTATTACAGAAGCAAAGACAAACAAAAAATAGGCTAAGAGTTTCACATTGAATGACCCATTAGTTCATTGAGTAGTTCATAGTAATAGAATTTAATCTATCATCATTTCACTCTATAAGGACTTATGACTAACACAATTTAGAACAAGGAAAAATATCTTGAAGATGACATAAATTTTTTGTTATATTTTTCGTTGTCAATAAAAATATTGTTTTACGTTTTTCTTAAAATTTAATTATATTTTAACTCACAAAAAATGGCAGATGTAAAATAATATTATCTCATAAATTGTTACCATATTGGAAAGTTAGAAGAGCAAAAAAATGTTCAAATTTAAATGTAGACCAGCTTGTAAAAAAAAAACTTAAAAAATATGATTTCAGTAAATATAAAAATTTGTTTCGATTTTGTTTCTTTCTCTCCAGAAATTATTCTAAGGATGGAAGGAATTCCAAGTGATTTAAATACGTTTAAGTTATATATATTGGAGCTTTTCATCAGACTCAATAGGAAAAATATCAGTAGCATTTGCCTAAAAATATCCTTAATATGTTTTAAACTGATGAACGCATCTTTGGCTACTTTTTTCAGAATCTAAAAAAAAGAAAACAAAAATTTACTTTCTCTAATAAAATATGTAGTTACAGCGTTCACCACAATATTATAATACTACTCCTGCCCAGCTTACTTAGCAGTTGAGTCTGATGAAGGTGACCCCATTGAGAATTCAAACAAATTCTTCTTTAAGAATCTCAATATTTCAACAATTTGCAATTTGATAAAAAGAAAAGAGAAAACAAAATGCGTGTACACGTATTACTGAGAAATGTTCATGGATTTTGGCGCCATTGGCGCCACTGGCGATGAGTTAAAATATGCATTTCGTAAAAATAAGATAAAAAATATGTAAAAAAAAAACTTATATACTAAAATACATAGTAATAAAAAATATTTAAGTAGATAGAAATTTTTTCTACACTAATATATATAAAAAATATATCACAATTAAAAAATGCATAAGAGAAAAACATTGCAGTCGAAAGTAGAGAGGAAGAGATTGGCAATAAATGGCCTAGATCTTACGAGATTTATGTATATATATTTTATAATAATTTCTTACATTATTTTGTCTTATTTTTTTTTTTATTTTTTTTATAAAAAAGTTATAGTTTCTTTCTTTTATTCATAACTTAATAAATCTATATGTTACGACAAAATCCATAAACAACTCTCTTTAACTCATTTCTTCCGTTGAGAATTTCGAGAAAAAAATAAATAATACAAAATCATAAAACTTGCAGCCTTAATATCATTTTTCTTTTGTTTACAAATTTTTAATTATCGAAGGAAAATTGACGAGTCCATTTTAATATAGAAGGAGCAGGCGTTTAAGATCAGTCGTAGTCAAATGGTTGACCGAGATAATATCGCCATTTATTAGGCTTAGGTTATCTGAAATTGAGAAAGAAATTAAATAAGTTGATTTTCAAAAGTATAGATGAGATGCACTTAAAATTAATAAAGAAGTAAAGCTTTTATATGTACAATTTTCTGCATCATATTTATCAAAATCTTCATTCAAATAGGTCATATCCATTCTGCATCGGATGGAGAGCAAAAATACCCACGACACTTGTGGCGACGCATCTGTTCCGAGTTGTACATTTTCGAACTCTTGACACTGAATACACCTGACAAAATTTATTTCGAAATTCGCATCTAGTAATACTTTGCTGAACGTAGGAAGAATTAGCTTGGTAGGCTTTGATATTAATGTAAATAGAAAAAAATAACAAACTTTTTATTCTGATGCCAACCGGTAATTCAACCAGGCAGAGATTTAAAAAAAAGAATAAGTAAAGCAAATAATTAAGTCTCTTTCCAGAGTCCACGTTGTTTGGGCCTATCAAAAACGGATCAGGGACCCCAGCATACGTTCAGGCTATACACTTGCTCAGAAGATAAAAACCGGTCGCAGTCTCCATAAAGCAGTCGGAGCTTCTAGTACACCTGCTCAGCAGATTAAGCTTGCGACAACTGGATGTTATCCAGTATATATCAGGCAATCATTTTTATCTCATAAAATATGTGGCATTAATTAATGTTAATTACTGTGATATTTTTTCGCTTTTTGGAGTGCGTTTTTTTTTATTTTGTTTTCGATTTTTCTAGTCAGTTTGCAAATTTGTGTTCAGTTTTCTTAAAAAATTGTTTAAGAAGTTTTAAAAGTTTTTAACCCCACATCAACATCACATTATTTTAGATTATTGCAGATTTATTTTTAGATATAAAATTAGCCCTTCCTATTGAAACGGAAACTGAACACAAGTGTATTATCAATGAGTGAATTCTTGGCACAGCTGTCCCAATATGGGATGGGCTTAAGTTCGAGCAAGCTCAAATCAAGCCACTCTGTAATAGAGAGTGCATGATAGTGTACAGGTCTTCCTCGCTTCTCGAGAAACTTCACTCTTTATCCCCATATACAATAGATTAAAAGAAATCAGAATACACCTGCACTGTCATTGGAAGTAATTTTAATGCTAGGCTCACAATATGGAATAATCCATGCGAAAACAGCTCAAGCAAAACAACAACAAGTTGGTTAAACCAAAACCAGGACAGCCATGACTTTACTGTGTTCTCACCAACCACACCATGATCCGACTCACATATAGACTTCTATCTCATCTATTCAAGTTTCGTCAATCTGCTCCAGCAAGTCACTAGCTATAATAACACACCCACTAATGTATGTAGGTTATGTCTAGAAAAGGAAATATTTTCTCACATATACACAGCATAAATCGGTACACGTATATTCTTGTCTCTAATGATCCAACATGTAGATCTAGATTTCAGGCCTTGTCTCATACTTCTTAAAGCCAGCTGGCTTTGAAGAAACTTCCTCCAAACAAAATACTGCTCTTTATAAGAAGAGAGCGATTGTTGGATGAACTGTTAAGAAATCGATGCCCAAAGAGCCAACGAATGACTGCAGTGCAAAGGCCACTCGCCCCGCGTAATCCTAATCTTAATCTTGATCTGAACTATAATTACGGTACATTTCACACTCCATCTGACCATTTAGCTGACAATTAAACCCAATTACCCGATAAACATACTAACAATGAATTTACGCATTTCGTCGTTTCAAGACAGGTTCACAAAAGAAATAGAATACATGCAAAAACTGCGAAAAAACTTGAACCGCATATATTACCCTGACCCTGAACTTCAAAAACGCAACCGATCAATCAGTATTGTCCCAAGTAAAGTGCTTGTCGGTAATAGTCAGCGAGCAAACAACATTTCTGCAACTAACATTTTAAGAATAGTACTTGGAATAATCAAGTCCAGGAAAACCCAAATTTTTCATTCAACATATTAAATAACTAATATAAAAAAAGGCACCTTGATCATTCTTATGTCAGCAGGCTGATGTTTCTTCGCCGTCCAGGGTACAGGCCACATTTTCTAACTTGTGTGCAAGATGCATTTTCTTGCAGTTGATATCGACCTCAAGCGTTTGCATAATCTAAAAAAGAAGTTTAAAGAAAACATTATTAGCATTAATATATAAAAAAAAGCAAAATTTTTTTAGATATGCATACCTGATCTCTGTATTTTGTCACATAAATGTAGAGCTCTTTGAGAGCTGCTATTGTATCAAATTCATCACTTTGCTGGACAGAAAGTTGCTGCATAGCAGTACCCATTTCTTGATCACTGATTTGAGGTAATCGCGCCACTTCACGATAAAATTGCTTTACCATATCACGGTATTGCGGAATGTCCTATACAACAATTAATGTATTAAATTGTAATAAAGCAACATTAGATCCTTATCCATAACTTACTTTTGCGAACAAGAGTTTATTCGATGGAGAATCTTTTCCCAGTCTATGCTCTGTAGTTGAGCAAGCGTCCATAAATGTCTGTGCAATAACACTAAGGCAGGCATCGACGGTGTTTGTTTTATTAATATCGAAAATGAAGTCAGGATTCTTTATGAAATTCACCCAAAATCGTAGTGGAAGACTATTTGACTTCCAGGCATGGACGATTTCTTGATCAGCAATACCATGGCGACGAGCAGCCTCATCAAGAAGATCAAAAAGCCATTTCACAGCCGGCGGCAATTCTTCATTAACAGTCAAGATTGTTGCAAAAAAATCATCCACAAATTTTTGTATTGTCCCTTTAGTAGCTAAAAGGCGTGTTAGAAATATCTCTGGAATTGCTTTATGTGTACGCTCAGTGCCAGCAGCTGTTGACAGAGCTGAGTTTTTTACATTCATCTGATGATCAGCCATTATTGGCTTTACTAAGTGATATATGCGGGGCTGTTGTAATCCAGACTCTAAATCTCCATTTATTATGATGTGCGATTGTGAATTGTTTATATAATAAACTGAAATATATGAAAATATAGTACAAAAGGATATTTAATACAGAAATTCATATAGAAAAAAACTTACAGTTGTGATAAGGCTGTTGTTTGCTATAATTAATATTATAACTATCATTTTGTCGCGCTATTAGTGACATTACTGCCGATTCTTTAACACCATAATGCGCTAAAGTATTCAATCTTTTCCATCCGTTAATAGTTTTCGTTGTTAAGTCTTCATCCTGTAAAGTTAAATGCCCTCCGCGTCCATGCCGCCACTCCAAATCAACTTCATGAACAGAAGGTCTCATCGAGAATGGTGTATTTTTGAATAGAGCATCCAAAATTTTTGATTTCACTTGAGATATTGTATCCCAATCAAGTACCTTACACTGAACTTTCTCATCAAGGTCATCTTGAACAATGTGTAATGTAACAACTGAATGTTCAATTTGTTCACGCAATAATTTCTCTTCCGAAAGAGAGTAGCGGGCATCATTTGTTACAGCATCCACAAGACCTTTCTCGATTTGATGTTTAATCGCTTTAAATAGTAGAAAAAGGCTTGAACCAGCGTACTCTTTTAAATAGTCATACATGCATATAGCCATATAGTTCGTAAGCATCTTTTCAACAACACTTTCCGTCCGACGTAACATCAATTGAGGATGTTTTGTCATCACAGACTTATCAATAAGACGAAGGAGCAGGCATTTTAGAATCTCTGTTGCATACTCCATTTTATTCATAAGCACGATCATAAGAAGTGATGCAACGTTAACTCTAGAAATAAAAAATAATAATAAAGTCAGTAAATGTATAACAAATTCATCCTAAAAATTCTCTTTAAAGGTCATCCATATCATGTGGAATGCGCAGTAAATATAATTTTCAGCTTGTATTTCTGATACCGATCCTACATAATTTTATAAACTATCGTGTTAAACCTCCCTCTGTTGTCGGCTCCTTTCGGTTACCGCGCAACTGCTCTTAAAATCTAATGACCTTGAGTGAAAAATTAAGTTACTCCTCACCGAAAAAAATCATTTAGGATAATATAAAAAAAAAACCCAGGGTTCGCGGTGGGTGCCTGGACACTAAAGTCTTATTGTAGCCCTCGTCTGTGAGGTGCATCCACAGTAAATTTCATGTAAATATTCCACAGATTTGGATGTCATTTGCTGTGTACTCGACCTATGACTGGTGAATCCTGGCAATGCAATTTGGTGAGATACGTTTTATACCACCAGACCGAGCAATCTTCGCACAACTGTGTAGTGCATGGTATTTGGAGATATCTTGCTTTCTAAAAAGCTTCAAGAAGCCCTAAATTCTATTCGAGATTGGAGTACTGCACATCAGCTGTTAGTCAACTCTAACAAAATAGCAACCAAAAAATTAAGTAAAAGCAGGAGAATGCGAACCTCAATATCTAAACAAGCTGAACATCTTGGGATAAAACAATCTCGAGACTTAATAAGAACATCGGTCTAGTTTGTAATAATAATAAATAAAATAAAAGATACACCAACAAATCCATTAATAAAAATGGTATCAAACAAAATAATAACAAAATACAACTTGTCTACAATTCAAAATAACTATTCCAAGAAGAAATATACCCAAATCTAAAAAATAAGTTCTAATATGGTATATCTGTAGATCTAAAAGCGAATATATTTCGTAAAACCCAGAATTAACACCATCAAAGACCAAGCAAACAGTCTCAATACATATATACAGATAGGCAAGCGACACTGAAGGCTATTGCATGAAATCAAGACGAATCTAATGTAGTAGCAATCCTTGACCCCCAGGAACCTTCTAACATTTTGGTGGATTCCAGGAGATTTGGGAATTAATTGAAACAAAGAAGTAGATACGGTGACCAAAAATCTGGGACCGATTCCCCTTTTTGGAGCGAACTCATTTTGTGACTTCTCCTATAATACCGCGAAACTAAACCAAGAGAACTCATTACCTAACCAAATGGATTAGCTATGGGCCTAAGAGATGAGCTCCAGGCAAGCGAAAAGACCCAGGTAAACGAAAATATTGAAGCTCTTGAAACTGTCTAGGAACCAATTAAGAATTAATACAAAACTTATATCTGGACACTAACCAATTCATAAATAAATAAATTGTAAATTCAATTTTTATTTATTTTTCCCGGACGGGAATCGAACACACACTTGTTAGAATCGGTCAATGATGAAGAATAGAAGAATTTTTAAGAACTTTTATTTTTAACGATTCTAAATCAAATCATAAATATTTATTTAAAAAAAGTTCTTAAAAAATCTTCTATTATCCATCATTGACCGATTCTAACAAGTGTGGGTTCGATTCCTGTCCGGGAAAAAAAAGTTTTTCTCAATGTACAAAACGCAGGCACATGATACAAAACCTTGGAAAACCCTGGCCAATTGATTTGTTAAAATATGTTACCATAATTCCCATTACTTTGCTAACGAATTCACTATCGGGTCATATAATACTGTAATCGCCAACTCAAATTAAGTTTCTCTTCAGCATTATAACAAAAGCTGTTGGAATTATATATTTTTTCGTTCACCTTATCCTGACTGAAGTTCTACATTCAACGCATACTTACTTGTCTCTAATATTAAACGATTTCTGTGCTTCTAATGTCTCAATAAACGCTAGCACGAAGTATTTATTACTTATTAGCTGTTCGAATTGGAGCATTGCAGTATCATAATTCGTACGAGGTGTATTCAGTCGAATCTAAGTAAATAAAAAAAAAAACTTAGAAATAAATCGTAATTTTAAAAGAGAAAATGCTTACTTTTGGCGAATTTAGCACAGGATGATCTGATACTCCTGGGAAAAATACTTTCATAATATAGTTAACATGATCCAACGTTGGAATTCCTGTACTTTCTAAATCAGCTGTCAAATCCGTCATATCAGTCTGTAGTTCAGCAAATGCTTGTTTACACTCTAATCGTACATTGCTTTCAAGGGTGTCCATTTGAATTTGAATGCGTTTATATTCGCGTTCAGCTTGGGTACTTTTCCTTCTGTACACGACCAAAATGACTACGAGTAGTATAACAATAATAATAATTCCAATAGCAATTCCAACCATTGCATGTGAGAAGGTATAAGGCTTCAGCAGTTCATACTTTAGGTAACCAATGGGGAATCGCAATGATTTGCCCACCCTGACAACAACAAGGGGAAGACCTGCATTAGTATCTACACCATTTTCGTCAGTACCTAATGGCTGTTGCTCAGGTGGAGTGCAAACTAATTGCGTTAGCGCAAGACTTGTTACATTACACTGTTGCACACCAATTGTGACATTGACATCTGTTTCATCGGACGCAACATTCAGATTTTCACCTTCAATAACAAGAGTATCGCCTTTATATAATTTCATTCCATTGAGAAATGAAAAGTAGTTCGGATCATCGACATATACAATGGTGCTTCGTATACTAGAGAAATACTTATTTAGATCACGAACAGATTGAACATTGTCCATTATAAATCCAATCTGAAGACTTAATTGGGTCTCACGTATTTTCAAGGCAGCTACATCACTGCCACCTGTTGGAGTGGAAAAATATCCAATTGTAGTAAAATAACTATTTTCGGAGACACTTCGTTTCTGGAGATTTTCATAATCAAGCTGACTGTTTTGCATTTGCTCAGCAGATTTTTTATACGATAAAAATTTTGAATTAACTGGTGGTGCAGGGCATTCCATCTGATTTGAATTTATTACAAAACACGAACTTTTATTGACACGTTCTTCGTCGTAAAAAACTTCGATTTCGGGCTTTTGAATCGAATCAAGATTTGTGCCATGAACTGTTAACATTCGTCCTCCGCTGGAAAAACTTCGCAATGGCTTAATCTGCATAATACGAGGATCCAAAGTATAGTTGTATATACTGCAGAGCCCATAATGAAAGTGATAATTGTTTCGCTGATCATACTGATTACAGCTATAAGTCCGATTAGCTCCATCAACGACTAGGGTTAAAACTGTTATAGGCTCAGCCTGACGCGAAGCTGATGTTATACATGTAAGACGGCTACTTGATGCCTGTGTTACATTTATAAAGCACTCATAACCATCCAAAAACGACCTAATGTGAGATCCAATGTTTAGATATTTTCCAATCAACGAAAGTTGTGTTCCCCCACTTTTGGGCCCCATGGTCGGTTGAAGTCCTTCTAATTTTATATCCTTAAATTGAAATTGAACACTTGATTCCGTGTAGCCAGCATCATTTGCAACTTTAATAGGTGCAGTTAGTTCATGTGAAACAGCTCCAGTTCTACACTCAATCTTTACAGAGATTTCATAATTAACCAATTCGCAGGGTACGTTTCCAATGCTTATTTTTCCACGGACATCTTCTTCGCGAATCCCAAGATTACTACCTTCAATAGTGACAAGAGTACCACCTTCAATAGGTCCACTTAGTGGTTTTATCATATCTATTCGTGGTCGTGGACACTCATTAGGTTTATCGACCGTACAAGTTTCGTTGTAAACACAAGAGTTTCCGCACCATGAGCACTGATATTTAGGATCACGAGTTACGCAAAGGCTGCAATCAGCATGTTCCCTGTGAGATCCAAGTACATCGCACTTGTATAAAACTACGGATGCTGTGTCTACATAATGTTGACGATTCCAGGTTACGTCAACTTTTGCAACATATTCGTTTGTACTGACCTCATAGAAGTACTGCAAGGAATAATATTCGGTATAAAGTCTGATAGAGAAAATTAATATTGTTTTTTAAATCTAAGATAGCAACATTAACGAAAGAACAAAGTTTTTTGGACTTATGACTGCCAAAACATCTCAAAAACTTTTTCTGATAGGTTGTTTTTGAATTGGCTTTAAAACATTGCACTGAATCAGCTTTTCCCCTTCACAAATACACTCTGCGGCAAATGCTCCCGATGTAAATTTCAAGCAAAAGTTAATAATCGATAGATTGACTATAAGCTCTTATAGCTTTTGAGCAGTCAGCCTGTAATTTCTTACCAGAAGACTGCTATTTGAATCCCTTACTAGCTTTAGGAAATGATAGTGATAATGATAATAAATAACATTGAAAAATATTAATCAACGCAGACCTGTACTAACTATATATTTTTCTTGTGCACTAAATAGAAAAGAAGAACAAGATTTAAAAGCTTTCAAGGTCACTTACTTGTGTTTTCTCGCATACAACATACTTGTTGGACTCAACTCTAGCTGGAAGAAGCATTTGAGCACCTTCAATGTTAACAGTGCAAAGAAATCCTGTATGAGCGCTTTTAGGTTTTGGTAGGTTTTCAATTTCTAAACGAATCTCCTTAAGTACGTTTACGGGTAGTAAAATTGGCGTTGCCTGATGTTTAAAGTGAGGACACATCTATCAAACATAAATAAGCAATTATTACGGCATACTTAATTATTTACCCATATCCATCAACCCTTACCTCTTCCTTAGCAATAATATTTTCCATATTCCTGCACTGATCCATCTTGTGCACGCATTTATTATCAAAAATACACCAACTGCAACCCCATTGACTTTTTACACATTCCCTACAGGTATTGTGTCTAGTGCAGTCAAAGTATGCAAATGATCTGGATACAAAATCCTTATTAGTTTCTGAACTTCGAACAGAAAGAGGCACAAGAACGTGATCTTTATTTGGTACAATTAATGGACGCTGCTCAATTGGTGGTGTCATACACAAAAGTCCATTTTCAAGAACCTCAGCATCGATAGGTGTTGAATTGCCAAAAACACAACGATATTTCGCATTCAAAGGTTCTGGCAATGTCCTTATTATAAGCTGAACTGTCGTCAATTCCGAAATTGGTATTTTATCTGGGATAATCGATTCAAAATCGATACATTGCTGTCCACTACCAAGTGACAGCCATCGTGCTGCACTTGTGTCTTTTTGACACGCATTTCGTACAGTGCAGCGCTTTTCAAGCGAACACCAACCACAAAAGGGGTCCCGAGACTCAAGGCAACTAGAACAATTTGTGTAAATGCCACAATGTTCCACTCTTAGTTTGGTAATCTGAAATCAGGTGATTATTAATATTTTGGTGAGGCGTGAACAACGAAAGTTAGACAAACCCTTTTCTTCGACAAAATATACAGAAAATCTTTTTTCGGAGACATCATTGTATCAGGTAAGATTTTATTATCTGGATCTACTTTTATATCTTCATATTCACCAGGTGTTTGACCAGAAATTAAAACCTGAAATATTCAAGAAAATTTCGTAGCGATTTCAGAATGGCTTATACTTTTTTATAATCTTTTCAAGTTGCAGTCTTACCTTTTTTATATTTCCGTGTTCTGTGCCCAAGAATGCAAGAGAATGAGGACCAGTAGTTGTTGCTGTTACTGAAGTTATAGACTCGTTCTCAAAATTAAACAAAGCGTGCGCCCTTATGGGTGATACTCCGCTTATTTTTAGTCCAACTGTACAGAAGCTGTATATATTTCCTAATGTCTAATTTAAAAAAGAAAATACAACCAATTAATTAAAAACAAAACAGTTATTATAAAAGCGAGGTCACTTACCCCAACTGCTGGACATTTGCCATCATTAATGGTTCCTGATATGTATCCCAAGTTGCGATCCTTAATTGTCCCGTTAAAGCACATGTGAATATTTTCAATGAATATATCTTCGATGTCCTTAAGGCTATAAATACACATAGCTGACTTAGATTCTGGTTGATTAGTAATTTCCTTGGACGGGGAAAAAACAGCGACAAGTACATGATCATCGCGTTTTATTCCAAGCTGTTGCCCCAATTTTTGTCCGGCGACAGTTATTTTTGCATCCCGGAGAATATTGTAGTCAATATTGCTGTGAGTTGCTAGACACTGTATTGTTATTTCCGTATAGCTATCATAGTTTGAGTCTGTTATACAAATCCTGGCCAGCCTTGTTACATATCCCGCCTCTTCGGCCAAATGAGACTGCTTCTGAACAATGGCAAAATAGGCGTACTCTGATGAATTAAATCCGTAGACATAATCGACAAGAAAGTGATCACGATATTTAACCTCAATATTTATAATAGACTGTTGGATTGAAAATTCGGCATAGTTCAGGCTGTCTAACTTGCGCGATGAGATAGCGGGCACATCATGCCTATATTCGCCGATGTTAGTGAATGTTGTACCAACATAGAGAATGTCCTCTTTCTTCCAAGAGACATATTGCGATGGGCCAATAAAGGCATATGTGGACGAATATTCATCATTAGCCGCCAAAGGGATACCTATAAACTGAGGAGATTCAGCGAAGCTGGAGAGATTGTATACCTGGCAGGCACCCTGTCTTATGCTTCCGCAAGCAATCAATGTCTCTCCAATATGATTTACGAGTAATATTTTGTTGTGATTGATTGTTTGTACTGTTTCTACATCTTCTGGGCATCCGCCAGCATAGCATTGGGGACTATCATGTATGGGACCAGTCACAGCCTGTTTCAGCACTTTGAGATCTTCATTTAGTTGTACAATTTTATTAGTAGCCCCAGCATATAGTATCGACCTTCTTTTGTCATAAGTCATATGCGTAAAATAATTGCTCTCTCCAGACCCGGGTAAAGTATACTGTGATACAATATCCGGCGATTGCATTGAGTTATTATGTTTCGACAACGGTGATATTGAGTGCGTGACTATCGCGTTTAGGCTTAAGAGCACAATAAGTGACGAAAGGACGGACATATTCACAAGTGAAAAGCGGACTCTTTTTAAAACTGCAGGAATCGCTGGCAACGAAAGTTATAAATACAAATCGAGAAAATAACGTTCGTTTTAGACGTGAAGAAAATAAAATTTCTAATTACATAATATATGCATAATAACGAGGCACTAGCACAAAACTACAGTAGCAATAATTAGGGATATCTTAAGGTGTAGGAATTATTGCAAACCCGAGGCAGTGGCGCTCCCTTAAAACTGATCACCCTAGACCTGTTATCCCCTTCTTGCTGCTCATTTAACATTACATTTATCTTAAAAATGTCCTTGCAGCATCTGAGCTTTACCCACCCTCCTTTAATTACGGAACTTGCAGTGATTCTTGTCCTCTAAAGAAAAGTTCATCAACGTGATTAATGCAAAATATCCACCCGTAAAACATCTGAAAAATTCAAGAGCCCTCCAAACATAAAACTGTCCTGATTAATTCTAGAGGGGCTGTTGTATATCAACTTGTGTAGATATAGCAGACCTAAAGATCCTTAAAGTGCACCTCAATATTTAGAACTTCTTTTAATGTTTTGCTTTTATTTTTATTTTATCACTTTTTTGTTCACTTTATGAGAAAAATCGCCGATTGCAATAAGAAAAAAAACTAGTGCTACTGACACGATACTACTGGATAAATATGAGAAAAGCCGCTTCTTTTATTAACACTTGATTATTATATTATACAGTCCATTTTAATTAATAACAATTATAACTGTAAAAGTTAATCATTCATTATTTCTCTTATTTGATTATTATAACTGTACTCTTTGGAGTCAACAAATCCGCCATCTTTGACATTTCCCAGTTTTAAGCTTCACCGCTGTGTGAAGTTACCAAAAAGTTATTAATTTCATTACGCCATCTATATTTGATATTGCGTTTTAAGAAATGTTATATGTTTACAGAGAAGACAGATTGGAATGGTACATACTAATACTTGTAAAACTGACAACTGAATTCTTGGCAGCACCATCGGGTTTATGGACAGCCCGCTCTTTATAGCTGTCAAATAGATGCCATATTTACTTTATATTGCAAATATTATTTCAAAAATTAAATATAATGAAGAAAATATGGAGTAACTTAAAGAAAAGCTCCGTTTCCATGAAGTTAAAACCACTGGTAACAAACAGAGATTGACGAAAAGGTATATACATACATAAATGACATCAAAATATAAATTTGTAGATAACGTTGGGAAAAACATAAATTGTCTCGGAAATCATGACATTATACCTGCTCCTAGCTGCAAGCAATTCCTAGATGTACCATGCAGGCCCATTATATGTTTATATGAATAAGAGCTAAATCAGCTCTTTAAATTATTATTATTGTTATGCAAATCAATTTTATTTGAACTGGAACATTCATCATTATGGGTATTGTTTGCTTCTTGAGTACAGCTCTTCAAGGAAAATGAGTCTTAAATATAAATTGTACAAACAATTTAGGAATTTTTTCAACTTACTTTGCTTCGTATTTTTAATACTGTTTTCTGTTTAAGTCGTCTAGACCGCTCTTCTTTTGCTGCTTTACTAGTATTCTTGTTGCAAAGATATTGTAGCTTTATTAATAGCAAGTTTTTCGAAGGTACAACTGACTTCGATAAAATGTTTAACTTTCATGTGTAATGAAAATTGCATTACCTATGATTACTTTAACCACGTTATTATAGTCGCTCTTTGTAAAGTGCTCACAAGTGCTGCTAACGCGAAATAACTTGGACGGTTTCTTTCCTAACTTACCTACTTACAAATCGATTCAGATTTAAGTTTTTCGTCCTTAGGAAACCGAAATTGAAATTTTGTTTGTATCGAATTTATAGAGCACTGGGGTACACAACAATTCATGACCATACATAAATTTTAATTTAACTAATTAAATTGGGATCGCAAGCAAATAAATCTCGTTCAAGCCAAGCAAGTATCAGATATCATCCATAAACACAGTCGTCACGCCACCTACTTTTCAATATTGGAAAGTAGTGCTCCGCGCGCCCTATTCGACCAAGGAATTTTTCCTCTTTCTTGAAGAAAAATTGACATTAGGTCAAGAAATTATTGACAATTTGGATTTGATAATTGTGTGGTACCTCAGACAATAAAGAAGTAATAAAGAAAGTGACGAAAAGCATAACTTCTAATGAAAAATGAAGATACACGTAAAACAATTTTGATTCCTCCATTTGTCAGTTTTAAATTGATTCACCTCTGGCAAAATCGCCGTTCCTTTCTTCAATTTTTCGATTATTCCACCAACGTCAAAATTCCTTACAGAAAAAAGTCTCTCGGTACTTATTTCTTCAAGAAATATTGACATGAATGGATTTTTTCGAAAAAGAACGACACCTTTTTGTCAATCGAGAAGTAGAGTTTTTCTTTTCAAATTTCTTGTGTCTAGCATACCACTTCAAGGAATCGGCAAAGAAAAAATTTCCTTGAGCATTCCGTAACTTTTTTTTACATAGTTTTTGTATAGGAACACAAATATCTTGGCTCTAGCATACCGGGCTTTAGAGCGTGTACGTTTCTGTTGAGAGCACTGACATATATAATATGGACTGCTTAACTTTCTATTTCATGTGGGCTCAATAGCTTATGTCAATAAGAGTTCTTACGCCGGTGCCAACATTGAAAAAATCATTGGCGGGAAGTTGAAAAAATAAGCGTGCAGCTCGAAAATAATAAAACGTTTTGAACCTCTGCTTCATATCTTATAAATATATTGTCTTTGGTAAAACAATTTTATCAGTAATAACCCTAAATAATTAATTTAAAAAACATTTATTTCGACGGACCCATTTATTTATTTGATGTTTATAGTTCTCCTCAGTTGGTACTTGGTGCTTAGACCGAAAGAGTCTGCAATATAGAAGTGAGCCCACTTTTTGCAGAGCATTTCCATTAACGTAGCCAGTCCATTATACATGTCAGTAGTGGAGAGACATTCGTGGGGAGGAAATTTCCTCTCCTCGAGCGGTATATAAGTTATTCCCATTACGAGCCACGTTCCGCCATTAGTGAAGGATATCGTGAAAGTGCATAGGATAGGAAAGCACTCCGAAGGCACTTTCACATCGAAACCGAAAACCGATAAGCTCTACACCGAAAATTCGCTTTTGCTTTCACATTAAAGGCTTAAACACAATTGCGACGACAGACGACAAACGACAACGATATGTCGCTGTCGTCTGTCGCTCTGTCGTCGGAATTGTGTTTAACCCTTAAAGGCTGAAACAGATTACACTTTAGTGCGCGGCGCGACATCGCGGCAAAATGAACGTTGAAATTGTTCCGCCGCGCTGTGTCACAGATTGCAATAAGAGCGCAGCAGTGTAGATACAGCGCTCTTATATTGGTACTACAGATTTTCATGAGAAGTTGCCTACCCCAAACATAATTTTTTTGTTGGTACCACTGAAAGTGAGCAGCAAATTTAGGATTAGAAATGACTACGCGGCAAAAATTTTCGCCGCGCTGTCGCGCCGCGTTCAATGCGTGATGCACAATAGGAAACACATGTTCTCTAACATTTTGCCGCGTTGTCGCGCCGCGCACTAAAGTGTAATCTGTTTCAGCCTTTAAACACAATTCCGACGACAGAGGACAGCGAAAATATCGTTGCGAAACAGGCAGTCGAAAAATTGGGAACACAATTGCAACGACAGGCGGTGAGCGATGATTGTGAAAGAAGAAGATATTGAAATTTCATTTGTTAAATGTTTCGAGCGTTTTAAAAGGAGATTTTTATCAAGAATATTTTATATTATAATGAAAGAAATGCAATGGACCAAAGTGTGAAAAAAACTGCAAAATGCGGAAATTAACTAAATTAAACGCTTTGAAATATCCATCCAAACCACGTCTTTTTTGTCCACTTGTCTTGCCTGTCTTGTAAACTATAAATTATTTTATGGATTTCGCATTTCCTCGATCAATTTTTCCTCAAAGATCATTATTTTAAAATTACCGCGGCGTGTTACCACCTAAAAAAGACAAAAGTGAATGCCACAACCATTTCATTCGATTAATTTTGTTGGTAGGACTGCAGCGACGACGGCAAAATTAGAAATTGATCAATCCCGGCGAATATCTCGTCGATCGCTCAACGTCGGTCGTCGCAATTTGATGCATTCGCATAAGATGCTGTACTTTTAGAAGTTTGACAGCGATATAACGTCGTCGTTTGTCGTCTGTCGTCGCAATTATGTTTAAGCCTTTAAAAACCGAAAACTTATTTTCGGTATTTAACCGAAATTATTATTATTATTAATTATCATCAAAGTTGTGATGAGAGCTCATACGAAAAAACGTATTTTAATTTTACTTCGAAATCCCTATCCATATTATAATAATATAATAAATAATAAAATAAAATAATATATTTTTCAATGTAAGCACAAATTGAGGTTTAGTACGACCGAAAAAATTTTTCGTCCCGAAAGTTCCACATGTGGAAACCGAAAAGAAATTGGTAGATGCAGCCGAAAAAAGATAAAAGTTGTGTTTTTCTTAAAAATCTGATAAAAATATACCTATATATCCTATTTCCCATGATTTTATTAATCATTGGAGCAAAAATCTTGTTTTAAAGTGGAATAAATTTAGTTTTGATGGGAAAGTGCCTTTGACTTTCCTATAAAAGTGTGGAGCAAGTTTACAATAAGCGCTACTCCCGATTTTGTTGACTTTGTGTACTAGTTGCAATTTACTCACAAATATGTAATTTTTTTCAGCGTATACTTATAGTTTGCAAGATATTTATCTTTAACAATTACGAAATTTGCACTGCATTTCACAATTAATTAACTCTTCTTCTTTTTTTTAATAGCAAACAGAGGCCATGATACAAAGATGGCCGATTCGAGAGGAATTTTTTGTGTTGCTATGTCATTCACTTCCAGCGAATTTGTTTTGAGTTTTTTGTATTTTATTGACTGAAATACGTTTTGAATATATTAAAATATTTAACAAAACATTATTTTCTTCGTTTAAAGCACTTCGGGAAAAGTAATTATGTGCTAGTGGGAAAGCAAAGAAATTTACCAATAGAAAATTTTTTTCACTGTAATAAGGACGATTGAAATTGAGACGAACAAATTTCTGACAATTGTCGCTAAAGGAGGCAAGCAACGAATTCTGGCCATACTTGTTAATCTTTGTATCATGGGTACATACATACCTTCTGAACATTCGGGTTACCAGAATTGAGTTTTTTTATTCATTACAAATATTCAATTGATGTGAAGTAAAGATCATTTACTTAGAATGGAATAGAAACACACACTCGCACAGGCAGGAGCGCGAGCCCATACACACACACACAGAGGCAGGCTGACAGGCATACACACACAACTCCTAGTGTGGGAAGGCCCAAAAGTAATATCGAATGTATAATTATTGGCCCACCTTACACTTTTCGTTGATGACTGCATGGACTTTTCCTCTCCCCGAGTGTCAATCTTCGGCGAAAAGTGAAGTATACTCCACAAGTACGCCCTAGCATTGTATGGAGTAGTTATATTGTATATAGATCTATTAGTGATTGTACGAAACGCAATTTGACTTAGTACCTTGTTGTGTTGTAGAGGCGCTATTACTGCAGAGCAGACGTAACCAAAACAGCAATGCCTCGTTCCAATGTAAAATTATGTCGATTTCCATTGATATTTTAAGAAAAGTGCACGTCAATCAATGAAAAACAAGTTCAATGGAACAACTTTTGACGCGATGAGAATGTAGTTGTAGCTCATATCGGTGTAATTTATCAGATTGAAATTTTCTGGGAACAATAATATCACGAATAACGTAAAAATTATGAAAATTGTAATTTAAATGATTTTGGCGTGATTGCGGATGAATTTGGTAGAGCAGTAGTTGAAGATTTTTATGTGATGCTCAATGACTTTCAGTTGTGACATTTCTCAGATAGATGTGTGCGTATTCCAGTGTAACACCGCCGATTATTCGAGTGTAGCACCACAGGCGTTTTGACGTACACCATTTCTAGCAGTGCAGGTCAATGGAACAATTTTGGTGTAACACTACAAGAAAAGTGTAACACTTCTGCTAGAAAACGTGATCAATGGAAATCGGTATTAGCGATTGGAGATGTACGAGTATAATCATTCGGTACAAAAGTATTCGTTACTTCTCTTAAAACTGGGTATGTATTCGGTACACACCCAAATAATTATTCGTTACTTGTACTCACATTGCCATAGCCAATACAGGGGTCGGATGGTACTTATATACTCTTCTTGTTGCTACTCAAAAGAAGAAGAAAAGTAAATATTTCCCGATAGACCCACTTATTTATTTGTTGTTTACAGTTCTCCTCAGTTGGTACTTGGTGCTTAGTCCATATTATACACGTGAGTGATCAGGTCCAGCCATCGCGGATTTTATATTCTATCGAGGCTATGTCTACTTCTTAGGGTAGGGACATACGGTTAGGTTTCTTCCGTACGGTTTTTCAGAAGAGCGAGAAGACATTCTATAAAAACTAAAAAAAAACCTTTCATCATCATTTCATCTTTCGAGTAAATGAGGATTTGGAACAGCCCCCAATGGTCCTGTAATAATAAACTAAGGCTTAATCCCTCCAAATCTATTACCATGTTTACATGCAGAATTCAAAGATCGAGTCGAGATTGAGTTGAGTTTTCGACTCGTGTTTTTGAGCACGCAGGGTTGAGATATTGAGTTGAAAACAGGTCCAACTATAATTGAAGTGACAGTCAAACATAATATTATTTATGGTATTTTTTGTGATGAAGATATAAAAGTTATAAATTTTGTTTAAATAAACAAAATAAACTCACAATAAATCCACAGCATACCAACACTTCCGAGTAAAGAATGAATAAAATTAGTACCAACTGTAAGCTGCCAACTCGACTACTCAATCCGCATTTATGGGACACCAATTCGACTCGACTACGCCAGTCAAGCGTGGTCGAGTCGATCCAATTTCAACTCGGGCCGCGTATACATGGAGTTGAACCCGAGTTGAACCAGGGTTCAATCCTGCATGTAAACATGGTATCTGTAAGTGTTTGCTTATCCATAGGCGTGAACTAAATATGGATGGTTTTCGGCATTGATTATTTATAAATAGATGTGCCTAGAATCATTGACGTCTTAGAAAGGAGATGTCGCTACATGTATTTCGTTTGTTAATCCAGCTTTAAAACTTCTAATAAAAGAGTTATTAATGACTGGTAAGCAGTTTTGATTTAGTTTTGAAACATTTTTATATTATATGCTGGAAAAATTGTATTTTTACCATTAAATAAAAGTTTCATTCACATTTTTGACAAGTAGCGACATCTCGTTTCTAAGACGTCAATGATTCTGTGCACATCTATGTATAAATAATCAATGGTTTTCGGTCAGTTTCACTGCTATTCCTACTGTAATTTATACTGACCGGTCTAACAGGTTCTATGCTGCTTGTAGGATGATGGTTCAGTTTTGCCATAATCATCCTTCTACCTGCAAGTTTCGTCCGGCAGAGGGAGCATAACTGTCATATGCAAACTACTATTTTCCTATTTATATGATAGGGAGTCAATTATTTGTTTCGTTCTGAGGAAAAAAGGTAATAAATAATTGACTATGTTTCTTAAAATTCGATAGGTGGTAGTACTACCCAAAATAAAACTTATTTTATAAAATTACTCAACTGACTTCATTGACTTGTATCCACAAAATAATCGAGAATAACCGTCTCGTATGTCATGTAATCACGGCGACGGTAAAAACCGTAGACGGCCAGCCGGACGGGGAAAACCTAATCGTATGTCGGCCTTTAGCCGTTGTATGTTAACTTAACAACAAGTTAAGAAGAAACAGAATGGCAATGTTTCATTTTCGTAAATAAATGAGAAGGGGCGGAGTTTTCACGTTTTACTCTCATAAAATGTTCCCGCGCTTTTGTGAAAAATTGAGAGAATCGGCCAATGTTTTTATAGCATGGCCAATGTTTGTTAGTGTAATTTCTATGCTAATTGAGCGGCACGTGCTTCTGTTTACATTCGTTTTGCTGTGAAGAGATTAAGTGGGAGAAATTCTAGCTGGATTCTCTCATATTTTCGAGAAAAATGGGAATTTCATTCGAGAGGAATTTTACATCTCCTTTCAGCATCTGGGTCAAAGCGACATTTATCTTTTTCTTAAAAATGAGAGGTAGTGTGACCTGATGTACGATGTACATTATTATGAATAGCTTGATAGGATTTTGAGGGATTTAATAAGAAGAGTTTGTCGATCGGGTAATCCTACGTTCTCACAATCTTTGTTTTTAACTCGTTGTCTCAGTTGCACTACAATAGTACAGAGCCAAGTTCTTTCCCCCATTAATGCAAAAGAGGAAAGTATATGAAATTACTTGTTTCATTCTAAAAAACACCAGAAGTCTTCCCATTTTGCTCTACAGCTTCTCAACTTGTCATAACTTTGCCGCTGACTTATGTATAACAATGGACTACACTTCCACCTTACAGGCTGAAAGAAAAAGAAAAAAGAATATGTTCCAAAACAAGAGCATTGCAGTAAATTTGGAAAGACTGCAAACAGAAATTAATAAAGACTTCTGCCCAAATTTATACTATAGTTGCTGCAAGCAGCTTTGGGTTTTCCTATCGGCTCGGCCGGCTGTGAACGGAGCTTTTCCATCGAGTTAAAGCTTGGTTAAGAACAACTGCTTTAGGATAGATTTTCGAACATGGCACCCCTAAACATGCAAAGCGAGATAATTAAAAACAAACTAACAGCGCAACAAGTGCTAAATAAGTTTGCAGAATAAAAACACCGTAAACTAAACCGTGTACATTCAGACCTGTAATGTACTTAAGTACATTGGTGCTTAACTATTAGTACCAGTACCAGGACCATGGACTTACATTTTTTTTAAGTACAAGTCCAGGTACTGGTACTCAAAAAATTCTCAAGTACGTCCCGATACTGGTACTTAACACACTTACTACAAATACCCTCATAACGCGAAGTACTTCAGCTCTTGTAAATTATTTAAATACGCCTTCTAATAAATAATAGAGGTTATCTGCATCTCGACAATGCCTCAAGAAATCTTACCGCCTTCAATAAAATAGAAAGAAAATTAGCGCAATATATGAGTAACTAACTGTAGGACATACATTGACATGCTGAATCGATACCCTTTGTTGAGAAGGTGGCAATGAAGTGCCACAATCCTCTTTCTTCCTCCGCACATGTAAAGCGTTGATTTACACTTGTAGTTCTTGTAAATGCTACACAAAAGCAATCATTATCCGATGTGACATTAGTTTTGCTAAAAGCAAACTCAAATACTGTATGAACAACTTCCATAATTATGTAGAAATTAAAACAGCAAAAGCTTATACGATATTTTATGATTATTTCGTAAATGGAAACGTCATTCAATTATTTAGCTGGCTACAGATTTTTCAAAATTTCTGATTTGAGATTTCGAAACTTATACATAAGTATTAGTACCAGTACCTGGACTTGTACTTGAAAATTTTTAAGTACCAGTACCGGAACTTGTACTTAAAAGATTTGAAGTATGGGTCCTGGTACTTGGAATAAATACGGGCATTAGGCAGGACGTCTCTATCATATCAGTTTCGTGTAGGATTCTGATTTATTTTCCTTAATACGTGAGAGAAGCAAAGGAGGGGATGTGGAAAACTAAAGTCTTTGTTAATTAAGCGACCCCACTTTGTTTTAGTTTTCTTTTAAAATCGTGCAAAATTTTCACTCAATTCGCCAATTTCATTATGTAGTAATCTATTTTCAAAATAATTTAAATGTCCGACTAAAACTATTTCGTAAATATTCGTCGCCGTTGGTCTCGATAAGCAATAAATATCGCCCGATCGACTGACTAGCGATCGACTGATAAGCGAAGTACCATGCTTTTCTCTCTGTGGGTCAATAACATTCAACGAGAATTATAACAAAGAATGAGAAACAATTGAAAACTTTTCGTTGTTCTTCTCATCTTAACATCGCAAATTCGACAAAGACTGAAATATCTCAAAAGCTTTTCTTATTAAAATCGCCCCGAATGTGCACGCGTACCTGCATTTGCAGTAGATTAAAAGTGCTGATCTAGTTTTTTTTTGGAAGACTACATTTTACAAAAATAGTAACGTGATGTCTGCGACTTGACTTTTATGAAGAATTCTTTAATTTTTTTTTGTGTGCAGAGCTATTTTAGTGGAAATTATGTTCTAGAATTTAGATTATGTTTCTTGTGGATTCTGTAACTTATAGACTCTCTGTGCTCTCTGTAACTTTAGAAACTTTATAGTTTTTTTTATCTATGCAATTTCATTGACTCTAGGTATTATATCAACATCTTGCAAGTGCTCAGAGCAATGCATAAAAAATGTCGGTCAAAGCTCATGAGCTGGTATACTTCGCAAACAAAATATTTGTTAAAACCTATGTACGAAAGTTGGGGGACCTGGTCCACCCCAGAAAAAAGTGCTAGTTACGCCAATGGTGTCCGGTCACTACAGTGGATACCAAATTGCAAGCAAAAAGTGCATCTCACCATGGAATCAACATAATCGCAGAGTTCCAATGCGATATTCAATTAAATGGGAATGTTCATTCAGGTCAAATTTTTGTAACTAATGTTAGTAACCTTAATGTTCTAGGAATTGACTTGTGTGATGCTTTCAATCTGTGGGAAAAACCTCTGAGCTCAATCTGTTACCAAATCAAATCAATGGACAGAAAAACAGAAATTGCAACCATCAAGCGTCAATTTTCTGAGCTTTTCCTAGAGGTACCAGGAACTTGTACAAACGTCATTGTACATCTACACCTCAAAGACAACGCAAAGCCATTGTTTCGACGAACACGACCTGTACTTAGCATATTCAGAGCAAATTTTAATTGAAAACGAGCTTCAGCTTTGCAGACGCTGAAGGTCGTTTTCAATATGGGTATAATATCACCAGTTGAATATTCAGACTGGGCAGCACCTATTGTTGCTGCGAGGAAAAAATCAAACGGGGATATCAGAATTTGTGGGGATTACTCTACGGAGTTAAACGAAGCATTACAACCACATCAGTATCCACTGCCTATTCCAGCAGACATATTTGCTACATTGTCAAACAGCAAATTTTTCTCTCACATCGATTTATCCGACGCTTATCTTCAGATACCGGTCGATTAACAAACTAGAAAGCCAGCACCCATAAGGGATTATTTTCATTCAATCGACTAGCACCAGGAGTTAAACCTGCACCAGGGGCATTTCAGCAGATTATGGATACAATGCTAGCTGGGTTGGATCGTGTTGCAGCTTACCTTGATGATATTTTGATAACACTCAGGGGTTGACATGGATCTCACATGCGAAATCTGGAAAAAGTTCTACAACGGCTACTTGACCACGGTTTCCGTGTAAAATTATCAAAATGTACTATCACAGTAAATAAAGTATCTTGGTCATATTATCGACGTAGAGGGGCTACGACCTGATCCGGATAACATCAATAAAATCAGGGAACTTCCTGAACCAGAAAACATCACACAGCTGAGATCATTTCTTGGCGCAGTAAACCATTAGGGCAAATTCATATCAAAAATGCGAAAACTTAGAGCAACATTAGATCGCCTGGAAGAAACTATTGAAGATGATCTCTATGCAGCAATCAGAGCATTGCCAGTCACATTTCGCATGATTCAACGAGAAACACAACGAAATAGAGTTCTTCGCACTGTCTTAAATTTCATTGTACAAGGCTGGCCTGCATCAACATCAAAGGAACATCCATTACATTCACAATTGATTTCATAAATCAATCGAAGGGAATCTGTATCAGCAGTTCAAGGATGTGCCATGCTTACCAATCGCTTCGTTGTACCTAAAATCTTCAGAAAAAGGATTCTTCGACAACTGCATCGGGGACATCCGGGTATAGAGCGTATAAAAGCTGTGGCAAGGAGTCATGCTTACTGGGAAAATATTGACGATGACATCTATAAATATGTCAAAGAATGTGTAGCAAAGTCACCTGTACAATCAACAGTTCATTCATGGCCTATAGCAAATTCATCAATGGAAAGATTACACATGGACATTGCCGGGACCTTGTGGTGGGAAATTTTGTTTGGTAATAATTGACGCCTACACAAATTTTCCAAATGGACAGAATCACATCGACTGACGTCGTTGAAAAACTTCAAACTGTTTTCTCTCGATATGGGAATTGTCAACAACTTCTAACGGATAATGGCACACAATTTATTAGTGCACAATTCTGCAAATTCATGGAATCTCGAGGGATAGAACATCTTAAAATAGCGCCGTATCACCCACAGTCGAACAGCCACGCTGAACGATTTGTGGATACACTCAAACGTGCTCTGAGGAAACTTTAGCAGGAAGGAACAAGTATAGATAACTTGGAGACATTTCTTCAAACATATCAATCGACGCCTACTAGGAACTGACCAAATTCTGTAGCACCTGCAGAGATGTTTATTGGCAGAAAAATTGCAACAACCTTAGACCTGCTTAAGCCTCGACAAACAATGTCGCCTAAAACAAATGTCAAGCAGAATAATCAGTTCAATCGCCGTCAGGGAGCTAAATACCGTGAGTATAAACCTGGACACTTGGTTTATGCTAAACTTTTTAAAAAAAAATAAACATCACTGGAAACGTGACGAAATCATCGACAGAATTGGAAATATTAACTACAACGTCCTACTCCAATCAGATGAGGACAAATTTGGACTAATTCGATCACATATCAATCAGCTTCGAGATCGAAAACAAGGCGACGCCGCTTTCGTTACTAACAGCGATATATCTTTTGAAACGTTGCTTGATGCATTCAGCATTTCACGAAGCGATTCAAATAGTGAAGAGCCTAACTCTATGCCTTCAATACAATCAGAGCACGAGTTAGAAGAGCGCTCATCATTGTCATCAACGTTATCAGGTGCTGAAATTACAGAGCAACCAGATGATGAGTCAGCAACTGAACCAATACTCCTCACATCAAATTTAGATCCTGTACGCACTAAAGGTGGAAGAGAAGTCAGGCGCCAGCCTACCTTCGAGATTATTCAATCTAAAAAGGGAGGTGTTGGCATCTTCAGACTGAACGCACCCGATTCAAGACGTGGACACTGAGCCCGTTTAGACCGTGCCATTTAGGACTAGTATTACGTAGTTCGACTTACGTAGTACTAATATTAAGTGGTATAAACATGCCGCATTACGAAATACTAGTCCTACTTTTAATTCGGTTTCTGATGCGGTATTGACCTACAAAAATTAGTATTAAATGGAGACATTACGTCAAATAAGGAAATGCGAGGCTGTTTGTAAATAGTGACGCCCTTATACATAATTAATAAATAATTGTTGCAGATTATCTTATAATGTTTTGCCATTAGCCTGAAAATTTGCATGTTTTATCTTGGGTATTTAGTAATATAAATAGCAGTATTTCCTCATTCTGTTTTTAAATTTTCTTCTATGCTCCATTTTCTTGTGCATGCGGTGTACAAACAAACTCAATATATTATTTTTCATTTTTCTCCTGAAATAGCAGGCAGATCTGACAATTTTGACAACTGTCAAAGCTTTAATACGAGCGGACTAAACAGCAGCAGGATTAGTACTACGTAATTCGACTTACGTAAAACTAGTCCTAAATAGCTGCGGTCTAAACGTACTCATTGAGAGGGTTTGGGTCCAACTTCATATATTGTACGCGCGTCTTGTCGGCTTCATAGAACTATATAATTTTAATAATTCATGTAACCTTATTAATTAAATCATTAAGTCATGTAGTCAGTCTTTAATTACGAAGTGGGTAACATCAACAAATTTGTGTTTTGTCTTTTATACAAAGGAAGTGCTTTTTATTTTACGGGCAGGAACATACACACACTTGCTTTTGGCATAGAATTTTCTTTTCCGAAATTGATCTTAATTACATTGCTGCACAATTTATGACCTTTCGATATTTAATTTTTCACTTGAAGCCATTTTCGAAAAAAAAAAATCACATTTCACAAGTTCCACACCAGATGATATACATTTGACTATTTCTCGGGTTCCACTTCGCTAAAAAGTTAAAGTGAGTGGAACTCGTTTTCGTCCTGGTGCAAGTAAATTTGTGGATATATCAAGAGGAGGTGTGGGACTGAAAACGAGGTTATTCGGGACAGTAAGTTCGCTTGTGAAAACCATACTTAAGCATACCCACTTTTTTCATTTCTCGATATTACCGGGCTTTTTATCTCGGATAATGGAGAGAAATAAAAATATGGTCGGAAGGAACTATTATTCATCCCGGATAATAGTTTCCGGTTAATCGATTTTCGCCGTAGATGACAAGATGGAAACTACCCTATCACTAATAATCACCAATAATTTAATATGAAATTTTCTTTGTATTTTCTTTTTCTTTTAGCAACGTTGGATGGCTTTTCTCTCGACTAGAGGAAATTCGGACAGTGCGAATTTCCCTTGCAAGCCCAGTAAAAGTGAAATTCGCACTCAAGCGAATTTCACCATATAGTGGGGAAATTAGCACCAGCATTTTTTTTAACTCAAAAAACCCATATAGTATAAAAAATTCGAAAGATGTTAGCTGCGAATTTCCCCGTATATATATTCCCCGATATACGGGGAAATTCGCTTCGATATACATTTTTTCACAGAAATCAAAATTTTATAAAATTCATAAATTACCGTAAAGAATTATTACAAAATATGGTTTTAGAGATCCGACAGGAAATCAGTACCTTACATTCATTTAAACATAATGTTATATTGCAAGTATTAGTTTGTAACTTTTGACAGTTCAAATTAGAATCGAGAAATTTCAGGGATTTTTTTTTATGGTACGAGTTATAAGAAGATTACTATTATAAATTAGACAGGGTACGAAACTACAGATGCAGTTTTCAGCAATGAGTGATAACCTAGCAATTTATAAAGGTTACGAATCCCATACATGGAATTTTTGTAAACGCAAGAGAAAGTTTATACTTTAAAGCGGGTGGGAATGCTACAGGTACAATTTCCGGAAGTTCAAGTGGACCCTTCTACTTCAAACAGGGTGCGAATCTTACTGATTAAATTGTTGATAGTCCGGGAGATAACCCTGTACTTTTAACAGGGTGACAATGTTACAGGTACATTTTTTTAAGTTCTAGTGAAAGCCTTCTACTTTAAACAGGGTGCAGGTATTATAGATATAATTTCTCGAATTTCGAGTATTAGCCTTCTTCTTTAAATACGATGCGAATGAAATTTTTGGTAGTTCATGAGATAGTATTTTACTTTAAACAAGATTCGAATACTATACTTGCAATTTTTGGCAATGCGAGCGATAACGTTGTAGCTTGTATATGAATGAGCATTCTACTGAGGACCTATAACTGCCAATTAAATGGGAGCGGAGAGGCGATTAGATTTATTAGAAATTTTAGACGGCTTACTATCATCTGAGATGACAGTCATTTTCAAAGAATACATAACAAGAACATTAATAGATACATACATATTTTAAAGCAAGCTTTCACCAAAAAAATATTCAGATTTGCGGAGAGAATAGATTAAAATTTCTTGACTTTGCAAAACCTGTTTTAATAAGAAGTAACTGTCAAGGGATTATGGAAAGACAAAAGAAATCTATGTTTTTTTACGATAAAATACATATAATTACTTACTCGGTAAAAACAGCTGCGATACGAAATGTCACCATTGAAAATACCAAAAATCAAAATGCCGACTTATCCAAAATTATCTAACAAAATTTGCATATATTACATTCGAACCCTGTTTGAAGTAAAAAGCCTGTAGCAAAGTACAAGGAAATCTCTTGCTCTGCCAAAAATTGCATGTATGAGATTCGTAACCTTTGTAAATTTCCAGGTTACACTAGCGCTGCTGAAAACTACATCTGTAACACTCGTATCTTGTTTGTTAATTTATATTCGTGCTTCTAAGAATTGCACGTGGCAGCACATCTTGTTTTAAATGCCAGCCACAACTGAAACCATCAAATATTGCCCCTGTAAAATTCGCACAAAGGTACTGCTTGATCTTGAAGCTATAGCTACTTAAAACAAAACATTCGGTTTATATGAGCGTTCTTTAAGGTACGGATCTCCTGTCGTATCTCTGATACCATATTATGTAATATTTCTTTACGTAAACTATGAATTTCATAAATTTGTGAAAGATTTTATATCGGTTCGAGTTTCCCCGGGGAAATTCCCACCACCATTTTCGACTTTTTTATACTGTATATGCATTTTAAGTTAAAACAAATATGCTGCGAATTCTCCCCTAAGGGCACTTTCATATCAAAAACAAGAACGGAACAAATGTAAACCGAAAGCTCGAATTTATTCTACTTTAAAACAAGATTTTTGCTCCAATGATGCGTGCGAATTTTCCCTACACGTTTTCTCTCGGTGTCACGGGTCTTCCCGGAGTCAGCAATTTATGACACGCAATGGAATGGTTTGAAAATAACCAGCTTTCGTCATTGATCCTTCAAGGGGTAACTCACCAAATCAAACACTTTCTCCCGATATTTTTAAATACTACCATGCTGTCCATACTGCACGCGCATGTGGGGGAGGAAACTTTCCACCCCCGAGTGTCTCTCATGGGGAACAAATGCAGCGTGTACGACAACCCATAAAATGCATGTAATCAAAATTGTTTTGTTTTTATCAAAATGGAAATGTATTGCTGTATTAAAGTGAAAAGCTCTCGAGGAAAAGTAATAAAAATGAAACAGGGTTTAAATGAACTAACAACATTCTATTTTGTGTTGCATTATAATAATGTATATTTATATAATATATATATAGATATATATATATATATATTTGGTATCTTGTTTTCCTCTTTCCTTCCCACAATCTTAGTTGAAAATTTCTATAATGTTCCTTATTCCATTAATTATGTTTTATTTTTACAATTTTCTTTAATTTTTTACTGATTATAATAAAATATAGTATGTGTATAAGAAGGCTAATTGTGGTTTACCATAATTATGCATACATATGGCCGTACAAGATTTGAGTTACTCGTTTTTCCTAATTTATGTTTCAATATGTATTTAGGTATGATTCTTTCTTCCTTACGTGTAGAAATTTAATAAAAAAAAAAAAAAAAAAAAACTGAAAATCATTGTATACGGTTCCATAAGTATGATTGTTGTTTATTGTTTAGTTAAAAAATGTCTCTTTCATTACCCCACCAATAAATTGAGGCCATGTGGAGATGGTAGTAAATATTTTTATTTCAACACCGTAGGTTTTTTTTAAGTCTCCTTTCTGGTTTCTTATTTTTGCATTCAGGTAAATCTATTAAAATTTCACAATATACTTTACTTTATGTTATAGAAAGTAATATAGCTTCCTTATCACTAGGGAAGTGTCTAACAGTCATTGTAACCATCATTGGGCCATCCCACACGAGTATTCTTGATGCAGTATGCTGCAACCGGTTTTCTAAAGGAGAGGTGAGAAGAAGCAAAGAGATATCTCTATACTTTGGAGAGATATATCTTTGTTTCTTTTTACTTCTTCCCCAGAAAACCTGTTTGCATACTGCATCAGGAATACTTGTGTGGGATGACCCATTAATCATATATTGTTTTCTTTTCACAGTTAAATGAATCTATGAATCTGTTTATTTTGATATTATTATGTACACACACACCCACCCACACCCACCCATGCAGAATACAATTATGAACTCATTAACATATACAGGGCTATTCGCAACAGGCAAATCATAGGAGAAACTGATAAAAATTGTTATGTCTAAGTCCTGATAGTTTATCAAATTAGAAGGAAGGCTGTGAGCTTCTTAAGACCGACGCATAAAAATAAAACTTATTTTAATTGCGTCTTTTAAAGAAGCAAGCATGGCAAGCATTTCCGCAATATTATCAATACGAGAAACCTATTGACGAGTGGCCACTGACATATAATAAGAATGGACTGAGCGTTCTTGCTTCAAAAATGGCACAAATATTGAACAGGCTGTGAAAACCCCTTATTTCGTACAATGGCACACCGATTCATAATTTATTATTATTTGTCGATTGGAAACACTAAAAATGTTATAAAATAGTATTGCATTAAATTAAAATTATTTAGAAAGTTAAACTTGTTTTAATTAACCCAAAAACTCATTTGTAATATTACTGAAAAATGTGCTCCTCTGCAGATTTGTTGTCAAATTTCCTTGAACTTGTAAGAGATAGACGTATATATGCAATATATTTGTCTCAATTTTTATGTCAATTCCAATGCATTCCAATTAATACAGCCATACTGTTTCCAAAATTGGTTACAGTTCAGTGTACATTTTGAGATTGAAAGAGACAAATAGATTTTAGAAAAATTTGTGCCATTTTTAACTATAGGAATTAGATAGGATGGCTCAGTCCATTCTTATTATATGTCAGTGCGAGTGGCGCACGTTATAGAGTGGCTCACTCACTCACAGCACAATTTCTCAGTTGTTTCTCTCTTTCTTTTGAGTGGCTTCTTATTCTACAAGACATGGTTTTTTTAATTCTGTTCCTCTTGGTCCAGTTGTTGCTGCCCATGTTAAGACATGATATTTATGTTAAGTGGTTTTTCGGTGAGAAAAGTAAAATTTTCTCTTTCAACATTTTAATTATTAAAAAATAATTACAGAGTTTATTATCATATGAGGGCTTAATTATGATATTAAAAAATATGAAATTTTTCAGAATTCAAATACAACCAATAAGAAATATAGATTAAATTGTACACAATTTGTCCACGTTTAATAGTGACGCAAGTCCGTTTTGTTGAATGGCGAGTGCGCCACTCGACTACTTTGTGAAAATTTGAACATTATTTTATTTTATTTCTTAATAATTAGCTAAATCTATTCTCGTATCTTATTAAAGAAATATATTTTTGTGATAAAATAATATTGGTTTCGATTTCCGGTACTGTTTTAATTTTCTTCCATACATTTGTGTTTGTAATATTTCTCTTTTATTTAAACAATGTTAGAAATTAAACATATTTTTCTACCGCACAATTAGAATAAGATAAGAAAATATTGAATAACATACATGTTATGGCTCGTATAAAAAAAAAGTGCGCCACTCGTCAACAGGTTCCCCTACTTTCAAAAACATCCTTAAAACAAGCCGATTGTTAAAGTGGTCACGTTTAGAAATACATATCTCTGGCAGCAGCCCATCCCTCTAAACTTCCAAGCGTCTATTCTAAGTATTCGGTAAGAAAACTTACTGCGAAATTAGAGCACATTTAAAACAGACCTTGGCACAAAAAACGTAAAGTTCACCAAGTTTCAGCATCATTCAAAGAGGAAAATAATTGACAACATACAGTACGTTTACATGAATACTTCAAGTAGACTTGAGTCAAGTACCTAAATCACAAAATTTTTGTTCAATTTACTTGAAAAAATTCAAATAAAGGCATGAATATTTGTCAGGTGTGCGAGTTATGAAAGTAATTGGAATTAATTCAACTAAAAATCCTATTTGAGTTTCAAGTGGATGTCAAGTATTCATGTAAATGTACCTACTGATACATTATCAGTATAGTGAAGATGAGTTTACAATTCCCGAAGATCATTAGGAATAGAGTATATTCTCGAAAATTATCGTTACGTGCACAAATACTAAGAGCTTCAAGCATATTTAAGGGGTTTCCCTACTTTGACGTGTCGAAAAATCTTTGTTTGGTTAGTTTTTAAGTTCAATATCTTAAGCCTAGGCGTACGCGATTTTTTTCCTGCTAAATATTATAGCTGAATTCAAATATAGGACCACACTATTTTAAGGTGATGATGAACAGAGGTAAAGTCAAGATCAGTAGGCACCGTTGACGTATTGAGATAAGGGACGATTTTGGTATTTTATAATTGATACTTCTTTAAATTGTGCATCATCTGCCGATTTGTTTTGAAACTTTTTGGTATAACTGATCCAGTCTGTCTAAATGTGTAACTATTACCATATATAGCACATGGTCTAAATGTCGCATGCAGTACCTAAAAAGTATACAAAATTTATATGGCTGGGTGGTCCATTCATTTGAAATGATGTATACGTCGAGTGATTCATATTTTTCCATTTTTGAAGTGTTGAGGAAGTCGATCAAATGTCTACAAAACTACTATTATAAAAACATTTGCTTTCAGCACACTCTAAAACATGTTATGGTCCATTCCAGAATGCACTACCCATTTCACAATCTGTATACTCTGCTCTGGTATGCTATGCGATATCTAGTTCTTGAGCCATCTATGCTATTACCATGTTCACATGATGCTGGGTTGGACTGGACTGTACCTAATACGAGAGGTGTCAAGAGTTCATATGCAATGGAGTGGATTATTTTGACAGAAGTTACATCTGTGTCGTGGTTGTAACTGTGATTTCACCTGTCAAAACATATGCATTTTGGAAATATTATATATTATAAGGTTTATTGTTTTTTTGTTTACAAGTTTTTGAGAAATAATAATGGACAAAATCTTAATTTTAGTAAGTAGTTTTACTTAGATGAATTCAGACCAAAAGACAATTATTTGCTTTGTTGTTTGAAATGCAAGTGGTAATAACTTCATACATATAAATTGGCTGGCTATGTACAGTTCTCTTGTCCATCATATATTAATAACATTCAGCCTTATTCTGGTTGTCACCTCACTTCAAGTGACACGATAATGTAAAATTCATCGGAACGACAGGAAACAAAGTAGAAGAGACAGATTTTACCTGAAGAAATTAAGTGAAAATTGTCGACAGGAAAATACAAAAGACAAAAGTCGAGAGTTCACCGCATATTTCTCACTGTTTTTGCTGCTGCGGCTTTTTATTTCGTTTCTTAGGTGTTCCTATGAAGTTTACACAGTCGTGTCACTTGCAGTGAAGTTCACAAGGCGGATTAACTGATTTCCGAGTTCAATAATCCAGTCCAGTCCGCTTCATGTCAACAAGCCATATAACATATTCAGCATAAAGTCGTATCACTGCATTTAAAAATGCGTAATTCTCAAAACTACTTTTTTGGAACTAGAGATTGAGATATTTAAAAAAAACAATGAACCAAATGACTTGAAATTTGGACAGTATTTGCAGAACATGTCTCGTATTTTCAAATTTCGAATTTTACCGCGTAAAACACTAACAATTGAAAAATATAAAGTTCTTTTTCAAGTGCCGTTTTCTTTTATTTCTTTCATATTTTCTATTGAGTATAGATCATACGATAGCCACACCCAGAATAACAATCTATTGAATTTCGTGTTGCACATAACCAGGACGACCGGTTCACTGGCGACGCGAGAGCACTTTGTTTGTTAAAGCATTCACAGGAACTGACATAGAACGTACTATAATTAATATATTTTCATACAAAATCTGTACTGGATTATTTAAATAGTGATTAGTAAGTATACAAAGATTGGAATTAAAGCACTATACTTTTTTCGGAAAAAATTCCTAAAAAGTACCGTTTTTTTACCCATCAAAAGTAGGGAGACGCCTTAAATTAGCGTTACTAACTAACTAACTGCAACGGTCCAAGACTGGCCGATACCGAGGAATAAAAAAGATGTTCAATCGTTCCTGGGACTTTGTGCGTACTAACCATATCTCAACTTACTTAATTTCCTCCTATCTCAATAACATATAACGAAATGAAACAGATTTTTTACTACCGATACACGTAATTAACTTTATTCATCGACCAAATCGTCTATCCTCAATCCGGAATAAAGGCATTCTTGAATTTGGATAAATATGTTTATCGCAATCTCAGAGCAGGCTGTAGCCTTCGCCATCAGAATTGCAGCGAAGATAGCCCTTGATATGCCCATAAAGGAGAAGGATATTGCTATCCTTTCGGATAGTTAGGCTGCCTTGATGGTTCTGAGTGGCCCTCGGATAAAAGTTACTGTACTGAGGGATTGCAGGTCGTCTGTGGAGAATTTGTGTATCCACAAGAAGGTGTCCCTTCAGTGGGTTCCTGATCACATGGGGATCATTGGGATCATGGGGAATAAAAGGGCTGGATCTGATTCTCCGTTCCTCAGACCGGAACCCGTCTTAGGTGCTACCACCTCGAGTATCGGGTCTATCATCAAAGCGGATGTTCATAGGAAGTATCAGCAAAGATGGGCGAACCTGAGTACTTTCAGGTGCACAAAACTGTTTCTTGATGGTCCCAATAGGAATATCTCTGGTTTTCTAATGAGACTCGGAAGGAAACAATGTAGAACTGTGGTTGGCAACATCAACGGCCACAGCTCGCTTCACGCTCATCTAACAAGGATGGGAGTTGTTGACAGCCCTGAGTGTCTGTCCTGCCTTGAAGGAGAGCCTGAGACTACCGAACACTTTTGTGTGCATGTCCGGATTTTGCCCGGAGTGGACTGCATACTCTAGGGTCTGCCCTTCTATTTGTAGATCAGCTGAAAAACCTTTCTCACCAAGACCTGATGCGCTTCATTAAGACGACAGAAAGGTTTTGATGAAAGGGCTTCTAGCAAAACAGCACAATGGGCCGCTCTGGCCTCCGTGCTTGGGATGAGATCTCCTGTCCCCCTGCCTTAAAAAAAAAAAAAATAAATAAAAAAAACCTCAGAGCAACTGTGTGAATATTTTTTGTGAAATAAACTAACATTTATCCTGGTTGATCGTGGTTAATAAATATTGTTTATTCGAATTAATTTACCTCAGCAAGACAATTAACAATAAATCTATAAAAAAAATGGAATCACCTGTACAATTTCATCCCTTATTTACTCGTAGTCGCAGTTCTCGTATTACTAGCAAGGATTTTGTACTTACGCATCTAATTTTACTGTTTCCTCCGAGATTTCTTGTATTACTTGAGACAGTAAAGACTTCCGTTTGCATTTTTTCTAATCATTTTGCACGTATGCCCGCAGATCTTTTGAAAATCCAGGCACCGAAACACAATTTTTTTCGAGATTTTGTCTGCGTTTTGTTATATCCTAGATGAAATCTAAATGCTTTACTGTTTGTCATTCCGTTTGTATCGAGGTGTTACATAATGATGGTAGAGCAAAATGAATTGGACACCCACGCATAATATTAAAAGCTATTTTGATTTTTGATCGGGCAACTCCTTCGTGGGGTTGCCATACAAATATTTCGTTTTCCACTATATATTTGGACACTGCCTGAGAACGCGTCGACATAGAGAGCTGAAATTTGGTATATAGTGTTTTCATAGTAATAACAAAAAAAACCAAAAATTGACTAAAGCCCTGGTCACACCGGGACCGGCGCGGCGCGGCACGGCACTGCTCGGTGGCACGCGGCAAAATAGAGTGTTCACACCGAGAGCGGCACATTTTATCCAAATATACTCCAATTCCGAGGAAGAAATTCTATTATTAGTAGCTCTGCTTGAAGAAAAACAGAGAAAAGTGATGAGGTTCGATTACAAATATACTTATGAATGCAAAAAGCCTCATTTAACGAATTGTGCGGACTTATTTCGAATGAAAAGAAATTTTTGCCGCCAGCGGCAGCGGCAAAATTATGTTTTTGAGTAATCTCCACAATCGCCGCGCGGCAACTATTTTGCCGTGCCGCTCCCGGTGTGACTTATACATTTAATTTTGCAAGAAGAATCGTGCAGCGGCAACTGAAAAATGCCGCGCCGCTCCCGGTGTGACACCCACTTAAATCGGGCAACCGCGTCTTGGTGTTGCCATATAAAAATTAAGGGTTTTTAAATATACTGTGAAAACGATCAGTCCTAAACATTTTTATTGTACTAATTCAAATTCTTCAGAATACGAAATCGTATAAAATTGGTTCTAATAATTTTTTCTGTCCGACAAACCGTTCTAGAAATATATGCGAAAAACCACTTCAGAAATTAAACTTGCATAGATCGGTGACCATACGAAATTTTATACGGGCAATCATCTAGGGAATCATAAGAATTGGTATTAGACCAATTCTAGCTTTTTTACTTCTTAATATAGTTAAGAAGAAATATCTACAATTCTTCCAACTCTTACATATTGTCAACTAATGAAATCCTTGGCCCAAAAACGACACGAAAGCAGTAAGAAGTGATGTCCCCATATTATCGTTGTCGCTTTAAGTGAGAAAAGGTTTTACGACATAAAAATGGTATTAGGCTTGTCATTTAAAGTGACATTTGTCGAAAGCATACGACTTTGGACGTATTACTACTGTCGTATTAAGTAGACAAATGACGATGTAAGTGATAATTAAGTGACAATTTCACTCACTTGGTTTTTGTAAGAGACAGTGATGTTACATGTGTGTAAGGAAAAGGAAAATGTAAGCGGAAAAGAGAAATTTTATGGTGGCTTTTAAGTTGTTCATTAAAACATAAAACTCAAGTTTTTTTTCTGCATTTTTAGTGTTAAAATTACAACGAAAACAATTTGAAGTCATGATAGATTTTATGGTGAAGCTCTAGCAGAATACATCGCGTTTATAATTTTTCCTTTTAAACACTTTCCAAAAAACAGCAATACCACGAAATAAGAGAAACCTAACTTTTATCTACATATGTAATTCATACCCTGACGCTATCTGTCACTTTAAGTGACAACGATAATAAGGCTTCGAAGAAAATTGTTACGTCACACCGTTCAACAATGACTGTACGAAAAGTGAAGTGAACTGAGAGTGACTGCGGAGCTTGTCACTTCGGTGAGTCGACAACTGTAATAATGGTCATAGTGACTAAGCGGTGCGACTTAGCAAAATGGTACCTTACTAAATGAATTTGAAGAAAATGTAATTGAGTTTGTAGAAAGGAATGAAAAACGTTCAATCTTTTGTTGAATCTTCTTCAAGGGTAGAGACGAACATAACAGATCCATCCACTCAATCCTCTACCATATTTATTGATTTGTCAATTATTTTAAGAATCACCCAGGTAGTTTCGTTCGAAATTAATTTTCCTAAATTAAACACGTAACACTTTTTTATACACTCGATAGAATTCAAGAATAACCAAATTAAATTAAATCGACAAGCTCTATCGAATCGAGTTTTGATGTAAGGTCCCTGGTCTAAGAAAGGTTATCGATTCGGACCAGCAGCTTAATTCATGAATTAGATTCTAAATGCGACACGAAAAAAACTACCGAATACTACTAACGAAAAATTCACACAAAAAAGTCGTTTCGATCACTATTCTATTAATATTAATTAAATATAAAATATTGGGCTTTCTAAATTTTCATTTGATTAGGATCGAATCGAATTGATTAATAGGCTCCATATCAAATCTTTTTCACATTCCATCACACAAGCATATAAAGAGCAAACTCTTACTGTTACTTATTTGTCTCAAAATATTAGGTCGCTAAATTAATTACCCCAATTCAATTTCCGAGAATTTTTGTTTAACATTTTCCACGCCAACTAATAAAATGTCTACCAATAAGAGTGGGTCTCAGTTATCTCAATATCGAATGAAAAAATAAGTTCTGCCATTTCATCATTGAATGTCTTATACTTGAACTAAGCTTAAAATTTATCCAAAAATTATATCAAAATTCGAGATCATATATTGTCACTTATCGTTCTCGTCATACTCGCAAAAGTAGTTCATTGTGGTTAATTTTGAAACCACTTTTACTCTATATAACATAAAGCCACCAAAACTCATGAAAGAAGTGCACGTTTGGAAGAAAATATTCCACCTGTAAGAGCCAGTGTGTGAGCAAACAATCGAATTTGTCTGTTTTGGACGTTCTCAATAATTAAGACTCTCTACGATGATCATATGACGGATTTTGCTGAAAGATTTGAGTTCACATCCCAATAAGGTTGTTTTCGCTCAAGAACTGAGTTAAATTGACCATAGATTGCATCGTGGTGATTACACAATATCAAGGCTAAAAAATTGAACTGAACTTCAAAAGAAAGTCATTTTCAGCGATAAAGCGCACTTTTGGATGAATGTGCGATATTAAAGTGAAAAAAAGCCACAGGTGAATGAAAAAAAAATTTGTCTTGCATCCGACATAAGATGTGGTGTGTGGATTATGGTTTAGGAGTTAAAACATGTTTGAACTAATATCAAATTTATTATAAAAGCAAAAAAGATATACAATGTATATTTGCCTTTTCTAAGTATCCCTATAAGATTACAATTCGTTAGCGCCAATTTGTTTTTATACGGTTTCAGCATTGTTGAAATAAATAAGAAAAATGCTATCGGAACAATGTAATACGATTATGTAAAATTTCGACAAACCATAATTATCTCCTCCGTATCATTAATGTTGTCAGTAATACGAAAGCAGCCCAAACGAATTTTTTTCTAAAAAAAAAAAAAATCATACATATTATTTTTTTTTAATACACACACAGGCATTCTTTTGAATTTCTAGTGACAATAAATAATTAATGTAGTGTCATTATTAGTCACTGCAATGGTTCTCAATATTTACTTAAAAACAAAACTAATTTAATTCGGAAACAAAACATGACGAAAAATAGCATCAAAACACTGATGATGATATGATAGTGTACACATATTTGTATGCAATGAAAAAAATATCGAGCTTAAAATTTAGTTGAAAAATAATTAATGCAACCTAGAATATTAAAAAGCTTACCTAAAATAATCTGGATATTATAAGATTCACTGCTCCTTAATACCAAAATGTTCAAAAGAGAAACAGAGCAAATCTTGATAATAATAATTACGGCAATTTAATCCATAAAAAAAAATTATATTTTCGTGGATCATATTTAAAAATTACGATAACACTAATTTCAGGAAATCTTAAAAACAGCATATTCTGTAAAATTAATTTTGTTGCTGCTGCTGTATTTTTAACAAAAGAAGATGTTCAACAATAAAAATAAATTCTTTCTGATATAATAAGATGAGTCCTTGATCTTATGCAGTATAGTAGTGCCAGCCAGCGATAACGTACAAGTGATGTGCAATCTGTCATTTCCAAGCCCGAGCCTACGTTTGAGCGGTGTGATTTTAGAAATGAATTATGAAGTATGAACTAAGAGAATGTGGACTTTGGAGCTTTTCTGCAGCCGCCAGCCAGCGTCCAACATTCTATTCATATTCATTCTTTCATTGTACTTCCATAACAACCCCATCAATATAAATAACTATGACTTATTACAAGAAGGAGATATGCTATGCAGTGAACTATGCATTGAGTACCATCAATGTATAATCTCACTAGTACATTGGATTTTTTATATGAAAAAGTAGTCAAATGCATTTCTTTCCCTAGTTCTAGCCTTGGCTCCAAATATATTTCAGAAGATAAAAATAAGACTGGAATAAGGACCTTTCTGCAGTTGGATTTATTTAAAGATAATGTAAAAAGTGGAAAAATTCAATCAATTATTCAACTGCTAAAATAACAAATCGTTGCATTCAGCACAATCCTTGTAATGTTGCTAAAAATTTTATTAGAAATGAAAGAGTATAAATAAGAATTTGAATTTATCGTATTACATTCAGGAAGACAAAACATAACAATTTAAATGACTTGTGCCAAAGCATTAATGCAACAATTATTAATTTATGAAGAAATGTTTTAGCAGTAAAATGATTGGTACTATACACCTAAAAATCACGACTGTATCAAAAATATTTTTGGCCATATTAAAGGTACAGCTCCAAAATTGTTAATTGCAAAGAAGATAACGATGAAATGTTAACTGTAGATTGAATCACAATTGAAAATAAAAATGTAGTTTCTAGAAGCTCAGAAATGGTTAAAGATACTGTGATACATTGTATGCCATAGAAACTATTAACGAGGACGTTTGTGAAAAATATCAGGCTGTAGATTTTACAAGTATGGAAATACCACACACCATATGCATATTTCTTTTAGTGTTAGTAGCAAAAAATTGCACTTGGAAAATGGATAAAATACGGAAAAGCAATATAAGGTCAAACGATAGACTTGGAATTCTTCAGCAATACATTTACGAAATGGCAGAGTATTTGCTATAATAAAATAAAATGAACACATTTGGAGCAAAAAATAAATGTGAAAATATTAAAGTTGACATAATAATGTCTTCAGCCATGGATGAACAATGAAACAGACCTTGGGAAACATTAATGAGAGATGTATAATTATCTCGTTAAAGTTGTTTTTCTTTTCTCATTCATTTCTAGAAAGGTTCGTCGGAGAGTCGCAATGGAGTTGTAATCAATTTCACTATAGAATTTCACAATTTCACTTTTCAGTTAATCAAAAACATCTGGGACTGACCGTTTTTAAGCGGGGAAAAGCTTTGGCGATCGGATATATCTTGAGCAAAAAAGTGGATTTTTTTACCGCTTGTCATTGTACGCAATTGATGCGTCATTGAAAATGCAAAAATATATGAAAAATGTAGCAACTGGGGTGGGGTCCGATTGAACATAGCCCTAACGAGTCAGAGCCACTCCAAGGTATCTAGTAGCTCAGTTCGAATAAAAGAGGGAAATACTAAAAATATGAGTATGGAGAATCGCTATTTAAGCCTCCGAGTATAGAAGTGTGGGTACTCTTCTCAGTACCTAAGGAATCCGATTCTGTACTAGATGAAACTTTGACCCCTCCAAGCACAAACATGTTTAAATTGCAATTTACTTCTTTTTCAATGAACAAATAGTTTATAAATATTTTTTAAACATTTTGTAATACAGTAACAAATTAAAGCCACGTATGTTGGCCTAAATTGAATAAATAAAATTAAGAGAATAATAAAACAAGGGCATAAAGATCATAGCCACAACCTGGCCCAAGTAATTTATTCGCTACAAATAAATTTCAAATATTAAAAGTTACTGGCAATAAAGTTCTAAAGAGCTTCCTATCAGGGGAGCATACGCTCGTTTTAAAACGAAGCGCTTGATTCACATTTTTATACGGTCGCTTCAAATCTACTTGTACGGTGTTGTTGGTGGTGAATTTAATAAAAAAAAAAAAACAATAGCAAAGGTTTTCAATATTGAAAATAAATAATTAAATTGCAAACTTTTGACGGATTTAACGTTTTCGTTTTTTTAATTAAATCATTGTACCTTTATTGTTTTCTCGCACTTTCAGAAAACTTTTCTGCTTCTATGCAATTTTTAAAGAAATTCGTAGTTCAGAGTCAGCAGTGTATTAGTTTTGGACGATGCCAAAAAAGCACAGCTATAGTTTGGGATCAAGAAATTTAAATAGTAATGATAATATATTATTATGCACATGATGAACCGCACACACTATATATGTTAAATAATAGGACACAATTTACACGTTAGTAAATCAAAGATTAAAAAAAATTCTCGAACGATCTTCTTTTGTTAAATTTGCTTAAATTTTAAAATTGTTGGATATTTACAAAAAAGTACTAATAATTGAATTAATTAAAAATGAAAAACATTTCATGACATACTCCCTTGGAAATACAAAAAGTAAATAATTTTATTAAAAAAAAATCGTTTAAATATGATAAAACTTACGGTAGTTTTACAAGCATAAGTGTTAATCTACTTACTTCATTATAGTATGTATAAAAACCATCACTAATTATTCTTAAGAGAACTAAAGAAAATACAATATAATTATATGATTTAACTCAAAAATCATCATTTAACGATATTGAGCTTCGTTTGTTTTCCAATTACAATAACTAATTTCTTTCTTCCTGTTTTTTTTTTTACTTTTTTGTTTAAAGTCATATTAAAGTTATTAAGTATTTCCATCTTATTAAATAAATTTAAGAAAACTGAACCAAGCTTTCGCAATAAAAGAAAGAAAATATATATTTTTAACTATCTATTAGTAACAGAAAATTGTCGTATTTTTGTTTTGTTATTTTAAACAATATAATATTGTTGGCTTCTTTTGTTTGTTTATATTCGAAAGAAAGAAGACTAAAATAATTCGACATTCGAAAAGAAACATATTTTCCATACATAAATAATATTGAGAGAATGTTTACAAATAAATTTTACTTTATACAATTATTAGCCAAATTTTACACTAAGAGATGACATTTCTTGTCAGCTGGATATAGCTACCCACCATACATACCCAGTTAATGTTCAATTAGAAATATGTTTTTTTAGGTTGCTTCGTGTGATATATATGTATTTATATTTTCAGAATGCATGTGTATTAAAAAGTTCATTTAAAACAGATGATGTAAAATATCTATAACTTAAATTTTCTTTTACTTTTAATTTTTAAAGACAAATGATCTCTATAAAGACTCATTACATATTTTGTTGTAGAAAATATTGGTCAATCTTAGATAGACAGGAAGCAGTTTCGTCCAAGTACGAGAATTCACCCACATCATCTCAATAGAATAATGGCTACACACAATCCGTAGTGACATCATGGCGTTTGCTTTTTATAAAACAAAGCACTTTCAATCACGCAAAAATTGTCTGATAAATCGCATACAGGAGAAGACTCGATTTAACTAAGCATGAATCATGTAGCTTGATACACACTCGAGAATCGTCCGGTTGAAATACATTTTCCACCTTGAAGATATTATATTGGGGGTTTAAGATTCACATGAATTTTATACGATACTCGTATTCTTGTTTGCTTTATGTTCTAAGGTAAAACATCGTATAGAGTAACAAGGTATGCATACTAATTATTTTGACACTTGAGCTGTGACGTCACAATTCTTATGACGAATTCAGAAAAATTATTAAAATAAATTACTTATTTGGTAACAGCTAAAAAAAAATTTATAATGTCATGGCAATTAAAGTGTCCAAGAAAGCACACTTTTTGTAATCGATCAGGTAAACAATCACAGAAATTTGAATCCGTCCATTGAAGTGTTAATACTTTGTGCATGATTGGTGAGATTAATATAAAATATCTTTAGTACAATCTCGTCTGATGCCGTCAGACGTCCAAGGTTGATCGTCGTTCATACATAGAATAATATACTAAACTGGAAGTGGCATATCTACTGAAAATTTAAGCCACTCGCGAGATGTATTAGTGCGAAATAATTTAACAAAACACTACTACACATCAAGTTTTCGAAACAACATTATTTCAAATTTCTAATATTTATTAAAACCAATAAACTTTAAAAGGTTTCGCTGAGCTCCCGAAACTCTGAAATGTTTACTTTCAGAAACGTCAAAATAATTTTAAAATAATTTAACTCACAGATAAGGCCGCTTCCTATTCAGTTATTTATTCAATGCATTAATATTAGTCATATTTTATATTGTGTATATAGTGAGGTAAAAACCTCTGTCAATTGTGCAAGACTTAATTCACCAATATAGAATGCTTTTCCATGAATTCCACTAAAATATTTAGCTGCATTTGAATCGATTACTGAGCGCTACAATTGTTTTACATATGAATCTCAATACAACTATAGTTGAAGAGGCGACAGCGACTTTTAGGGGGTCAGAAAGTTACCCGGATTAATCACAAAGCTTTCTTTAAGGTAGTGTTCTGGTAGACTTTATTCATAGAAAATATTGGTAAAATGTTAATTGAGTTGTAATTCTAAAATTATAATAATAAAGATATTGAAAATAGGCGTCAATAATTTCCACTATTTAAAAAAAGTTCCAATTACTTTGTGTACCTATAATCATTAATTAAATAGAGCATATTCAAATATAAAACTGTTGAAGAAACTCTTAATCCAGTTCGGCGCCATTGACACTTTAGACTAATTTTCCTTTCTATATACATATTATTGTATTCTTCATCAATTAATAAACTATAATTCGGAAATGGTTAGTTGCCGCCAACAAAAGTTTTTTAAATTAGACAAATTCAATTAACTATTTCCCCGATCTAGCTGTAAGCGCTAAATATGCCACATTTCAAACTTAAAACTCGTCAACACTTCTCAAGTTTGTGTGAAAACAACAATTTAATCCGGTTAAATTTTGGACCCAAAATTTGCTGTCGGCTCTCATTCTATTTAAAACAATTCACTGCAAAAAGTAAATCATATAAAAACAATTGAACACCTACATTTTACTGACATACATAAGTATTTTCTGTATTAAATTATACATAAGTAATGTGCTTATCCTTTGTTAATTTTGATCTTCTATTAAGTATCTCTAGTTGATCTATGTACCCACCGTTTATAGACGTGGCCTTGACCAGGGTCTATTTGAACGTAAGCACTTATTTTTTACCCGCAAAAAAGACACACTGGGTGTATGACACCCACCTACTAAAATTGTCAAAAAATTGATATTATATTTTTTTTTTGTTCATTGTTTAGTTAGTTTAAACAATTTTATATAAAAAAATAATATGAGATTTACAGCAATTTACGTTTTCAGCCGAAATTTTGTCTAAATATATGTACGTATACTGCACCGATGTCTTAAATAAAGCTTTTTGTATTGTATTTGATTTTCATGTAAACATATTTTACAAAACTAAAACAGCTGCCACTCGATTAAAAACGCACAACTATCAAGTACTCGATAATAGTTGTTCGACAATCGAATTATGTGAAGTAAAAACGAAAGTTATCGTTGGGATGATAACTTTCGCTTGATACCGAGTTACATGATTTGGGCTCAGTTTTTCTATGAGTGAGTGAGTCTGTTTGTTAGATATTTCATATTTTAAAGAAATAGAAAATGGAAAATATATATATGTATATATATTAAGCTGAAATTCTAACAAAAAATCTCGAAAATGCTTCCGCTGTTAATTTTCTTAAATTTTCCTTACAGTTCTGTGTATATATTTTTATTTCTATTTTTATTGTTTCCTTTCATTTTTTTCTCTATATTAATATATAATATTTCGTACTTTATAACCTATATACTATTTTGTTTTTGTTTCTGTTTTTCTTCGCATTTAAAAGTTATTTTATTCATTACAAAATTTGTTTTTATATAGTAAGCCATCAGCGTAAGAACTTATACAATTTTGACAATTTATTATAATATTATATTTAATAGGTATATATATACATATATATATACCCTTTTTTCGTTCCGAGCTTTTCCATTTGTTGTATAGTTGATTTATATTCCATGTTGATAAATTATTTATATTTTGTCTCTTATGTTTGTTTGCATTTTTTAACTCTTTTGTTGCTGCTTACTTTTCTTTAGTTGTGTAAGAACATATTACATAAAAGAAATTCAATCACTTCGTATCTTTTTTGTATCCGGTTGACTATTTTCAGTTTGTTCCTCTGAACTTTCACAGTCAAGTGATCTGGAAAATTTAGCATTTCTTTTTCTTTATTTTTCATTAAATAATAAAAAAAAACGCTCAGTGTTAGTCAAAATAGCATGTTATATAAAAATGATTCTAAAGATAATATAAAACTGAACCAGAATGGATAATACTACATAATACGTATAATCCCCCAGAGGAAATCTTAAGGATGACAGAATGAAATAAAAAAAAATTAATTGTGAAAAGACTGCTATTTTTAAATGGAATCAATTGTTGTGCATTTCAGTGTAAATGAAAGAAGAAAATTTCCTACCTATAGGCATTTATTGAAATTTTTCGATGAATTAAGATGAAGAGGTGCAGCAATGCAAAAAGTGGCCCCATTTTCCAGACATTGTATGATAGATTATCATTTTAAACTGATGGCTTTGGGCTTCGTAAATACGATGTGAAAAAATGGTGTTCATGGCTTGTTTTTTTGTTAATGCAATACAAACAGTAGTCCCACCTTCTTACGTTGATTCAAAGAGGCAAGATTTCTCATTGAAAACAGAAATCGCCTGTGAAATTTACCTTCTTGATACAATTTTATTGTTCGATTTTGTGGCAAGATGTTATTGATACAATGTATGCATATATGTATATACAGTCTCAAATGGGTACTCAACCATATAACGGTATTCGTGATATGAATACAGAGTTTCCCCTTGAGCACACTTAGGGAGCAGTATGGTCTCGACAATATTTCGGTGGAGAGCCTTTGTCTGTATAATTTCGGATATTTCAGGATATTTAATAACATAATTGGTGCGGCAATTTTAAGAATGAAGTTATGCCGGGGGATAATTTACTATGCCACCAGCTTATATTACTGACACCACAGACTTTTATATTGCACCTAATCTCCTTCGAACGTTCAACTTCGATAATATATAGATTTATTTTTGCAACCCTATTTCACTTCCTTCGAGGTATCAGAAAAACTGACTTCAACAATTTGATTTTGTTGTGCAACTTAACTCTTTAAGGCAACTTAATAATTGTTTATCCATGCAAACTTTGACCCCGCTTTCATTTCCCCCGTTGAATTTCGAAAATCGGAGAAATACGCGTTCAATCATTTATTTAGTGGATTCTTCGTGCAACGTCTCAAGTTGCATTTAATTTCGCTTGTCAATCCCATGTTGAGAATTACCAAAAATCTTTTTAGTATTTTGGATAATTTAAACCCTGAGGGGGTGAAAAGGGTGTTTAGGTTTGTGTGGCAAATATATAAATAACAAGCGTATCAGCTTGAGATGTTGCAAGCATAATCTTATGACTAAACACGTATTTTACTGATTTTCAAAATACAGGGGTCGAAACTTGAATACATATTCTGTGTGCACAATTATTTTCTTGGTCTATAAATCGAATTTTACATTACCCAATGAGAGACCGTGTATAATTTTACAGTTCCACATTATAGTGAATTTCTGTTTAAATAGCGTTAAGCGAGGGATAAGTGTATTGAACTTCAATTAGAAGCATTTTAGAAATATTCGTAGTATTATATAAAAACTACTTCGTCCAGTTGAATATCATGTTAATTTTGATTATTTCTAAAAAATAATTTATATATTTATCAATTATATGTAATCATTTCAAGTTATTTTAAAATGAATTATGTATTGCGAAGTGGACTCTTTTCATTCATTACTTAGCGTGGAAGATGAAAATGAAACCAATTCGCAGTCAGGACATATGTATGTTTCAAATTGTAAAATAAAAATCTTGATTGGGTTCTCTGCAGTTTTCATCGATATCCAAATTTAATAAGGAAATTGTTTCATTTTCGTTATGCACGAAAATAGCCCTAAAGGCTCTTCAATTCATTTTCTAAACTGTTTCGTAAAAGCTTAAGTGAATTGAATATCGAAGAGCCTTCACATAAATTAGATAAACATAATACTTGAAATGTACCTCTTTGCGCTGCTATATGAGTCACTGTCATTTGTTTCATCATTTACGACAATAGGTGTAATTGGTTTCTCTAAACTGTCTTCAGATCGTGTGCTTTCATCTAAACTATCGAGAACACCTACGAAAAAAAAAACAAACAAAAAACATATTCAATATAAGTTTTTCTTTCTTTCTTAAGCTGTCTAACCATTTCCATTATTTCCATTTGAGGCTCCCGGCGGCTCTAAGTTGCTCTCATCAGATGGCTCTAAAGGATTAGCCGGATCAGAGCCAGCATTTGTTGAATCACCGGCGATGTCTTTTGAATCTTTTGAAACACCGTTCTGTGCTGGTGAAGGGTGATGTGTACCATCGGGCAACTCGTCCAATAATTCAGGTTTCAAATCTGATGCAACGAAATGTGTCCATAAGGCCAATTCAACGCTGTTAAAATTTCATTTTTGTTTAAATTAGTCCTAAATAAGTAATTAAACAATGAAAGAAACAAAATATTACCGATGAGGCGACCACGATGAATTGCTGTCTTTCTCTGAGTTTAGACGTTGCACTGTTGTTTGTATGTGCTGTACGAAATTCAAATATTCCTTTGTAGTGTAGTCAATCCCTTCAATTTCAGGTATCGCCATAAGGCATTCATCTGCCATAAATGGTGCACTGTCTGGAGCAGCAGCTGCAAGCAATGCTGAAGCCATCGTTGTACCCACACCTTTTAAATTTGACAGAGCCGTTATTGCCTGTTCCAAATTTGGTAATTTTTTAAATGCTTTCTTTGTCTCTTGCATAACAGCTCGTGGTGTATTTACTTTTACCAAGTACGATAATTGGGGATAAAATTTCCCGCGCTATAAATCCAAAGAATGACGAAATTAAAATTGAAACAATATAATCAAGTAAAGCTACTCTATTAATAAATGAATATATGCATGCAGGGTGTTCCGCTTAGGTGCTCAATAGAGCAGGAGGTGGTAGTACTCACATAGAAAAAGCAATTGTACTGTAGGAGGAAGGGGGGACACATCAACTGTTTAGGAATTACAGGGTGATTAAACAAACTAGTTTTCACAAAACATCTTGTATCTTAAAAAGTACATGGCGTACGGTCACAGTTAAGAGCTCATTGTATGCGGGACTTCATGGCCTTCCCGACAACTGCTCAACCAGTCCGGTACCCCTCTCCTTTGAGAATAGGTTTGAGAATAGGTTTTGAGCTACTAACTCTTTAACGGCTGCAGATAGCACATAGCACATATGATATATTGGGCAAATTAAAAACGACTGTCTACAGTTTATATAAAAAAAAAGTTATGTTAACGATCGTTTTGCAAAGAAAAAGAAATAGAGGTCAAAGTAAAAAAAACCTAATTTTCAGCAGTTGTTGGAAAGGCCATGAAGTTCTGCATACAATGAACTCTTAACTGTGACCGTACGCCCTGTAGTTTTTAGGACACAGGGTGTTTTGTGAAAAACTAGCTTTTTTCGTAATCACCATGTAACAACTACACGGTTGATATGGCTCCCCCTGCAATTCAATTTTTTGTCTGCTTATTGCCCTCCTACACGGAAACACCCTGTATAGTACTTGTGAGATTTGAGCCTCTATACAAACATATTCTAGCTCTGTGCCCTCTACAAAAAGGCCATCAGCGCAAATTTCCTTAACTTTTCATGAAGAAGCTTCAATCCCATCCCACATACAATATTCCGACAACCAAATATGCCACATACATGTCTACTACCATAACAAAAATGTAATATATGTGGAATCAATATGTATCACATAAGCATAACACATGTAAACAACACAATTTCAAGCCAATCAAACACATAAGTGATCGTATTACAACAGGAATTATGACACAAAAAATTGTAAGAAAAGCAAAATAAAAAGAAAATATGAAAAGCAATTAAAAGCCAGAGCTAAAACAAAGTAAATAAAATGAAATACACACGCAAGCATGTTTTTTCGAATCGTTAAAGAATCGACCGCGATATAAAATGTATCATGTATCTGAAATATAAAACAATTGTGGCCCACATGTTTACGTATGTTTTTTTTTCTTGCTCTGCTACCTTAATTAATTAATTTGAAATTGATAAATAAGCTTTTTTGAATAGGAAATTCATTGTGAACGAATTGGGGATTGAATTGCTGATTTGCAGTTTTTTTGAGTCAATTCCATTATGTGAATTCATGCATTTTTGAACCTGTGCCCAACAATTTCTTTAATAAAATAAAATGTCAGTTCTAATCCAAGTAGTTAACTTCACACAAATCTACTCTTAGAGTTGGGACTGTAGTCTTGGAATTCAAGTCCAACATAAGTCGACAGTGAAGTTGTCAGTTTTGGAAAAAAAAGTGCTGTTTAAAAACTTGAGCTTATTATGAAAGAAAAGAAGAAGGTTTTCAAACGAACCTGAATGAGTTCAGGGAATACGAAGTGGACGAAAAAGTGATTAGCGTTTAACAATAGAAGCATTGGCTAGTAACTACGGACTGAACTGTATTAGGCGCCATCGATCTAAGCAACGGAAAAGGATAAAATAAAAAAAATTTCAACATTGCTAATTACCGATTGTTTCCATTTCATTGTTTGCACCAGCTCCTCGTGTACCATATGGGCATCTTTCCCACGTTGTTTTATTCTTTTCGGTAGCTCATTCTGATACCTGAAATAAAAAAATTTATATATATTCCGACTAAGAGAATTTTTTTTTTCATATTTGTTCTTATATTATATATTATATATAAGTTAAGTGCAGGGCCGCCGAAGTAACTTCGAACGATGTTATATAACGGTATCTGAAGACAATATCGTGCTGCATTTTTACTATACATACTAGTCAAATATACGAATTAAATTTGGTGACTGGTTATGCCTGAACTTTCGGTACTTACGTTAATTACTGCGTGGCGACCATCATAGTGGATCCTGAAATGATGATGGGTCTACAGAGATACTCCCATGGTGGACAGAACACATTTAAAAAGTTGGTTGAGTTGAATGTTAGCATTTCGAATTAATTGAACAGGCCGAGAAATCTGGTCTGCGGTAGGCTTTGAAAATGCAGCACTATTATTTCCAGAGAATATTTTTCACGTATACATATATTTGAGGCCTCTAGTCATATGTAGGCATGCATGGAGAAGGATGCCCTGATAAACCACTTCAAGGATATATTTGATATTTTGAAAGACTATTTACAATGCAACACGTCATTTTAGAAATGAAAAATGAAAATTTGATAAAAATTACCAATAGGAGACTGAAACGCTACCGTTCCAGCAGCAACAGCAGAATTGTAACTTCAAATCGAATGTGCAGAAGCACTTAAAAAGTTTGTTTTTATGTAATCAGTAATTTTTAAGCCGCAATTAAATTTAAAGCAGTGGACGCATTTAATCTAACAGAACTATGGAAATACCAATATTAGTTGAAGGTAAAGGAAATACTTCAGTGTGATGGGTAGCTGGGTAATGGGGAATTGCGAAGAATAGAAAACTGAATGACTCACCTCAGGATTGTCCTAAACATATTTATTAGTTTACACAAAATGGTCAACCTCAGCATCACAACACCAACAGGTACGCTGGAAGTCCTACTGAACTTCATAGCTCTACACCTTTGCTGATTAACACAACTTTTTTTTTCTATAAAAACTGTAAACTATGGACTTTCCCCTTTAATTTGACCTATTACATATCTGTGCTAACTGTAGACGTCAGTTATTAGCGCATAACCTATTCAGGTCATACCGAAATTAGGCGATATATTTTTTTAAATGACGTGATTTCAGTCACTAAGGGAACAAATTATCCTTGAGAATAGGTTTGAGAATAGCTTTGAGAATAGGTTACGAGCTAATAATTCTTTAACGGCTACAGATTGCATAAAGGTATAATAGGTCAAATTAAAGAGGAGTGTCCATAGTTTACAGTTTAGAGTTAGAAAATCTGAAATTCTTAGTTTAGAGCACGATAACTGAGCGGGGAGGAATACGGAGCTGATTGAGCAGCCATTGGAAAGACCCTGAACTTCTGCATACAATGAGATACTGACACTGACCGTACACCCTGCACTTTTCAGATACAAGGTGTTTTGTGAAAACCTAGCACATTTTCTTAATCATCCTGTAACTCCGAAACTGTTTGTCTAGGTGAGCACTATCAACTAGAGCTGAAAATTGGATCCGCATTTGCTAATATACGGATATCTGCAAACTATCCTATTCCTGAAATCCGGATGGGGATCCTAACTATTCGGATTTGATTCCAAGCTATGCGGATCCCGACTATAAGACAAATGGGCTCAAAATTTCATCCAGTTTGCAATGCTTCATTGAGAAAATATCAATTTCATGATATTTGCATAATATATGCAATCTGGAGGAAAATTTTGAAACTTTTTTGCTTAGTCTGTCTGGATCCGGATAGCTTGGATTCGGTTAGTTCGGATACCCGGAATTGAATAATCGGATCCTAATTATTCCGTATAATCCGGGTAGCAAATTATCGGGATACTTTCAGCTCTATGGATTACCATAAAGGAAACACCCTGTATTACATACATATGAATATATTTTGAAAATTTTGCGAGAAATATTTCTACAGTTTGGAAGCTAATAATGTTGGAGAAAACGTGCATTGCTACAGTGACACACAAGCACGCCAAAAGCTGAGACATGTTATCTCCGTCTGATATGCTTATAGAAAATAGGCTCAAACATGTTGTGGATCCATTAAAAAAAAACTGAAATATAAGCCACATCAAATGGTATCTGAAAAGAATATTTTAGTTCGCGGTGGCAAGAGCTTCTTATCTTAAAAATATGGAGACGATCAGACAAATATAGGATCGACTGACATATAACAATATTTCAAAGAAGCCTTGATGGCTAAAACCTGCAACACACAGAATACAAATTAACGAGGTATGAGCGTCCCACACATAAATTGAATTTTGAGCGTCATCTAAAACCATACCCAAAATACGAAAAATAAAGTTGTAATTGTTTAATAATAGTGTAATAATTTAAATATCTTTTATGGAAAATCAGTTCGGTATTAGACGAAAGAGCTTTACATATTTTGATATTCTTATTTGAATGTTCTTCATGGAATTATTGGCGGTGGCTTTTACGGCTCTTAAATGAAAATTGTATCTGGTCAGTCACATGAAAAAATTAAGTGTGAAAAGTGTAACATAGGTGACGTGGTGACTATCAGAATAACGCCCATTAGGCTGTATTTATAGTAAACGCATTCATTTTAAAACAAAAAATACATTTTCTCTAATGGATATTCAAATCAGAAAATTCAATTTATCTCCGCTAGGATATAAAAATTGCGCTTATTTTAATTAAATCTAGTCGAATTAAATTATTAAAAATTGGTACGTCTTTTAGAAATAAACGGTGCAAAAATAACACCCAAGTGTCAAAAACGAAACATGTCGTTCGAGAGAGAGAGAGAGATAAAAAGAAGCTTGTGTCGTAGCTTTTATAAAACCTTGCTCACTATAGCAACGAGGTCAGAATACTGCTGCCAGACGCCAGTGCCAGCAAAATAATATCGATTCCGACCAATTTCAAGTTGGTATTCAAAGCAGAGGCAGAAGAAAGTTTATCGTGTTCCGAAAGAGCATAGAAGTGTAGAAGTATTCAACTGAGCATATGAAAAAGCGTTGAGCACAAAAAGCTTTTATTTCGTGAAGAATCAATTGCTGTTGACTTCACACACGGAAAATATCGATGATTCACACTTACTAGTTACTCTACTCAACTCAGTCGAATGACGGAGAAACGCATCATCGCATATTTCATCGAATTATTTAGTAGAATTGAGGAAAGAAATGAGAATAGAAAAAACGTAGAATGACTATGCCAAAGCACACATAGCGACCGCAAGCGCAACTAAAAGCAAACATTCGATACACACCAATGAGGCTGGGGATAGGTTGGTTGATTTTTCTCAATTTTAAGAGGATGAGTTTACTTGGTACCCATGGTACATGATATAAAAGTAGCAAGGTAGGTTCCATCTGAGGCACAAAACGTCACTAGTTGCCAAATTTCCAAGGAAATGTATGGAATCTTTTTATTTTTTTTATTTTTTGCATATTTTATCACAATTAACCATTTTAAAAGATTTCCGTTGGTTAACTTAAATGTGCAATTAAAAACTCAACTCGATTTATGTGCGAGATTTCTTAATAGCTGTGCCAACTGATGACGCAATAAAAACTGTTTCTCTCATACTTATTACTTTTTATACCATCCGCATGGTATAAAGAGTAATAAGATAAGGCCTAGGCACAATTGCAACGGCGACGGCAAACGGCAGACTAATGCAGTAATAGGAACAATTTTCTCCAGGAACGTTTTATGGAACGTGTATACATAGGAATCTGCAGCTGCCGTCGCCCGTCGGCCTATCTGGCCATCGTAATAAATTAATTGAATTTCGACAGCGAACTATCAGCTGCTTGTAAGAATTTGCTCTCTTCAAACCAACATGGGCTTATTTCGGGCAGGCACTAACTTGTTGGAATTTGGCTCGGATACCATTGACGGTTTGGCAAAAGGCCATCAGATTAAATCCGTTAACGATTGTGAACAGGTACAAGGTGCCTTCAAAATTTTTAAAATTGGTGCAGGAGCAATAATCTGGTACTCAATAGCGACAAATGTGAGGTTACGACTTTCCATAGGAATCAAGACACAAATTACTTATGATTATGAGTTCTCGCATTCCTCGATTCGCCGTGTGGACTCTGTCTGTAACTTGGTTGGGTGTCAAATGTGACCACAGATTGAATTTTATCTCCAATATAAACTGTATGGTATCAAAGAGTAGTTCTATGCTGGGTTTTATAAAACTTTGGTCCCGAGAGTTTTCGAATCCTACCATAACATTGCGTTTGTACACTTGCTTCGTGAGACCACTTCTTGAATACGCTAGCCAGCTCTGGTCTCCATTTTACGGTACACACATCGACCATATCGAGTCTGTTCAGAGAAACTTTTTACGATTTGCTCTCAGGCACCTACCCTGGAATAGTTCATTAATTCTTCCACCCTATGAGGATCGCTTGAAGCTTTTAAATATACACTCGCTTGAGAAACGTCGTATGGTTACCGATATAATAATAAAAACACAGTTTATCGCGTTAATTCGATCCATATCACTTCTTTAATGTCCTAAGTAGGTATATCAAAACCAGTTTGACAGTACCTACAACTGAATTAAAGAAATGGCTGTGGCTGCTGTTTATAATGAATCATTATAGACTGTGTGTCTAGGCCCTAGACTCTAGGGCATAAGATAGGTATAAGCTCAGACATCGATGGATGGACTAACAAATGATGTATGAGAAGAGCTCATAGCAAACCTCACCGATCTCGGCTAAAAATATCATGGATACGAACCAAAATTTTTTGTTAACATTTTTTCAATGTAGGCAAGAATTCATTTTTTTCTTAGAATTTTAGTCGACCATATTTCATCAGAATTCGTGTGCTTTATTGGCGATTCAATCAAGTTGTGTCTGGGCAGTCTTTTCTTAGAATTTTAGAATTAGAATTTAACATTATAAGTTTATCTATGCTATGCGATCGGGGTAAATACCCGAAGCTGTTATAGTATAGACAAACTAATGCATACAATGACTGAGCAAGAAGAACAATATAAAATCATCGATGCCTAGACCTAATGTAAGAAAGCCTTCAAGTTTTTCTTAGAAATTTACTGGAAAGTTTTATGAATTTTTGGAAGTCGACAACCTATCTGAAAATAACTGGTCACCAAAAAATAAAAATTCTGCCGAAACATTATCTGTAAATTGCTAAAAAGAAATTGAGGGATTTCTACATCACGTCAAGGCATCGTACAAAATTCTCGCGCCATACACTATGCAGTTAACAATTACCATGTTTACATGCAGGGTAGAAATATTCAGTCGAGATTGAGTTGAGTTTTCGACTCGTGTTTTTGAGCACGCAGCGCAGGGTTAAGAGATTGAGTTTATGGTATTTTATAAAAGTTATAGATTTTGTTTAAATAAACAAAATAAACTCACAATAAATATACAACATATCAAAACTTTCGATTAAAGAGCAAAAAAAAAAAATCCCAACTGACTACTCAATCCGCGTATATAGGACACCATTTCGACTCGAATACGCCAGCCAAGCGTGGTCGAGTCGAGGAGTCAAGTCGACCCAATTTCAACTCTATATTTCAACTATATATGGAGTTGAACCTGAGTTCAACCATGGTTCAACCCTGCAAGTAAATATTGTAATAGAAAGCTCGACACCGGAAAGTGGATATTGTGTATTATCCTTGCGTATAGTGTTTGCGAAACGCAATTTGACTTAGTACCTTGTTGTATTGTAGAGGCGCTACTACTGCAGAGCAGACGTAACCAAAGGGTAAGCCAGCAATTTAAAATCAGCGAAGTCTGGACCTGATGTAGTTAAAGCCACAATTTTTTCTTAAAAATTTACTGGAAAGTTTTTCCTTAGAATTGTTAAGCATTGGAGGCCGACAACAGCGCACATTGTATGATTTAATCTGAAAATAACTCCAGTCGGTGCCTAGACTGAATAAAAATTTCTCCTGAAACATTTTCTGTAAATTTCTAAATTTGCTCATCAAGAGTTTGTGCTCATAAAAATTATTAGTGGCCCAAGCAAACGTTGTCGGTCTCCAACAATTCATAACAATTCTAAGGAAATATTTACAGTAAAGTTCTAAAAAAAAAATTGCGGCCTTCCCTACATCAGGTCCAACCATCGTGGATTTTATATTCTATCGAGGCGATGTCTACTCCCAGCCTTTGATCGAAACAAGCAATTCCCAGATATCGACGGTAGTTCTAGAAAGTGATGTATGGAAGAGCTCATAGCAAACCTCAATAACCACCTGATCTCGGCTAAATATATCATGGGTACGAACCAAAAATGTTTTTCAATATAGGTAAAAATTCATTTCTTTCATAGAATTTAAATCGACCATATTTCTTCAGAATTTGCGTGCATTATTGGTGGCTGAAGACCATTCGAACAAGTTGTGTCTGGACAATCTCGCTTCGTGGAAGTTGGATTGATTTGGTTGTTTGGGTTTGTTAGCTAAAATTTTTCATGAGCGTAGATCTAGGTACCTACATGAGCGCGGATTTTTGTCTCAGGCCTTTATAAATTGTTTTCAACATAGGAAAGAATTAATTTATTTTTTAGAATTGAAATCGACCATATTTCTTCAGAATTTATGTGCATTAGGGAAAAATTTATGCCATTATATTAAAAAAAAATTGTTAATACGTATAAGCAACAAATTGTGGATAAACTTCCGCTCCTTAGTTTTAATATACTCGTATGAGTGGTTTGTCGCATGTTTTTTTTTTCAGAGCGGGTTATCGAACTGTAAAAATGATTACTCTTGTATTACTTTCCTAAACTCTTGTATGGCAGTCCTACTCACTTGTCTTGTCAGTTGTCGCGGTTAGTCGATATAAATTGATTTTAATTGTAGTATTAAGCTTGCATATCTGAAGGTTTATTGTATGTATGAAGTAGTATATGAGTCAGCTGTTTACAGTCCAGAAGAGTACAAAGTGTTACGAAGCATTCAAAGGGTGCTACACTTTAGAAAAATATCGTTGATCGTTCTTTACCGATCGTTTTTGTATTTACAACATTATTTTCACATTTTCAAACTTTTGCAAAAACAAACGCAAACAAAATTTCATTTCGCATAGTCAAAGTGCTCTCAACTCCAAATAATAGTGAAAACGAAAATATTCTTATGGCAATATGAAGGATTGCCGATTTTATCAGTTTTCTCACTAAAGATAGAGTTAAATTAGAACTTTGGACACGAGGCTAACGTCGCGCTCAATGAGTTGAAAAAAAAGTTTGCTGTCAAATTAAAATCGTTGATATTTCAGATGTGTCAAATTTGTTTCCAACTTTTTGATATAAGGTCTGTTTATTGTACTCGAAAAAAGTTCAGAGCAGAGCAGGGCAGCTCAATTCAGCTTAACTGTCATATTAAAAGTAGAGCAGAAAAAAGCAAGAAGAAGCAGGCAGCTCATGAAACACAAATTTTCTGAGATCTGTCACCAAAAAACACAATTGTTTAAATTAATGCAAGATTAATGTAAAGAAACCTTTTTTTCACACACAAAAACACAATTATTATTTAAATTAATCCAGTAGAAAGTCCAAAAAAATTTTTTCTTCACAAAAAACGCAATTATTCCAATTGTTATCAGAACTGTCAACACAATTTACAGTTGTCACATGCCTGCTCTAAGTTACTCCTTCGAAGAAAGTAGAGCAGAAAATCTTGCCCTAGGTTACTCGAGTTTACTTTAAAGCAGACTCATTAAAGTTCTGTTCACTTTAGAGTACTTTAGAGCAGTGCTCTGAATTCATTAAACACGGTTTTCTGCTCTTTTCTGCTCCTTTCTGCTCTACAGTAACCTAGAGCAGCTCATTAAACAGACCTATAAATTACTTTGTGCTTTTCCATTTCCTCAAGCAACTATCAAATTCTACTTTTACCTTCGGGGAAAAAATTCACTAAACCAAACCAGACTACATAACAATCTCTCAAATTATTTTAATTTTTCTTAACTTGAGGCATTTGCGACCAACTTTTCCGTAGCAGACATCGTGTGCGGTGGTAATTAACCCCTGGACCAGAATGCAACGTAGCCAGCACGCAAGCAGAGTAACTAAACATCACGTCGGAGTAAGTTATAAGGTAATGCCTTGCAGTGAGCGAAATGAACGTAGACAACGCAATCATGACGCAGAAGTTGGTCAACTTTCAAAGCAATTGCCGCACTGACATTAATATTTTGTTTGTTTTAAAATTTTGATGTTGAACAAATGGAGTTTCGAAGAAAATTTAATTATGGTGAAAAAATAAAAAAAAAAAAAAAATTTTGGTCTCAATTTATTATTAATACAGTTAACAAAACTCGTTGAAAATTCATCTTGATGCAGTCACCAATGGCCTTTCTGTTCAGCATGTTATAGACTATGATTTACACACCTCATCACCGCATTTGAGCGAGGTGGTTGCACTGCATTCTGTTCCAGGCATAACACTCCCTATATAAGAAGCATACATAAGGGGATGTCCAAATCTTACTTAACCCTATTATAAAGAAGGAGAAACGGTCTCCCGAAAGATACAAAGCTGCTTATATATATACAGCTTATCCGCCCAATCATTTGCTATTACTTCCCCTTCTGGCACACCATCTCGCCACTGAAAGAAAGATCTTACGGGCCTGTACAGGATTGGACAGGAGACCTGTAGGACACTACTTTCCTAACACCCTTTTGTACAACAGTGCAAACATCACTCCAATCGAGGACTATCTCTCGCGGTCAAACAACTTGAGAAGATCTCTCAACACCCAAACTCCTCATTAGCCGCCAGATTTCAACGCAACTTCAGGTTGAAAACTTCCACTACTTATCACCTCTTCAAAGTATAAACTCGGAAACGAGAGAAATTTATTACCTGAGCGAAAGATTTACTTTCTTCACTAGCACAGGAAGCCACCATCGTGGATAGGACATTATCTGGCGCTGCTCGACCATCGTGGGACTTATCATCACTGGACCACTCAGGACCTTCGGAATATTTCTCACCTTGTAGAAGGTAACGACAGTCATCAACCTACAACAAGTTAGAGAAATTTCTAACATTCCGCTACCTCCCACACCCATCCAACTTCTCAATTCCATTGAATCAATATACACCAAAAGAAGAATACAGCTTGCCGGCTGTCGCGCAACAAGCTGAAGTATTCATCGTCATCGCGAAATCCAAAGATTTTGTGTTATTCGAACAATTAAAGTGTAAAATTTGTGAAACCTAGGCCAAAATAAAAGCCTGTACGTAAATCTTTTCAAATATCCCGGGATATCGGTTCGGTTTTAAAATATCGTCTGAATTCGTTTTGTTTCGATAATCGCGTGTGAAGGACTCTGATTGATTGATTGGATGTCCGAATCTAATAGTGAATTTTTTCTGCGACTCGGTGTAACCACCGCCACCGAATCTTCATTTCCCGGCTATTTTCTGCCCGCCACACCAGTAGGGAAGAAAGGAGCACGAGCATTCAGTGGCATTGTGAACACCAAGCCGCAGAAAATAATTCACTTAAGTCTTCGCCTTATTATAACAGCTTGTGACGTATCGCCGAGTGAAGCTGTATCCGAATCCATATCCGTGCCATCGAGCTTTGCCACACGCGGAAGATTTTAGGCAATTTTTACGTGTGACAAGTATTCGGGGTAGGAAAAATTTCGTGCTACCAAGTTTCGATCGGGAATATGGGCAGCATACCAATCCTACTGCAAACAGATTAGTTCCGGCCATTTTGAAATTGCGAAATTTCTGATTGGATGGCTAATACAGATGTCTACCTGCGATTTGATGTGATAATATAATTATTTAATAATCATTACGTGTTGAATTTGTGATACAGTTATTGTTTATATGAAAAACGAAGGAAATTCCTTCCTTACCTAAAAATTTCTCGTGTGGGAAGACCCTATAGACATCTGGTTAGTTTGATCGCCGAGTAGAGAATCGAATTGGGTTATTTAAATAGGCAACATAAGGATAGACAAGAAATACCCAGCTATCGAAGATGATGTATGAAAACAGCTCGTAGCAAATCTCAATATTTCACTGATCTCGGCTAAATATACTCGTATTATGGGTACGAATCAAATTTTTTTGTAAAATTCATAAAGTCAATGTAGGCAAAATTTCATTTGTTTCTTTAATTCGTCTGCATTATTGATGGCTGAAGACGGTCCGAACAAGTTGTGTTTGGGAAGATAAACATTTTTGTGAATACAGATAGCCATACATTTTTTCTTAAGAACTTACTGAAGAACCAACCACCTTATTCTTCAGCATACATGCAGTCGAAAATAGTCCAAATGAAATGAATATTGAGAAAATAGTCCAAATGAAATGAATATTGAGATTCAACGGAAAAACTGTTCGGTTACATTGATTATGGAGTAAAATATAGATATCTATATTTTCAGGTGTACGAGTTTTCTGTGTTATCCACATGGCGTTAGAATATTATATCAAAAAAATCGACTTTGCCTCGACATGACCTAATCGGAGGGTAAGTCAGCAATGCCTCGCTCAATATAAAATCAACGATGCCTTGACCTGATGTGGGGAATCCTTCAAATTCCTTTTAGAAATTTACAGAAAATGTTTCCGTATTCACTTTGGTGGCAGGCTGGAGATATTTCCAGATACAATACTTTGATGTGTGTCACTAATGGGAAGGAACAAATTTCCAGTAAATTTCTTAGAAAATATTGAGGGTTTCTCTACATCAGGTCGAGCGATCGTTGATTTTATATTGGAGCGAGACGTTACAGAATTTTGCTCTACTTGCCCAGTCTGTGTATGTTATTTGTTTGCCTATGGCACAGTATATTTATACAGTACAGCAGCTTAATACAAACTATAGGACAAGTTCGGCATAGGGGCTGAAGTGTAATCCAGAGATCTACAGTGGCACGAGTCTTATAGACTGCCTGACAAATGCAGTGTTTTTCAGGCAGGGCTCGCAGCGTCTTATCAGGCGGCAAGATTTGTATCCATATGCAGAGAGCCCTCACGGCATATATAGGCATATAAACTGATAGCCTTCAAGGTGGTGGATGCTATGATGGTAAGATCAACATTGGTGCAGTTATGCAAGACTAGCCTTGAGGTATTGACTCTAAGGCACGAGGTGACCCCATGCTGGGTACCTGGCCATAAGGATATCTCAGGCAACGAGGTGGCTGCTGAGCTGGGCTCTGAATTGGATAGCTCCGCAGCGGTAGCTTCTGGAACAGTAACAGGAAAAGGACAAGGGAGCTGCTTAATGGGAGCAAAACAAATACCAAGAATCTAGTAGGAGTCATTACGGGTCACTGGGCCATAGGTGACCATGCTAGAAGACTGGGTATAGCGGCGAACGATATCTGCAGGAGCTGTAAGGATTCGGAAGAAATCGAATCCGTCCAACACGTGCTTTGCGAATGCCCCGCTCTGATGAATAAAAGAAGTATGCTACTTCTTTTCAAGTCTGGGCGAGCTGCAATACAACGAATTCAGATATATCCTGAGTTTTACCTAACCTAACCTAATCTAGTACAAACTATTGAAAAGTAAATTTCAGAATTTTAATTTAAAACAAAAACCTCAAAATTTTTCCCATAAGAGGGAGCTATTAAATATGATACGGAACCAAATGGGCGAACAGTAGCTTAGTTGCACAATCTACGGGAAGAAGTATTAGTTTTATGTATGTACGGCAAAAGTACTTACAAATGGATTGATCCATAAACTAAGCATCTATTTGACCATAAAGTGGAGTTCGTTCATAAAGATGCCATGGATGGTGTAATAATGTTTGTGACTGTGTTAAGAGTTTTACCAAACCGAATGACATGGGAAGTGGAACAGAAAAAGGGCGTGTTGCTAAACTAAGAATCTTTAAGATCTTCAAGGCAAAAGTGTTTGTAAAAGTCAGAATTTCTTAAACGTCACGTGTTGCTAAACTCAGCCTTATGAATTTTTTAAAAAAAAATCCAGGGCGATGCGAACGCACCTGATTATCTTGATATATGTGTGTGAAGCATGATTTTGTGTTTACTTTCATTAGAATCGTGGGGCTTTCCAAAATAACTTCATATAATTCAGAGCTTTTAATAGTCTGATTCATTTTTAAATTTTATATGAAATACTCAAAAACAAGATGACTACAATACTTGTCAAAACTATAACGATGTGAGCTACCAAGTGTTGTAAAACTCAGTCTCAATCACGTTCAGGTGGTTCAGTTGACATCTGACTGACATGCAGAAAAACTCTTTAACAACATGCCCATAGCGACACGTTTATGCATGCTATAAGTTCTATTTCTTCCACTTTCGATTTACATAGGAACCTTTGCATTAAAATTAACTAGTATGTTAGTTTAAAACTATTTAAAGAGAAAGTATAGTCATATATAGAGGTATCCTACTCAACTGAAAGTTTTGACAGCGCTGTTCTACTGTATGAATATACCGTGCCTATGGTTTGGAAACATAAAAAAGATTTAGAGATCTATTAAGTCGGTCTGACTATTGTACCAATTCATGTCGGCGTGCACTCGTTGTATGGTGACTGGATAATACTTCCCAAACCATTAAAACAGAAATCTATATGTGTGCGTTGGGAGTCCGTTCTCTAAAATGTTCTATATTAATACTTATGGAAAAGTACCAAACATTAACTTTATACATGCTATACAGGCTAAACTACTATCCATACAGGAAAATAGTATTCTAGTAATTTACAGCTTGGTTCCTTACCTTCCCAAAACTGCACTTACTACCTATATACCTTACTTAACAAAATAATAAAATAGTTTTGATTACAAAGTAAAGTTACCATTTTACGCTCGCTAATTCTCAGCTGAGTAATAATTGCATGTGTTTATGTGCAGCCGGAGTTCGAATCTGTAGGCAGCTACATTCAAAATCATCAGCCCACGGTATGCCATGACGGCACAGCGCATATCCATACAATGATTATATACATATAATATAGATACAATGATTACTAAGAGTTTTTATTTGAGGAATCGTAGTCATTTGGTTCAAATAAATTTTTTTAAATAATTTTGTTAGGAAAGGTATAAAAATCTTATTTCGATTCGGAAGATAAGAAAGCAAGCTTTAATTATCAGAAGACCATTTTTCTGTATGAATAGTAGTTTAGCGCGGAGGAGCTATTCAAATCAAACTTTCGTTTGTTTTACATAAGAACACTGCAAATATTTTAGAATGTTAGGACTCCGTTGGGGCTTTGATGGAGTAGTGAGGGTATCTGTTTCATGGCTTGTGAAGGGTTTTGATGAAGCATGCAATAATCACAAGCTCGGTTGGATGTACATGCAGGCAAATCGCTGTTGCATATATGACCCTTGTATGTAGAAGTGCTTGTTGTATAACCGTTGATCCGATTTCATTTTCCTTGCACTTTTCATACAGTGAGCACCATTTTTTTTTTGTAATTATATTGTACAAAACAAATCTTTTTTTTTATGGGACAAGGAAAGTAAAAATTAAGGTAATAAAAAATTACAAAAATGCGGAGTGCATTTAAAACAGAACATGAAAAGAACAGACATTCTTTACACTTTATTTTTAAAATTTTTCAAAGATATTACACAGTCGACAAAAATGCACATGGAAAATAGACTAATGTACGGAAGAAATCAGCAGTAACAGTGTGTGCTTAAGGCAAAAACACAGTGAGAGCGACGCAACAAAACCGCCGTATATTGGTTGGTGTCAAAGATTCGAATATATGGAAGTCCCATATACTTAAACACAATGAGGGTGACGCGACAAGTTGCCAACAAAAAGTTTGGGAAAATCTCTAAATTAGTCGCCACCATAATTGAATTTGTGTGGACAGTGAATAATTGACATTCATGTTATGTGGATTTGGATATTAATGTAAAGAATAGCAAATTAATAAGTAATAGCACAAATAAGTAAATATACAGATAACGAATCGAATAGGAAAATTGAAAACCAGATGTCAGACACATGTTGCGCGTCACTTAAAAAACTTTCAACGTCTTGCTCGAATCGACGATGTAGGACGGCCTCAATTCTTTCTTAGAAATTTACTGAAAATTTGTTCCAAAGTGAATAAAATTTCCACCGAAACATTTTCTGTACATTTCTAAAAAAAATCTTATTGAATATTTACGCGGCTCAGCTCATAAAAATTGTTGTTGGCTTCCAAAAATGCGTATAAATTCTAGGAAGAAATTTCTAGTAAAATTCTTAGAAAGAATTAAGTCGAGTCATCGTTGATTGCATGTATTGATTCGTATATTGGAGCGGGGCATTGCCGTCGACCTCGGCCAATGCATAAAAATTCCAAGGAAAAAATTTCCAGTAAATTTCTGCTTAGCTTTATCTACATCAGGTCCAGACATCGCTGATTTTATTTTGAAGCGAGGCAGATTGCTGGCTTACACTTGGTTACGTCTGCCTCTGCTCTGCAGTAGTAGCGTCTCTACAACACAACAAGGTACTAATAACTAAATCAAATTGCGTTTCGCAACCACTATATAGTTCTATACACAATTGTTGTAAATTACAGGCAGACAGCAGCACACCTGCTATCTTTAATTTGCTCGGAGCACTCCGAGCGCTCTTAACACCGATTTCTTGTTGTATCTTTATTTACTTTCCGAGTACTCTGAGCGCTCTGTACGTGTATCTTTATTATTGCTCAGAGTGCTCTAACTGATCGTAGATAAACCTTGGATAATTTGGAGCAATCCGTACCAATAGAGCGCACAAAAATCCTATTGAAAATGTGAATACTTTTTTAAATTCCATATTTCCTTCCGTTCCTTCACCCCTTACTTATTTTTATAACTTTATTATTTATTTATTTTTATAAAGAATTTTGTATTATCAATAGATATTTCACAAATCATAAGTGTTGCCAGTATAAAAAAAAACTACCAGAACACTCAGGATTTGTATCTTTTTTCAAGAGTGGTCTGATCTGAGCGTTCTAAAAAATCTGTTCGATCTCGGAGCGGAAAAAAGATACACGCCCCTTGTATGATTGCATCTGAAAATAACTCTAATTTTTAAGGAAAATTGAGACCTTTCCTACATCATATCCAGCCATCCTAGATTTTATATTATATCGAGGCGTTGTCTACTTCCCAGCCTTTGTATATTTTTAGTTTGGCTGTACTCTTACGGCTTATCCCTTGAACCCCTTTGTCCATACTTCAGTTGCGCAGCTTTGCTTTTAGCGAAGCGTGAGCAAAACTGTTCAAAATGATAAGGGTGAAGCCATAACAATTCTAAGAAAAAAGTGCGGCTTTCCCTACATCACGTCCAGACATTGCTGATTTTATATTAGAGCGAGGCATTGCTGACTTGGCTTGGTTACGTCAGTCTGCAGTAGTAACGCATCTACAACACAACAAGGTACAAGTCCAATTGCGTTTCGTAATTACTATATAGTTCTATATATGTTACTGAACGCTACGGTAAGCAAACAACTTCCGATCGGTCAGTTGCGCCTTTAAGTGGGTGTCTACCAGGAGCGGCATTTTTAAATTGCAGCTGCGCGACTGCTCTTGCCAAATTAAATCTATAAGCACAAATAAATAAATATACAGATAGCGAATCTAATAGGAAAATTGAATACCAGAAGTCAAACACATGCTGCGACTCAAAATAATTTGCAACGTCTTGCTCGAATATAAAATCGAAGATGTAGGAAGGCCTCAATTCTCTCTTAGAAATTTGTTCCTAAAGTGAATAAAAATTCTACCGAAACATTTATCTTATTGAATATTTACGCGGCTGCCGCTGCGCTCATAAAAATTGTTGTCGGCCTCCAAAAATGCATAAATTCGAAAAAAAAATTTCTAGTAAATTTCTAAGAAAAAATTGAGGGTTTCCCTACATTAGATTGAAGCATCGTTGATTGCATGTATGGATCGCATATTGGAGCGGGGCATTGCTGTCGACCTCGACCAATGCCTAAAAATTAGAAGGAAAAAATTTCCAGTAAATTTCTAAGATAAAATTGTGGGAGCGTGGGGCCGCGTTCATCCCGTAAAAGATACACTTGGGTATGGGGCGCCTGAACATTAGAAACATTTTCTGTTGATAACAACATTTCTTAGCTACAATTTTCGTCGTAGCTAACTAACCCGGGGATTACACGAGTCAGTAGAACTGACTCTGACAGCGATTGACACTTACACAGGCTCGTGTAAACCCCTACTGACTACTCTTTTTTACTGACCAGTCTGTACTGACAAGATTTCTGACGAGTCAGTACGGACTAGTCAATAAACTGTCAAACGTACAATTAAGATGGCGGAAATTGAAAATAAAATGTAGATGCTAGTGGATATTTGTGTTTATATTCCTAATCTTTTCTCTTTTGAGTGGGAAATGACTGAAAAGTGTTTAACATACATTTTATTGTTTATTTTGTAGAGAATAAAGACAGATTAATGAAGAAATTGTTTGATATGCATCTAGAAGAGGAATGTCTGCACCGCTTGACATTTTATTATGAACAGACTGGTCAATTGATAGAATGCAAATCGTTTTTTGTCAGTAAATTTGACAGACGAAATCAGGACTGTCCGTCAGTTCTATTGACTCGTGTAATCGTTGAGTAACTTGGGTTACCAGAAATGTTGATAAGGCTTTCAGTTTTCTGATATGCGTATCTGTATATTTACTTATTTGTGCTATAAGTCAACCAGGAGCGGCGCGGCTATTTCTGAGATTATTCAAGAACACAAGTTTGCCGCTGCCACTGGCGGCAAAATGTCGTTTTCATTCGAAATAAGTCCGCACAATTCGTTAAATGATGCTTTTTACATTCTTAAGTATTTGTAATCGAACCCAATCACTTTTCCCTGTTTTTCTTAACCAGACTTCTTCAACTTCTTCATCGGAACTAAAGTAAGCTACACTATATTTTACCGTGTGCCACCGCGCCGCTCCCGGTGAGACCCGGGCTTTATTCGTCTGATTGCTTAAAAATTCAATTTATTGTTCTCTTTGGTATATTTTAGTTTATCAAAGCCTAACATTTTGTGCATTTTTTTTGTCTTTTTCCAGTAATCCGACACTTTCCTGGTCTGATATCTGCCGTATACTGTAGGTATTTGTAAAAAATAATATCTTCTTATACTCGGTCGGGGTCCAGTGGCTTAGTCTCTTATTTACTTAAAGTTAAACTAGATACCTACTGACTAAAGTATAAAGAAGACTTTCTACATACCTTGGGTACAGACAACAAAATTCTAGCTCTTAAGACAACGTGTTTCCGAACTATTGTGGACAGATATAATTGATATACCAAAGTATATTTTAAGGTGAACAACCATGATAAATTTCTATCATTTGAATACCTACCTGTCTTCAACTTAAAATCAATTATGTAACAAAGAAATGGTGCGCAGTATACTACAATAACTGAATTTTACAATATAGGTTCGTCCGGTGCCAGTGGAGTGACAAATGTTGTTGTAATAACCTCTCTATAGATGGCGGCATAGGTAAAGGTAATAAAAACATTATTATCTGGGAATTTTCTCGCAAGTTGTTTTAAAACTTAATATGAAATGAAAACTTTGTACTGGAAACGTTTTGTGAAAATTTCAAAAATTTTACTTATTTTAACTGCACTTGTTATCACCAGGTATAAACTTTGAACCTTTGCAAAAATCTAAATTGTATCATTCAGCTCCAATTTTTGAATGATCAAACATAGCAATTACAAAGGAAATTGTATTTTCCTAAATTTTCCCAAATAGTATTCAAACCCTACTAGAATCTTACTTCGGATTTTCCAATACAATACAGATGTTGTATTTTGTATATAATATATAATGAGCAACTTTTGTTCATTGAAAGTGGACAAAGGAGTGCATTGTTCTGTGGCTCGTTACCATATTGTATTTGTGTACACATAAATTAGAACATTTATTCCATTTCATCTGATAGAAACCCATTTAAATGCTTTGAAAAAATATTTAAGAATATCGTTGTAAACATAGCTATGAACAAGAAAAAAAAAGTTTCAACTAGGTATAAACATATTTTTGACTTACCAATCGTCCAAACGTATCAGCTCGTCGGGTTTCTTACTACGTTTCTCTGCCTTTATTTTCAACACTTGTGGATACAATTTTAAGCAATAATCAAATTGTTTAGAGTTTCCATGGGCAAAAAATGATGCGGTATCTTTAACGGAAGCCATTTTGCTGTATTTTTTATATATATATGTAAAAGAATCTATACGTGGGTATATAAATTATATTGTCCCGTCTGTGAATTTTCTTTTTTATTTTCTTCGATCTAAAAATGTCTTGATGGATAATTCCGCGAATATTATTATTATTGTTTTGTTAATAATTTATTATATATAATAAACATACGCATATATTGTGCCAGATAGATTAAAACAGTCAAAAATCAAATACTGAAGGCATTAAACTCGTAAAAAATAGAATGAGGGAATGGAACAAATGAAAGAGAACACATATGCACACATACACGAAATCTTTACACGGATATTTCTGAATTACGAATTATTTATTTCAATTTTTAATATGAAACTTTAAATGCATCGTCTCTTAATCATCTGGAATTTAATTAGGTTCTACTCTTGTTTTGTTTATTTAATTTTGTTCAATCTTCAGTATATTTATTTCACCGATCAATTTAAAACATGAACACACGTCTTTACTCTTTGCACCGTATACACACTGAGGAGCCGAGCTGATATTTATATGCTTTGAAAATTAGTGATGGAGAACCCCGACGCGAAGTTTATTTCTTTTTAAGAAATTTATGAAATTTTTTTATAAATTAATTATTAATTTTAATATAAAACTCTTTATTGACAGGTCTTTTGTGAGTTTATTGTAATTTTAGTTAGCATTTAATTTATAAAATTATTATTTTTATGAAAATTATTTTGCCACTGCTGCCGTTGCTTGATGACGGAAAAAGCTAAACGTTTATCACCTTCAATAACCAAACTTTCTTTCCAGTTCAAAATTATCGCTTGGAATTGAACGATGTACAACACTCAGCTCAGCGCAGCACTAAAAATGGTTCGTTTTCTTTGCTTAATCGGTTCGTTTCGTTCGTTTTGCGTTTGGCTATATCAGTGCAGCCAGCACAAGGGCATTGAAAATAAAACACAGAAGCGAAAGTATACAGAAAAACAGCAAGGAAAAAACTGAATTATAACCTCTTATTTCCCATAGAGCTTCTCCTTCCTTCTGGCTTCTTTCTATACCTATAGATCTACTACAGGCACACTATTCATAGTGTATATATATGCATTACTGCCGCCATACCTCTCTCCTTGACTCTACACGTTATGTATGCAAGCAAGCATAAAAACAAAATAAAACATCGCAAAAGTAGCCGTCATAAGATAAGTGGGGACGGCAGTCTTTATGAAACCATTTTTTGTGAACGCGTCGCGGACGGTACGGCGCAACTCGCACACACACAATGACACGTTAATTGGTGGCTTCCTCCTCCTATAGCATGGATGAAATTCATGCGAGAATTAAATCGAACATAAGGGTGGGTGTAACAGATTAGTTTTGCCGGAGAATCGATGTTTTCATCGCCACATGTATCGATAAAGGACAGTATCGATCATAAAACATCGATGTTTAATCGTCTCTGATTTAAATAGAAAGTTTACGTCATCTATTCTGAGATTTACAGTACGTTTACTAGAATACTTGAAGTATAACTTCAAATAGAGGTCAAGTAATCAAAATATCTATCATGTAAACGAGCATTGACTCCAAGTATACTTGATCACGTATCACAAAATTTTGTTCCATTTATTTGAAAAAATTCATGTAAACGCAACTGCAGTACTTGAACATTTTTAAGCCTACGAGTTATGGAAATGATAAAAATAGGAGCAAAAAGATTATTGTTGACAATTCAGGTTTTGATTATTGGTAAATTCCAAGAAAATGTCAAGTCAAGTAATTGGAATTAATTCAATCAAATGCCTACTTCAGTTTCAAGTGAATTTTAAGTCAAGTACTCAAGTATTCATGTAAACGTATTGTTAGTCAGGGATGTAAATAGCCAGCTCAGCCGTGCTTTTCAAGCTCATTTTAGCTCACATGGAATAGCTAGCTCATTCGATTAATAAAACAGAGCGAGCTCACCTATTCGGTTCTGAGCTAGCGCACTAAGAAAATTTCCTAAACTGGTGCTACCAGGTTTTACAATCCTGTTCCTTATTTTAAGCTACCTGTTATCTATCTAGTTAACCAGGTTAAGCTAACAGAAAATTAATTTGGAAAAGCCCAATTGTGGATATATAAAACAATTTTAAGTGAAAGGTGACAGCTGTAATATTGAAAAAATTTAAATACTTAATATGTTAATTCATATTTATTTTACAGTTTTTTTAACAGAAATGTGTGTATTACTATTGAGAGCGAAAATACCGATCTGTACAGCAAAAGAAATTTATGGCGTAATATGGCTCTTGTTAATATGTAGGAGCAGTCGTGCTTCAAAAGGCTTATATTTGATATTGCGATGCCTATACTAAATAATCTCTCTACAGAGCTGTTATGGTAATACTTTCGAGTGAGTACTTTTTGAACGTGAAGTACACCCTGTCAGCACACTCCCGTGATCAGTGATAGCACAGGCCGGTACACTAGAACCTCGACTAAGGCAGGAGAGCTAGAGGGGGGGTTAACCAAAACCTGTAGCCGGTTACGAACCATAATATAAAAAAAACTCGTGCCTGACCTAAACAAACAAGGCACACATCCAGCCCTGAAGGGCCTTTACACCTTACCATAGATGGCACAATAACTAGATGTCGCATGCAGTACCAAAAAAGTATACAAAATTTATATGGCTGGCTGGTTCATTCCGGAATGGACCACAATATTTGAAATAATGTATATGTCGAGTGATTCACATTTTTTCGTATCTAAAGTGTTGAGGAAGTCGATAAAATGTATAAAAAACTGCTATTATAAAAACTTTTGCTTTCGGCACCCTCTAAAGCATGTTATGGTCCATTCCAGAATGCACTACCCATTTCACAATCTGTATACTCTGCTCTAGTATGGCATGCGACATCTAGTTCTTATATCATCTATGCCCTTACCTACCGTGAAAACAAATGATCCTGTCCTCAAGCCGTGCCCCCTCCACTCTGCCATATTGTGGACAAGAGCTTCCACCGTGTATTTCTTCTAGAACATCTTTGACGTTTGATACAGGCACGACTATCTGCATTCGAAATGATTCGCCATTAGGTGCTTCCTATTTGTGTTTTAATATACCACATTCAAAATGAAGAGAGTTCCATTGAGCACAGTAACTTTTCAGCTTCTCACTCCGTTCCGAAATATCCTTCCAGTCTGGTCTTTCCATGACTTCTTTCCAAGCAAGAACAGGTGAAATGTCCGGATCTTCTCGTTGTGCTGTTCTCAGGTCCTCGTTGTCCCAACATGTAGATGGTTCCACGGTTACTAACTGTATAGTTGCTGTTGTTTATTTTTCTTCCACCCGGGCGGCATGTTTGCATTCAAGTTTACATGGACGTCGTGAAAGGGCCTCTGCATTTCCACGGATACGAGCTCTTCGGTGTTGGATTTCAAAATCATAAGCCTGGAGTCGCTCTATCCATCTCGCCACTTCTCCCTCAGGGTTCTTAAACTGCAGAAGCCATTTAAGCGCTGCATGGTCGGTGCGAAGGAAGAATTTCTATCCGTAGAGATATTTATGAAAATGTTTTGTTGAACGTACAATGGCAAGTAGCTCTTTTCTTGTAGCACAATAATTTTTCTCTGACTTTGAAAGTGCTTTGCTATAGTAAGCTACTGAAACTTCTTGACCATTCTCCTCCTGCGAAAGCACTGCACCAATACCTTCATTGCTGGCATCCGTGTCTAATATAAATGTTTTTCCCAGCTTTGGATAGTGAAGTACTGGAGCTTCACAGAGCTGTTTCTTCAAATTTTCAAAACTTTCGTTGAATTTATTCGACCATATGAACGGCTGTCCCTTTTCTGTAAGTTGATGTAGGCTCCTTGCTATATCTGCAAAACCTTTCAAGAACCGCCAGTAGTAGGTAACTAGACCAAGAAAACTCCGTAACTGATGTTTGTCCTTTGGAACTGGCTAATTTCGCACTGAGCCTCAATTTTCCATCTTTGAGTCTTTGAAGTACGTCCCGTAAGTTGTTTTTATGTTCATTGAATGTCCTTCCGATTACTATTATGTCATCCAAGTAGACAAGACATGTTTTCCAGGTTAAGCCACGTAGAACACATTCCATTAGTCGTTCGAATGTGGCGGGAGGATTACATAACCCAAATGGCATTACTTTGAATTGCCATAAGCCACTGCCAACTTAGAAAGCAGTTTTTTCTCGGTCCTCGGGATGTATTTCCACTTGCCAGTAACCACTCTTCAAATCCTGCGTAGAAAACCATTGCGATCCGGAAAGGTTATCCAACGTGTCATCAATCCTTGGTAATGGATAGCTATCCTTTCTCGTCACATTATTTAGTTGGCGGTAGTCTACACAGAATCGGGTGCTGCCATCCTTTTACTGACCAGAACAAGCGGCGATATCCAAGGGCTGTTAGATTCCTCTATTATGCCTTGTTTCTTCATGGAGTTCATCATATCTGCGACTTCTGGTGTGGTCACTTTTGACACCCAAGTTACAGACATCGTCAGCATAAATTAAGACCTTACAGTACCTCATAACAGAGGCAATATCGTCAAAATAGACAAAATAAAGAACAACGGGCCCAAGTAACTCCCTTGAAGTACGCCAGACGAAGCCTTCAATACTCTAGAGATGGAATGGTGGAATAAGATTTGGTATTTTCTGTTATCTAAATAAGACACTGTCCCTTTTTGAAATTTTGGGGGAAACCCATAATTTTCCATTTTAAAGAGTATCACGGAGGCATGCAAGATCGTTTTGCAATAGGCCTATAGTTAGAAATTTCATTTTTACTACCTTTTTTGGGGATAGAGAGTGTCAGCAGGGCTGCCAGGGAGATGTAACATGACTTAAAAAAGGCTGGAGGAATCCATTCAGGACCAGTTGTGAAGTCCATTAATATGATCGAGTATATCTTCTTCTGAAATTGAAGGGATATTAAATGAAACGTTATGAGAGTCGTTATGACTGAAATTGCTATTTTGAGGTTGAAAATTTGACGAGGCAAAGGCATTGTCAAAAAAAGAAGCAAACATATCGCAAATTTTAGACGAATCATCACTATATGTAGCAGAATCCTTGTACCTCGTGGTATTCTGGTAATTGTCCGTTTTTTTCTTCATATTAATAAGCTTAAAAAAGATGCGTGGGTCATTAAATAATGTCGTACGCATGTTTCGAACATTCACATCATAAAGTGTAAAGGAAAGTTCTTTGAAGTCATTATATGATGTCAAGAAGTTGTTGTGACTTATAATGTCCTTATCCCTCATATATGTAACTTTTCCACAATTTATTTACTTTTATTTTTAAGACGCTTCAGTTCTTTATTGAACCATGGTGGAGAAGTTTTAGAAAGCCGCTGACGATCGCGGAGAAAGTTAGAGGAAAATAAATCGAAAAGAATTATGTAAAATTTAGACAGTAATGTGTTGAAGTCAATAGATAGATGTAAGTCTACTTTAAAGTTCCGAAAAGTTAGCCTTTCTAAAATTGAAAAAGTATTGAGTTTCGTCACAATTTGTTAAGTTTTCGGTTTCATAGCAATATGTAATTAGTAGAGGTGGGGGGGGGGGGTGATATTTGTCAAGAGTAGACATTCTCACTGGGCTAGATTCAACTAATAAGTTACCCGCGTCAGTAGAAAATACCAGGTCTAACTGCCTATCCATGTCATTCTTAACATCACTGATTTAGCTGAGACCAAGAGATGAAATAATGTCAAGGAAAGAGTATACTTGAAGTCAATGCGCGTTTACATGATATTTTGATTACTTGATCTCTACTTGAAGTATACCTCAAGTATTCATGTAAACATATTCAGTCCTTGAATGGCTATAGATGTGAATAACTGTGTTAATCGCTCTTGATATATTTCTTGCTCGATACCGTTCATTATTTCCGTCACCTTATTTATGTGCTTTTCAAAGTTCTGGAACTGATGGCTTGCGACCTGTTGATCCTTCCGCATTATGTTGATTGTTGCGTCGAGTACAGTGGTGTGGTTTTTTCTTAAGTCTAAAAGGTTGATCACATTTCACTCGACCTTTTCTGTAGTGGCTTATATTTTCTTGGTATACTACGAGTCCAATACGCCAAATAAAGCGTTTGCTACGTTTCCAACGAAATCTATTAAGTCTCTTCTTAATCTGTGTGTGTTTTGTTTTACTAGCAGAATGTTATTAGCTAAAGTTCATCCTTCAGATGTTTGAATTGGTTGTAAATTTGTGAGTAAGCTGTTTTTTCTTCGATTAAGCTACAGATATATTCCAGTTTGTTACGGTAATTAGTGAATATTTCGAACTCCTTCCAGTATGGTTCCATGTTAAAGGAGAAAACTAGCTTCCTTTCATTTCATATGATATTACCTGGTCCCAGGGTTTCAAAATATACTCCTGATTTTGATTCAAATGAAATATCGAAACCGGAGCGCTACTTGTGAACCGCACAATCAGACATGTCAATAAGAACGTCACCAATGCAGTACCCAATATCGACGTGCCTTTTTTCTTGGAATAGTTTCCTTCTTTTCCTTTCTGCCCGAGGTGGATGCGCAAGCAGTTTCCACAGAAGATTCGTCATTGCTGTTTTAATTACTGTGAAAGATTGCTGCTTCATCAAGATCGGGTTCTTAAGTCTCCACTGGCAGTTGTGCCAACTTATGTATAGCACGGCGTATTATTCCAGTCGGTGTTCGAACGTCAGCGACTCGTACGAGACCATCTGCACCTCTAAATGTTTCAATTATTCGTCCTAAGCGTGTAACGAAGTCACATGCCTGTCACCTACACTACTATCCCATTTCCTTTACTACACAGTAAAAAAAAAATCCTTAAAGTGAGTGGCAACAATTTGTGTCACACAGTTTAAGCATTTGTCGGTAAGATTAGGGAAAGCTCCACCTTGGAAAACTAAGATTAGGTTTTTATCCCTAAAATGTAGGTAAGTTTTTCTCCCTCAAATGTAGGGATTTTTTGTTTTCCCCCCCTAAAATGTAGGGAATTTTCATATTTATTTTTTATTTTTTCCCTAAAATATAAGGAATTTTAAATTGTTGTTTTGATTTCTTCCCCTAAAATGTAGGGACTACTCCCTAAAATTTAGGGACTATTCCGTAAAATGTAGGGAATAAGTGATAACACCACACCACTCTCCACCATAGGTGAAGTTGATAGAAGACCACCCCCTTTAAAAAACATAAGAATGAGATGAATAGCTCATTTTTTATGGTCTATACTACTAAGTAGTACGGAAGTTATGTTGGTGCGCTGGGCATGCTCAATCAAAATATTGAAACGCAATATATTACTTGTTTTCAAAAACAATGTGTGAATTATATAAACGAAAGTATATTTCCGCAATAAATGTAGCTTATTGTAGTTTATTGAATGTTCTCTTCCTTATATCCAAGAGAGCTTAACATTTCGGGAATTTTACGTGCTTTAGAGGTTTTCTGGCGCCATATACCTAAATTCATTGAATGTTCTATTGACTGATTTTCCTTTCTATCAGAGAAAATTACATTTATTTTTAGGTAAAAACGTGTCTTAAATTTAGGGAATAGTCCCAATATTTTTTACAGTGTACATACAGTAATGCAAAAACTTATCCAAATCCCATCATCTACATGACTTATTTCTCACAAGCAGAGAAATAAAACATGCCAAAGCCTACATCAGCAACATCAACGCCGATCATGAGGCCAGGGCATGGCAGAGTATCATACACTCAATGCGACTAATCCTGCGTACCACACAGATGCTGATCAAATCAGCCAGTTGACCAGCAGTGGGAGAATAGACGAAGCTAACGCCGCCAGGTCTATTGCACACTGCACCACTGCTGACCGCGCATATATAAATGGACCCACCGCTGCTAAAAATCAGTCTTGATCGACAGCTCGAGCAGAACAGAGCTCCAGTGCCAGCTGCTATCAGAAACCAGATAAAATCGAAGTCTTGATCGTGAGCTCGAGCAGAGTGGAGCTCCAGTGCCGGCTGCTGCCAGAAACCAGATAAAATCGAAGTCTTGATCGACAGCTCGAGCAGAGCAGAGCTCCAGTACCAGCTACTTCCGGATACCAGTGGAAACCGAAGTCCAGTCCAGTACAGCAAACTTCGAAGCAACCAGTCCGTACGAAATGATCAGACCAGACCGAAGGAAGTATAAAGTAGATTCAGTGCACCAGTGATCAGTCAGTTGCCTCCCAGCACTATCGTGCCTCCCGACTATCCGTGCTGTTTCTGTCTAAAACGTGCGTACGATTTTCGTATTGGTCTATCCGCACACAAGTTCACCGCTTGTCCGTCCCCGTGCAGTTTCTACCTAAGACGTGCGTGCGATTTTCGTATTGGTCTGGGTCAGAATATCCGCACACCTGCTGTTTCTACCTCAAAACGTGCGTACGACTTTCGTATTGGTCTAGGATTCGCACACTACTACCACGAAGCTAATCTGTGCTGTTTCTACTTATGACATGCGTACGTTTTCCTACTGGCCTAAGTAAGAATATTCGCACTTGTATTTATATTAAGCCACCCGACTTCATCACATACTCACCAGGATATACCACTCATGGTTAAAGTTTTCAAGTGCATTATTAAATAGCCTCTCAATAGCTTATTAAAAGAATTATAAAAATTACGTTAGCAAGTAGTGAACTAGTTTCGGTAATATTAAAGTGAATAATAAAGTAGAGCTAATAAAGAAACTATATGAAATTACACTATGAAATATATAAATCTAACCAAATAGAAACTAGTGCTGAAATCTAGAATTGTTAGTAATAAGAGACAGGGAATAAACAAATATAAAAATATCCAAAGTTTGTTGTGAATAATATAAACGTCGAGGAACCTAACCCTGGACTACTCCCGAGCTATCCGTATACAACCACACTCGACGTTACCACCATAGTTGAACATTCTGAATATGTTGTTTCCATTTGCTACGATATTGCAGCTGATTTAGATATTCACTGTGCCATCGTCGCCAGAGCTCGATTTTTAAATGTGTAAGGAGCTTCCATCTTGTGAGCAGATTGGCCTTTAGTGGTTCCGCGTAAGTTTCTACAGAATAAATAAAGGCTTCTCCAACTAAGAAATGGCCAGGTGTAAATGCCAGTCATTTGGGTTATTTGACATTGGGACGATGGGCCGTGAATTCATAATCGCTTCGACTTCGGTTACCACGGTCTCCATTTCTTCATAAGTTAATGATGCCACAGCCAATGTAGATTTTAGTAGATGCTTAGCAGACTTGACTCCGGCCTCTCATAACCCACCAAAATGTGGGGCTCTTGGTGGGATTAAAAGAAAATCAGTTCCCTTTTAACTGCATCCGGTTTTAATTTTGTCGATAAATTATTGGCCTTCGATAAACTTCTTTACCTCTTACAACTGATTTCTTGCGCCTACGAAGCTGGTTGCATTGTCGCAATAAATGTGCCTACAATGTCCCCGTCTTGCCATAAATTTTTACAACGCACCAAGGAATCCTTCTGTTGTAAGGTCGCTAACCAACTCCAAATGCACTGCCTTTATGGCAAAGCAGCAGAACACAGCAATGTAAGTCTTCTGGGGTCGTTTTCCTCTAATTTTGAAAGGGGTCCACACTGGTCCTGCGAATTCGACATCCGAGCTCACAAATGGTCTTGCTGGCTGCACATGTGTAGAAAGGTTACCCATTAGTCGATTCAAAAGTTTAGGTTGATATCTAGCGCAATGTACGCAATGATTGTCTATAGATCTAGCGAAAGTTTTTCCCTTCAGTGGCTAAAATTTTTGTCTTGCGAGGGCTAGTAGCGTTTGAGCCCCAACGTGAAGATTTTTCTTATGAATATCGTCCAAAATTAGTTTAGTAATTGGGTGTGAGTGAGGCAACAGAATTGGATGTTTCGAATTATAGGGTAGGTTTGATGCTTGTAATCGCCCTCCAAGTCGTATGATATTTTCTTCGTCCATGAATGGATGATTGTGCTATTTCCTGGAGTTTCGCCATGTTGTTTCAAATGTTTGATATCATACTTAAACTCCCTTTTCTGGACGTTTCAAATTCTTCGACGCCAAGTGATCGAAATGTTCTACTATGATTGAGCTTTCTTGCATTATTTATGAATCGCAACATATAGGCTACAATTCGTTGCAGTTTTTTAAATGAACTTTTGTGATTGATTTCAGCCAGAAAGTGTGATCTCTCATTTGGCACTGTTATCGCTAGAGAATATGTTTTTAATTCTGGTACGGGCTCGCCGTTGGTCAAATTGATTTAGAACCATGCAGAAACATTGGGCCGTAAAACAATAACTTGTTAGCAGCCACCATTTCCGGAGGAATACCTCGGGATATAATGTCGGCAGGATTTTGTTTAGAGGGCACGTGGTGCCTTTGGTCAGTCCTCGTGACTTGTTGAATATAACCAACTCTATTTGCCACGAACGTTTGTAGCGATGATGATGTTGAGTTTATCCAAGTTAGCTTTACTTCGGAATCGGTCCATAAATATAGTATGACTTCTCCGTTCATTTTGAGGTCCAATTTGATCCGTTGTGCTAATTCTGCACCTAGTTTCACAGTACAAAGCTCTAGTCGTAGTGGCAGAGTTTGTTGCTTAAGCGGAGCGATTTGGGATTTAGCGCATAGCAGCCGAACTGTGATTATGTTGTTCTTATCTATTGCACGAGGCATCAGTAATAATGTGGAGTTGGAGTTCGATGCGAAAATATATGCCTGGGAATGTTGATATCGTTCAGCACTTTAAAGCCTTCTTTAAATATTGTCCAATACGTAGAATGCTCCTGTGGCAGAGTGACATCCCATTCTAGTTTCAAAGGCCATAACCTTTGTAAAAATAATCGCGCGATGACGAATGGGCCCATGGTTCCCAGTGGGTCAAATAAATGAAAAACATCAGAAGCAATTGTTCGTTTTGTAACTCGTCGATCTTCGTAATGGCTTGCCTTAATACAGAAGGAATCGTTCTTAGGTGACCAAATCAGTCCCATAGTCTTAATTTGTTCTTCGGTGACTGTGCTGAAGTTTAACTGCAATTCCCTTTCATCTTGAGAGATATCTTGCAGCAGTTGTGAGTGATTGGCACACCACCTGAATCCACCTTTGATAAGTATTGATTGTATCTTTTCGTTGCTTCTACAATGTTGTCTGATCCAAACAAAACATCGTCAACGTAGACGTTTTCTTTGATAATTTGTGATCTTAAGGGATGTGTCTCCGCGTCTTCTTCAGCTAATTTTGGAAGGGATTTGACAGCAAGGTAGGGTGCACACGCTGTCTCATATGTTACTGTTAATACCTGGAAACATTAAACATTCCAAATCAGTTGGATATATCGGCAGTAAATGCAAACCTTAGGAGCCGGAATCTCAGGAGTATGGTGAACACGTCGTCTTGAATAAGCGACCCAACGTTCAGAATATCATTTAGTGAAATGTCTGCTGTGGTCTTTGCGGAAGCATCAAAACTACACGTAGCTTCGTAGTGCTACTATTTGGCTTAACTACTTCATCGTCTGGCATGAAATAATATGGCCTATGAATGCTGTTAACGTCCACTTCCTTCATGTGGCCCAATTGTTGGTATTCTTCCATGAACTTAATGCACTGCTCTTTCAGATCCTTGCTATAGTTGAACCTTCGCTCCAGTCCCATAAATCTCTTGTAGGCTATATCTTTAGATTCGCCAAGGGTGCGTGAATTTTAGTATAATTCGACCGTCAGCATCTCGTCTATGGGTTTGATTAAAGTGTGTCTCATATTGTTGTTCAACAGTTGTAAGTCCAGTGTTTGGTGCCATCAACTTCCTCAAGGCGCCAACATTTTCCGTTTTGGTCGCTTGGGCATTGGTCATCAGTGCATATACCGCAGGTGGTGGAATCAGAGGCAAACCGCTGTAGTTTCCCCACTACTGCCCACCCGAACACATGATCATACTACATCTATTGTTTGTGTTGGTTGGGGCGATATGATCTGAGATAAGACATGAGCTTCAATTCTCGTACTGAGTCCATTCATTGTAATGTCACTGACACCCGTTTCTGTGACTTATGCTTTCATTGCCCTATTCCTTCGATGCTCATTTGTTCAGGTATACGTTCCAATTCATGCTTTCAGTAATTTTATCGGTGATAAGGCTCAATTGTAAGCCAGAGTCCAGATATGCTCGGCATTCCAAGCCCAACCCCTTGTCGTTGCATACGTTAACCATGACCGTGCTCAATAATACATATCCAAGAGCAGGCTGGCTGGTAGTAGGAGCTGTTGACTTGGAAGTACCCGTGGGTTCGACAGCATTCTTTACGGCCTTATTGTCTGTTGATTTGCTGTCTTGACCATTGTTGGAGTGTCTGTATGTAGAAACATGTTATGTATTTTAGAGCATTTTAGGCATCCCGTTTCCAATCTTGCAAACTGTGTCCCGATCTCAAGTAATTGGTGCATAATTTGGTTGATCGCACCGTGTTTAGTCGACTGGATGGAGACATCCTTTAGAATCGGTGACAGGAGAATAATAGATGTAACGATTGATGTAGCCGCGTTAAAGAATGGTTTCTTATAATGATCTTCTGAGGGTAGTAACCCAGTGCTTCAAGCGACTGGAAGCGCATCAGGAATCTTAAGAACTCCTTCATCCACGGTAGTGATCTAGGCTCTGTAAGTGATTTTTCCCATAGTTTATGGGTGTTTCGATCTAGCTTCTTAATGAGTTTGTGCAGTAAGACGGGGTCCCAGTGTGTCGCCTATATCTAGAGATTTTTAGGCCAAGCAAGCACTCCCTCGTTGTATCGTGCAAAGCCCTAATTGATGATACATTCCCCATATTCATTGAAGGTTGAGAAAGAAGTTTGTTGAGTAGGGTTGTGACGAGTATGACTCATTTATGACTGTCCATTCTGCCTCATAGTTAGCGTCTGATACGGTGAAGAGGCGTACGAGCCTTTCTGCATCACACAACAAGCTTAAATACCACATTTTGTGGCAGTCGGCAATATATTATGGATCAATTCCATAAATAAGATGCCATTTGAGGGTAGTCACCATCGAACTTAGGCAAAACCACCTCTGGTAACTTCACTGCTGCTTGCTTAGCTTCAAATGATGACGGCTTGCATGACTGATTTGACTTGTCATACAATTCAATAATCTTGGCTTGTACTTCAGCTTCTAATGTGAAATGGTTCTCACTGTCATAGCCATGTACTTTGGATTCATTCGGCAGATTCCAAATTTCGTGATGTAAATTCTGAATATCGGTCCCAAATCTCTCGATCATTTTTATTTTCACAAGATAGTATCGATCTGATCGCATGTTTTGCATTATTCTTCGTAAGGCCTTTACAAGAGCGTGTATTAGTAGACTGCGTCGTGGTTGCCAAACGTCGTAGTTGAGTACCCAATGAACTTCTCTGGCTTGCCCGTTGTCTCAGGAGCCGGCGGCTCTTTAGAGACTGAACCAACATTCAGTACGTTTACATGAATACTTGAAGTATACTTGAAGTAATCAAATTATCATGAAGAGGCAAATTCAACGCGTAAATTTCAACCTAAGTAGTTGGAAAATTAAATTCAAGAAAAATTCAAGTCAAGTAATTGGAATTAATTCAATCAACCGACCTACCTGAGCTTCAAGCGGATTTCAAGTCAAGTACTCAAGTATTCATGTAAACGTACTGTATTGGAAGTCTCCATAGCGCCAATGGGAGACTGAAACTGCGGAAACTCTTATCAAGGACACCATGTAATTAGCGAAAATTGGTGATGGCTAGATCTGACTAAAACCAGTACTTTGAATAAGAAATTTAAGCTGACAGAAATATGTGGTGCACATGAAGTAAGAGAATAGTAGGAGGCTTCCATTTCATACAGAATTTGTCCCCTCAGCCTCTTTACCCCATCCCAACATTTGAAATCGTGATATGAGAAATTTGAACGAATATCTCTATATCATTGTATTGATTTCAACATTTTTTTGTCTGATCATTTCTTATAATGGATTGCTACTGTCAAAAGAAGTTGTATTACGCATTTTATATAGTATTTAACTGTCTAAAAAAAAATTGATAAAAGTGAATTATTTACGTAATTATATGATGTTCCCTCCTGAAGGGCACCCCTTGACAAAAAATAGTGATGGTAGGGTATCAATTACAGTTAACTTAAGGTAAATAAAAAAAGTATTTCAGCTCATCCACAGATAGGAGGACAGAACTAAGTGTATCGAGCCTGCTCCAGGCAAAGGCCGACCAAGCAGGCAGTGTTCGGTTATCTCAGGCTCTCCTTCCAGGTAAGACAGACACTCAGGGTTGTCTGGAAGACAGTGGTGCACCTTCCAAGTGAGTAAGTACTCCAACCCAATGTTAAGTTCAAGAAAGTAAACACCCGTACGGGCCCCTCCTTTGTGAGACAGCTGTCGGTGAAAATATTTAGAGCGGACCGGGGAAGGCTTGATAAGGCACATCCCTCAGCCCACTATTACCCTTCAGGAAAATTCACAGAGAACCTACGCTCAAAACGAAGCTCTGGTACCATCGCATCCTGTGGCGCGCGACCCGGAGGATTTTCCCTTTCCATCTCACACGCCAATGAGCAATGGGGAGAACCAATCCAGCCGTCCTCCTAACATCCCCATGAGCGCGACTTACACACAATCTTTTTATTGGGTATGGAAGCAACATCAAATTATACAAAAACCTATAAAAATATAAACCAAAGGCAAAATATTGGGCTAGGAAAAAGTATAAATATTAGTTTAATTATTTGTTAGGTCTTCCAAAGATCAACTAAAACAAAATGAAAGATTTATAGTTTTTACATAAAATTTAAAACTATAAGCAAAATGTTTTTGAATATATAGAACTCTTAATTTTGGAATATTGAAATCAATAAAAGCAGAACACTGTTATTTACAGTTTTTATTTCAATTATATCTTTGTTTTTTTTTTCAGTTTTCACATTCTTTTCCTCAATTTATAAGTGTTTTCAAAGCACATAAATTAATGGAAGGCTTTAAGCGTATATAAGAGTGAAAATTAACAGAAAAACATGAAATAAATATTTTAACTAAAAATAGAAATTTTGATTATTACATTTGATTTGGAATTCTCACTATCTTACATATTACTTTTAGTAGGTCTTTTATATATATATATGTATGTATGTATATATATATATATGGATTTTTTTTTACAGTAATAGCATTTACAAACGAAAATATCACATACTTATGAAACTTATCCATTGTACATACATTATGTACAAGATTGTAATAAATACAAAACACAGGAAAATAAACTGGATAGAGATAATAACTTGAGTATTAGAAGGAATGATGGGAAGCGGAAGGATGCACTATAAAGAAAAATTACAAAATAAATCTTTACTTGTTTCAAAGCGAAATTATCTTACTGGAGGTTCGAAAAAAATATTTTACTATGAAAATACATTGTACAAAGACTGTACGTGTACAACATGCAAATGTAAAGAAATTAAAATTGCTGATATTAAAACATTGTGTGCGTACTTTTGTTTTTGTTTAAATATCCACTTTGCATTTGACTTCAATCTTCTCCATAAAACTATCTTTTTATAATTATATATAATATTTTTTGCAATATGTTTAGTTTTCATTGTAAAATCATAGATGTTTTTTTGTTGACTTGTTTTTCATAAAAAAAAACAAGTTCGTTAATCATTTGCTTTCTTTATAACGAAAAAGAAGATAAAATGTCCTGCATTGTACTTGTATGTACACATAACAAAATACAGTTACTTTTCCAGATTTATTATAAATAAAATCATAACTAAATCAACAATTATAGAAGAAAAGCTGTCATATAATTGCTGCAAGACCAATTATTATTGTCGATACTGTATATGATATGTATGTATGTATGGCTATTGTATTTGCATTGTTTTCTTTTATTGCAAAAGCGGTTCGTCAAGCATAAAAAGCAATAAAAAGCAGTTTTATACATTTTTACTTAACTTTTCAATACAATCGGAAAAGTTCCAGAAGTTTGAATCTTTATAAGCTTAAGCTTTTATGTATCTTCAACACTACTTAAACTACGGCTGCTACCACAACACATGTTTAAACAATTTTATATATTTTCTTTTGAGTGAAGTCACTGGGCTTTAAATTTAAATAGCGGAATTTTTATCACTTTTGTGTGAGTTCGAATTATCAACACACCTTTGTTGTACTGAGTTTTCTTCCAGTTTTCTTGATACCAAAATCTCTATAACTGCAGGGTAGCTTTAACGAAATTTTCTAAAAATGTTTATTTGTTTGCATAGATTCGGCAATGTGTAACTCCTCTTAATAACCCCTCTCTATAGATGGTATGATTATCTATGCAAGAATGTTAAATGACCCACCAATGTCATCTTTAATGGACTATATATGCCGGAAAGATAAAAGCCGCGATCTAAGACCATAACCAAAACCAAGTTTATACCAGCCGACTTAATACCGAGTATATAAAAGATTCCATTCACTCTTTTTTCTTTAATTCGTTTAGTTGGAGCATCACACCGTCGACAACCATAATACCATTTTTGTGTCGTAACGCCATTTCTCACTTAAAGTGACAACGATAATAAGGGTGAAACTTTGGACGTATTACTGTTGTCGTATTAAGTAGACAGATGTCGATGAAACTTATGATTAAGTGACAATTTTGTTAGATGTGTGAAAGGAAAATGCAAGCGGAAAAAGATAAATTTTATGATGGCTTTTTAAGTTGTTCATTAAAACATAAAATTCAATAGCTTTTTTCTTTTAAAACACATTCAAAAGTAACAACAATACCACGAAATAAGGAAAAACTTCACTTTTTTTCACTTCATACCCTGACGCATGGCCTGATGCTATCTGTCATTTTAAGTGACAACTATAAAAAGGCTATGATGAAAAATGTCACGTCACACCGTTCGACAACCGACAATATGAAAAGTGAAGTGAGAGTGACTGCGAAGCTTGTCACTTTGGTGAGTCGACAACTGTAATAAGGGTATTAAATTCAAGAAAAATTCAAGTCAAGTAATTGGGATTAATTCAATCAACCGCCCTACCTGAACTTCAAGTGGATTTTAAGTCAAGTACTGAAGTATTCATGTAAACGTACTGTATGTTTTCGACAAATGTCACTTTAAACGACATTAATAACACCATTTTTGTGTCGTAACGTCATTTCTTACTTAAAGTGACAACGATAATAAGGGTGAGTATCTGATGACTTTTCGCATGTAGAAATCAATATCAGATGAAAAAACAAAGAAACAAACAAAAAAAAACTACCGATAGTGCTGCCTTGCTTTTGTTTGATTTAAAACTTCTTGCAGGTAGGTATGTATTACCTTCAATGTGAATTATTATGTATCGTTCAATGTTGAGATAATTCCCAGTAGAAAAGACGATCATTATACGTGTAATCGGAAAGAGCTTATTTAGGATGACAGGAGCGCTCGTTATCCAGATCTATTTGACCACATTTCAACATAGGATTGTCATTAGAGAACTCCGAAAACATCATAAATGGAGGTTTTCTTTTTAGCTCGAAATTATTATAAATTAAGCTTTTTTATAATTATCCTACTGGGATGAAATCATTTTAGACAAAATTCATTTTTAAAAACATTTCACTAACCTAAACAAAGTTCTTTCCTCTTTTACTGCTTCTAGAATGAGCAGTTCCAATCCTACTGGATAAATGGCGATTATGGAATGCATGCCGCATAAGATAATATACAGATATCCATCTTAACCAAATTATCCGGTCACGGTTTTAAGAACTCTCGCTCTTTGATCACCACTCCGTATAAAGTGCAGGATGTGTGACAATAATAAAAGTGTATGATGAGAATTTTGTTAAAGAGTTCAACTGGCAATTGCCAAATAACAAACTCTGTAAAAATGACTGTGTGGATTTAACTGCCCACAAAAAGGTATGATAAAAGGCATAGAGAAGAGCTCTAATGGTGCTGCTGAAAAGGGCCCGGAGTTTAGACGATAAGTTAGAGATCGTCTTTCAACAACTTTGTCACAATTCTGATCGTTTGCTAAGATTTTTCATAATTATTAATACAAAAATATATTTAATTATTTTTCTCGCCGATGAATGGATATTAGTACGGTAATATACAGGTGTAATTAAAAAATTTAGATGATTTTCAAAAATACTAGCCCCATAGATACAAATTGAATTACAGACCTGACCCAATATATGACCCTTCAAGAACAAAGAGGTCAGTTCAATTATTGCTGACATTTTAAACAAGAAAATTGAAAAAAAAATCATCTTGCGATTGTTTTGCAGGTCCAATAAAATGAAATGAAGAGAAGAATTGGCTTTATTATCATTTCGGCATATACATATAAGAATCGGAAAAAACAATAGGGCAAGCCACTGGTGGTTTACATAGTTTATATGGCACAATAGTAGAAATACTCAACTTTTTACATGATTATTTCATATGGGATACAAATAATACGGGTATTAGCGAGCAATTGAGATATCCCAACATATAATCCTTTTTCCCAAAGGAAACAGTTTTTAAGGATTTATACCAATGATGTGAGCATATCATAATTTTTATTACAACTTCACAGGTTACACTGGGTTTAAACGAAATTTAACATGGCTCTATTGGATGTACATCGTCAATATCAAAGTGCAGAAACAAGCGGATCAATGAGTTTCGCCAGCTTTAACTGATATCCCCCCCCCCCCCCGGTTCTTTACTATATTTAACCCTAGAAGCCTAATGTACGTCGATTCGATATATAATGAATATATTTTGAAAGATTTCAAACATTATTTTGGTATTTTAATAACCAGTTTCTCATTATTTTGTTATCTTACTGATAGAATTAAGTATAAAGTTACAAAAAAAAATATAATAATTTTATATAAATTATATTATTATAATCACAAATATTAATGTTTATGTCGAATTGACGTATGATTATGCTTTGCATAGATACAAATATGATTAGGCTTCTAGGGTTTAAAAAAATATATATGTATACGTCTTTTGATAAAAATTTTCAACAAAGCTTTAATTCCATTTTCGAAAGGAAACAATGTTGTCAACCGACATTAATTCTTAATATAAGTTTTCGAAAAATAAATAAATAAATAAATAATGCGCAATGTAAAAGTAATGCATTAAATTCCTTACATAGATTCTACTCAATTATCTTATAATAAACTTCAAATATAAAAACCATAACAAAACAACAACAAAAACTAAGGCGCAATAAATTATATAATACTATGTAATTTATAAATTTCAAATTTTCACGGTGGTGTTTAGATTCTTAATAGATAAGAAAGACCTTATAAAACTCTAGGAAAAGAAATATTGCATAATATATGTAGCAACTGTAAACATGCCTCTGCAAACTTAAAAAATTGTTAAAATTAATTTTAAATGAAAATAATTCGCGCAAGTTATTTGATTTTATTACAGTAAAAAACAATGTAATAACTAATACAACTTTTCCTTTTAAAACATCTAAATAAAAGCATTTAGATTGATTTTTACAAGGAGTAATTTTTAACAACACTGCTCTTAGCGTTAACACAGCAAATTCTGAGCGCAACCGAGCGAAATTGCCCCACTCTCTTATAAATTACATTCATTTCGTAAACATTATAATAATTTTCTTATCTTTTTTGTTTTGCTTCTTAATATTTGCATATATATTTTTCACTTATAGGTTTTTGCTACAACTAGATATAAATAGTTTTCCTTCCTGATATATGATAAAAATTTTTTTAACGGTAATATATAGTTTGTGTTTTTTTTTTGCGATTTATTATATTTTTCCTCTAATTAATAACTTTTTTTTGTCCGCTAATGTTTTAATTTATTTACTTGTTGGTTACCATAATTTCTTTTAAAACTTTTTAATAATTTATAATAAAAAAGAGGAATTTTCTTAATTAACTACCGCCTTATAACTGGGCAGTATCGAAGCACGTGAAAGTGTTTTTGGTGAGGTGTCTCGTAGCGCCAACTGGTAGGCAACTTCAAACGCCTGTCCCAATGTTAAAATTATTTCGGTAGCTAAATCCTAATAAATATAAGAAAGCAATTAAAATTCCAATCTTTTTTTTTTTGTATTAAGGCATCAATACACTCTTACCATGCTATCGACATTAAAAACATGGCAGTAGTGGGTGTTCATATCAGAATCTTTGGTTATGTACGCAAAATGGCTCAGATCGTCCGCATCTTGGCATGCACAATTGATGTTCCGAATTTCATGTTCGCATATAGTATTCTAAAAAGGATGGGGAAATATTGAAACATAAAAAGCCATAATTCCGTCCTGACACAACCCGATTGTTACAGTATTACATATCTACACATCTGAACATCTATAGTCCTTGATTCACATCTTAATTTTATTGATTATTACATTTTTATTAATTAATAAAAAAAAAGGAATGAAAAATTTCCTGGTGCTTCCCAATCACCATGTTTTACCGAACAAAATTTTTCGAATTTCGCATTTTCTTTAAAGTTTCCTGTGTTTTTTTCTTTAATACCATATTTTAAGTCAGCTCGAATTTCTTTCTGGTAATAAATAACGCGTAGCTTTCTCATTTCGCGTAGATAATAATGTAAAAAATATAGTCTAGAATTTATTCATCAATCCAATAAAATACTTTTTAAACTTACGTGCGATTCGATATTTATAAATTCTACTCCTCGATGTGATATGGATAGGCGAACTGGTTGTCTTCTAACCTGTTGTTGACTGCTCTGTGGTTGTGTGGGTGGCTGCAATTGCTGCTGCTGAACTTGATTAATATTTGTCCCTGACAATGATGTTATTCGATCATCACGTTTCAATTTCTGTATAGATTTGCGTGTTGATTCTGTTCCGCGTAATTCTTTCACAACAGTTGACCCTAAATACTAAAAGGATAATAAATTAACACAATTTAAGACCTGGAAATTACAGGAATATCTTAACAACTTACAAAAACATCATACTTTACAGAGGTGTTAATAAGCGTTGTGGCCGAGTGTCGCCATTGTGTTCGTAGATTACTTGGTAAGCCAAGTAACAATTCAGAAGGAGCACGTATTTCCAAAGAAGGAGTAAGTAGTTGTGGAGGCTTGGGCGCAGGTCTATAAGAAAAAAAAAGGTCTTGCATTTGGACTAAGAATTGGATCAGTTATATAGAAAATATACCTGTTTTTTTTAATTCCATGTCTTATTACACTAATAGCACCATTTTTGGAATTATGTTGTCCGAAACCAACTGCACCGCTAGCTCCTTTTGAGTCGTTTTTACTACCCTTTGTTTGCTGCTGCTTTTCTTCAATTGGAAGTTTACCAACAAAATCATCCCCTAACTCCATTATATTGGCCTTAAGTGTATTAAGATCTGCATTAAGATCTTCAATTGTTGATACTTGGGGTGTACTTCGGTTTGTGGAAACCGAATGTAATATTCGTTTACGATGGCCCACTTTATTAATTTCTAAAACTGTTTGCAATTCAACCTCCCAAACTCTGCAGACACCTTCCATGTTTGTATATAAATGTTTTCTAATGAAAGAGAAGATTTTAAAATGATCAACGAAAGGACAAACAATGAAGGAATTTACTCAAATCTCAATATAACTCTACGGCAATGGGTCTATCAATTTGGAGAAGAATTTTACGCAAATAGGCTTCGAACAAATGACAAAAAGCTTATGATATATTTATGGCAAGGATCAATGGTGTGATACAATAAATGGATCGGTAAGGGATATTGATGAATCTGAAAAGCTCTGACATTTACCGTATTATATATCTTATTTTATTTATTTAAAACTGAACTAAAATTAAAATATTTGAACAATGGAAATAAGTGCGAAAAAAACCGCAATCCAGTGAAATAAGAACAAGCAACAAGCAGAAGTATTGGCCATACCTGAATGTATTAAAAGAGTTTTATCACCGACTAAATCATCATTACCCTCTAGGATAGGACATCCAATTCGTTTTCAAGGCTCTGAAGTCCTTCCATTGCATGAAAAATAGTCAAAAACAGGCATAAGCTGGTCTTTAAAAGTCTAGGAAAAAGAGTAATACACACACCTCCTTCTTATGAAAGTAGAGTTAAAAATTATTACAGTGCTGCTCTCAAGTCACTGCCCTTTAAGGTACTATCTAAACAAAATGGACTTGAATGTAACCGCTTCAGCCAAGGTGCTAAAGAAAAATTCGCGCTTATGGAGATTGCCTCATCTCGAGCACTTATTTCTTATCTCAAACAATATGTGCGTAAAATTCTTGACTTCATCGATAGTTTCAACATAAAAATTAGTAATAAGCTAAAAGAGGGAGTTCGTAGTGAATGCACCATTAAATTCTTCACATCCCAGCAGAAATTTAACTGTAAATATATACTTATCAGAAGAACACTCCTGCATACGTTAGTAAAAATGATCTATTTTCAAGCTGTATAGTAAAAAAACCTTTAAACCTTATAGTTTCTTCCACTGTACAATAAAGTTCATTACGACCTGTGCTACTCTAGCTCCATCCTGCTTCCCTAAGAAATCTGAAGATAGACCTGAGTTCTTTGCTTTGCAGTTCTCCCAGCCCCGGAAAGAAGTAACTATACTTAATAGCTCTCTCCTCCTGATTGTTAGTACTAAGTTCGTTATATCGGCTTTGTTACCATCTGTTGTATTCATTCTATAATTGCTTTTTGCAATACAACATCCATCACGGTTAAGTGACGTTACTTTGATCGACCTTCTTACAAGCAACGCTGAGGATGTCAACCTCTTGTGCACGCTACTGCTTAGGTAAGGCTTTGGACCAAAAACCAAAAACATTAACGAAAGAGTAAAAGGTTTGTATAATCCTTACTTTTTAATTATGACTGCTGTTTCATGCGGATTATAATATTTTTCGATAATAGCCAAAATACAAGATTGCTAGTCAAACTTATCGTCATCTCAAAATTCATAAATCATGTCTTAACAGTTGATTTCGAATTGTCTTTAGACTTGTTGACCTTGTGTGTTTTTTTTTCAAGTACATATAACCCTACCCTACCCTTAATCGAAATGGGTGACACACAAAGAATAAATCTATATAAGAAAAATAATGTTAACATAAAATATTATATAGAAAATCCAGCGCGAGAGATTTTTATTGGGATTGGAGTGAATGGAATATACTCACTTAAAAATATCACTGTATTCGCTAAGTTGAATGCTTTGTAACCATTGGTCCACATTTAAAATCGTGTTATTATTACTATTGTGTAAGACTGGCAAAGATTGTGCAGTGGGTAAACTTTTTATTATGTCCATTAATTTAATCCTATCGGCAACAGAGACATTCATGCTAACCAGGTCGGAGTCATCTAACACGCCATTCTATAAAATAAGTAAAAAGTAAAAATCATCTTAATTTTCACATAGAGTACCAAAGATTGTATAATTTACATCTTACCAAAAATTCGATATTGTCGAAACCATTTTCAAATAATATTTTTTCTATATGTCCTAAATTGTGCTCAGTTAATACATCGATTAGTTTAGATTTCGAAGTATGTTCGTGATCATCTTTATCTCCATTGTTTCTTCCCACCAAGTTTCGGGTAAATTTTGAATCATCTGATAATATTCCACTTCCGAACGATTCCATAATTTCAGAAATTTTCGCCCAAGCTTCTTTTTCATCGAATGGACTAAGTACTTCTTCGCTACTTGTGCGTTGTTTTAATAGTTTTCGTCCAAATTTTGATGATTTCTCATCGCCGCCTCCTCCTCCTCCATCATTGTTCTCTCTTGTCGCTTTATTAAAATATTGCCTGAAGTCATTTTGTATTTTTTTACGTTGATTTTTTTTCTCTTCATTTGAACTTTCAGTATCGTTCTCCCCAGTAGAGACTAAATCATCATCTAAAATTCCACCAAAACTGTGCGAACGATTCTTCTGATGATGATGATCACCACCAGCTCGATACATTGGCTTTATAGAATCCTGATAATGATGATGCGAATGAAGAGTTTTTGGTCTCTCCTGATGCCGTGTTACTACAGCATTAATACCTGCTGTATGAAATAAGTTTTGTGGTGTACAATTTAATTGCGAATAATTTAAATTAGCATTGTTTAATGTTATCGTGGAACCTTTGAAGAGACCTAAATAATAAAAAAAAAATAATGGAAAATATTTAAAAATCTAAGTAATTTTTTATTAAAAAACACACACTAACCAGCAAATGGAACATCACCAATAAATTCTTCAACACAATCTGTTGATACACTACGATCTGATATAGACACACCTGAACTAATTGAACCACTTGAGGCGCATAATGAAGGACAGAGTGGCCCCCCCGGAGGTGATGTTCCTGATTCCAGCATGAGATTCGGTTGTAGACCAGATCGTCTTTTATATTCCTATTTTAAGATGGATAATTTTTCTCATGTCAAGGTCACGTCTGTTTGCTTATAAACTACTTTTTTTTTCTGAATAAGCACATATGAAGTAATTATGTACATGATGCATAACGAATTTGGGAGGTCAAGAAAATTTCTAAAAAAAAATATTTTACTTTATGAAACTTAAGAATGAAAAGCTTTAACAAAATCAATATAAAAATGTAAGCAGATGTTTTGTAAAACAAATCAAAGATAAATCTACCAATTATGTGGTGTGAATTATAAAATGTGTAGACGAAGGAAACATTATCATCAACGAATTATGCAAGAAAAAAATTTAGGAAAAATTATAAAAACGTTTCTATGGAAATTCTACGAATTGTTTTTTTTATTTAAATGAAACAGAATTTTTTAATCGTAATCCTTAGTGGTTACCTAATTTAGTTTCTATTTTGAGATTCAAATAAATAATAAATAAAATATTTGTACAAGACTTTTTTTTATAAATATACCTAACTACATAATACAAAATTAACAACTGATACCACCACTTAATACAAAAGTTTTGCAGGAATTAAATCAATTTTAAAATTATTTTATAAAGACGCCTCAACATTATGTATTTTGAGAATTTGTAGGGCCGACCAAAATGGCGATCCAGGCGATCAAGATTCCGATTGCACTCCTTCCTTCCTAACGTGAATATAATGTGATAAGTTGTCTAAATAATTAGTACATTTATCTTAATCTTGAAGTGCTGAAGATATAAATATTATACGCAAAATACCACTGCATCTTTTTTATACCAAACCGTAATAAAGGAGAATATATGATAATCTTTTTGCATGAGCGGGATGAAGTGATGAAGCGGCAGGATTTTTCAGAATATGGACTAACGGATTATTAAAGGCAATGCGAACATCAAACACATGAAACTAAAAATAAAGCTTGCTATTAAAGCTAGTCATCAGGAAGAGACTTTTGAACAATGCAAGTGTTCATATTGGCGTGGTTAAAGGCGGTGTGTTTCGAATTGTTCCAAAGCGGTTAAATGAGAGATCAACATTTTTAATTTCAGCTGTGTAAAACCATTTGTGCGGTGAGCGACATTTTGTGAATCCTCATTTATGCAAATATTCGACGATATGGATGATACTGGTAAACTAATTCGAGGGTATTCGTAAGGGATATGAAAAATAGTAATTATTTCCACTGAGTTCTAGCAAGAAAATTATGGGATGATGTTGCATAAATGTAAAATATATTTAAAAGTAGCACTTGCCATCTGAAAATTCTTATGAAGTCTCTCAGATGGTTTTTTGAGTTTACTGAACAATTGATGAAATTCATCGGAAATTGTCCTTCGTTTATTGATTGGATGTACTGCAATTTTCTTTTTTTCTTTTAAAAAACTTATTAAATTTGAAATATGAATTTTCTACAGAAAAATCGTCATTGATCTTAACATGGGCATTTTTAACCACAGACAAAAAAATACCCAGATATAGACGACTGTAGTAACAAAACAAAGTGATGTATGAGAAGAGCCCGTAGCAAGCCTAAACTCACATATATCATGGGTACGAAACAATATTTTTTCAATGTAGGCCAAAAATTCATTTTTTTTTTTAGAATACTAATTGAACAGATTTGTTCAGAATTCGTCTGCATTATGGACGGCTAAAAACGGTCCAAGCAAGTTTTTTCTGGGCAAATAAAAATTTTATGAATGCAGATAGCCATAAATTTTTTCTTAGGAACTTACTGAATATTTTTCTTCAGCATACATGCAGCCGACAATAGTCCAAGCGAAATGAATATCGAGGTTCAACATAAAAACTGTGTCGGTTACATTAATTATGGAGTGAAATATAGATAATATCCACTTTCCTGTGTTTTCTGTGTTATCTGCATGGCGTGGGAATATTGTATGTAAAATAGACAATGCCTCGAATTGAGGACGTAACCAAAGCGAAGCCAGCAATGCCTCGCTTGAATATAAAATCAACGATGCCTTGACCTGATGTAGAGAATCCTTCAATTTCTACTTAGAAATTTACAGAATGTTTCGGCAGACCGTTTATTCACTTTGGTGGCCGACTGGAGTTATTTTCAGATACAATACTTTCATGTGTGCCATTTTCGCCCTCCAAAAATGCTTAAAATTTCTAAAGAAAAAATTTTCCAGTAAACTACTAAGAAAAAATTTTCCAGTAAACTACTAAGAAAAAATTGAGGGCTTCCCTACATCAGGTCTAGATAGACATCGCATCGTTGTTTTGATGATGGAGTTACGTCAGCAATTCGAAGCATTATCGAGGGATCGTCGATTATATGTATATTCGAGTGAGGCGTTGCAGACTTTTGTTCTACTTGCCCAGTCTATGTATGTATTATTTTGGCTATGGTAGTAGCATAGATATAGTGAATGAAATTCTGAAGAAAAAAGATTCAGCAAATTTCTAATAAAAACTAATTTCAATCTGCCCAGACACAACTTGTGTTCAGCCATCAAAAATGCACACGAACTGAAGAAATATGGTCGATTAATCATATCATAAATTAAATAAAAAAAAATCAAATAATCATATCAATCAAATTCGTATTATTTGTCTAGTGCCGGATCTAGGAAAGCTTTGAAGGGGGCAAAGACGTTAGTTACCGCCGGTTACCGGTATTCTAAGCATCATATGTATATGATAGATGACTTATTTATACTGCATACCCTGTAACCAAAACCAGAATTGTTAAAAAACAATTTGAAATTGAAACAAATGATTGTTAAATAAAAAGAATTTGAAATTCAAACAAAAATTAAGATCCATTATAGATCTTAAATGTCGTTTGAATCTCACTGTTTTAAAATAAAATGAAAATAAAAAATCGTAAGCCAGGGACAGACTTGCAATTTCAATATTGATAATGCAATTATGTGAATTGCAATATAAAATTTCAGATACACTTGCGGTTTACGATACTAAGAATTTAATTAGAGAACTTACATTTGATTTGTCATTTTACTTAAGAAAGTTCCGCGCACGTACAAAACGGGAGCAAATATTGTGAAATTTCTTGTCTATATGAAAAATAAAAATGAAATAGACACTTCAATTTGACAAGTGTCAAATATTAAATGTCAGAAAAAGTTGTAGCCAACATTGCAGTATTAAATTCGGTTCTAAAAGGTTCGTGTATTAAATGATTTTGGTTTATAACTAGGGTCAAATTGCAATAAACTCGTATACCGCGTACGGTTTTTACAATTACAATATTGAGTTCCAATGTTCTATATACTGAGTGTACACCGATCGGTTTCTCAGTATACAGAGACAGACTTGCGGTTGAGCGCAAAATGCAATATTGAAATTGCAAGTCTGACTCCGGTATTATTAACACAAGGATAACAAATTAAAAATTTAATTATAATAGAGATTAGTTTTTTATTTTTGCCGCTATTCAATATGAATCTTCTCTGCTAAAACTACTAAAATTTAAGACGGTTTAAAAAAAACTCTGGGTAGGAATGCTGGCAAACTGCCGTTCAGATTGAAAGGATTTATCCGATTTTTTTCCCGAACTCAAAGGCCTTAACTTCGGCTAAAATGGCTAAATTTAGCTGGCATAAAAATAATTTTCTGGTAACTCTGTGCTTGTGCCTACTGACTTATATTCTGTCTACATTAGAGGTAGGATTGATGGATGATGGGGTACATAGAGTTGCCAGCCACATTTGTACAATTTTTGAATTCATTTCATATGATACAAAGGTACAATTTGAGAATTTAGCGGAATTTTTAGTTTAATTGCTTACAGAGGCTTACAGACTTAAATTTAATAGACAGTAAACTAATTGACTGTATTAGTATAAGCACAATTGAAAGTATGATGTCAGCAAAGGACTTTTAGATTCCGGAAAGAAGACTGAAATGTTAAGTATGGTCTGACAAAATTTGCGCCAATTCTTGTAATTAGATTTTTTCTCGCTTAGTGATAGGTTCAGAAGTCCGTCGTATTGCCGCCCCCTTAAAACTAGCGCCCGAGGCAAGTCCCCCCCCCCCATAGATCCGGCCCTGTATTTGTCGTATTCTAATTAATAAAAAAAAATTCGAATGAAAATAATAGATTCAATAGTGTTTAAACGAAAATGTATAACAATAGTGTGAGCTTTTGAGGAAGTTTATTGATGTTGATGGCATGTCTTTCCCAATAAGCATATTAAATACTCACTTTTACTGAAATTTCATTTGCACCAAATTAAAATAAAATGTTCGATAAAATTTGAAAAAAAGCATTTTAAGCTTCAGATTTGGCAATGAAGTGCATTACTATGAACTAATCAACAAAACATTTGTAACAACAAACCGAGAATACTAATTTTCTGGGATCGAGTTATCAGGATTTGTATTGACAGGGAAGTTACAATCAAAGCTCTGGACTCGAGCTCCATTAGTTTACACCTAGTCCAATGGTGGCGATCTGAGCTCTGGAAACTGGGTGCTAACGGCAGACTTATTGTCTGCTGGGTGCCTAGTCACACTGACGTACCTGCAAACGCGGCAGGTGCTATGAATATATGCCTAGCGGAGGAATCGGCCCGAGATATATCCTGGGAAGACTGAATCTCTTCTGAGGAGGAACTGGAATGATTTGCGTAATCGTATTGCAGTTACCACAAGACACTGCCTATTCGGCAAACATGCATAGCGCATGCAAGTATCATACAATGGCTCATGCAAAAGTTGTATAGACGGGGAAGAGGTTGAGAGCATTCAGCACATGCTGTGCGAATGCACTAATCTTGATAAGCAGAGGAGGAATACGTTTGGTATCCAATTTTTCTGTGAATTGGAGGAATTGGCAGACAAAGAGTTGAGGAACCTGATACGGTTCATTAACTCTTCTGGTTGGTTTCAGCGCACCCCCTAGATCTTCTCCAGGCAGGGTCCCAATAAGCTGGCATCACAATGGACCATAGATGATCTAAATGTGGCTGATCGTATATGCCTTGATGATGGCCGCTACTCTAACCTTAACCTAACCTACAATTTACAGCAAAAAGGTCCTATAAATCTCCTAGTTATTGCTGAAAGATTATCCTGGGCAATTCTTTCTGTTTTGTCATCAAATCGTAAATAGAAAAAATAAGCGCCTAATATTTTTCGTTACACCAAGAATAATCTCAATTGGTCTAGAGTAACACAGTTAGGATGATCTACCAAGGCTATAAATAAATTTGGATAGCCTGCATTTATTTACAAAGTCAATGTAAGACTAAATAGCTATTAAAATTTTTACTTTGGGCGGAGAAGCGGAACAAATTTTGATTTGCTGAAAATGTTTTTTTATTATTTCAGATTAAAATTTTATAAAGTCCGATATAAGGTAGGACAAAATTAAAAATAACAGGGTCATGATAATCACATCACCAGAGGTGTAGCTTGATAATGTGGAAAGGCATCACGTATTTACATTTTTGTATAAAACTGTGATACTATCTTCAATTTTTATTTTGTTCTCTCAAAGGTTGTCAATTTACCAATTGCTATCTTTCCAATGCCGAAATTCTCTTTATCTGCTTTGTTCTTAATGTATAAATAAGTATAGGATAATAACTACATATGCAATGGAAGCATCGAATTAAATAAAATTACCGCAATCTAAAATCGTCTTATATGAGTAAGACAAGTACAAAAATAATTGATTTCACAATCGATAATTATTATCACATTTATCAATAATGTTTTTTTAGTTTCAGTTACTAGTTTAGGAAGAAAAAAAAGGGACGAATACAACAAACAGTAGCATGAAAATAGCAAAACAATAATTACTCTAAATGATCCAAAAACATCTCAATTAAATATTTCTACGAAAATATCTGCATTGGAATTGGAACCCACCTGACTGAGGGGTCGTATACGTTCATGAATGAATTTCTCAGCTTGCGATGCCGATGGTGGAGGATGCTCCGGAGTTGGCGGCTGTTGATAATGTGTCGGACTTTGTGGAATTTTCTCGAATAGATTTTGGCTACTAGAAGTGGTCGTTGTTACCCGTACCGCGCTGTAATTTGTTGAATCCAAGCTAAAATTATTCTTATCCTTGTTAAAACTATAATTAAAAATTTTAAAATAAAAGGGTGAGTTCCACTACGAAATATTAAAAAAATCGCTTACTCACTCAATACTGAATGGTTCATAGCTGTCACGATTTCTTTTTAATTTTCTATTAGGGTTGTAAGACTTGAGCGTTGTATTCTCATAGTTGGCAGTGATTTTATTTCTTGGGGCTGGTGTTGGAGCACTCATTTCCACATATTGGTCTACGCTGTATGCTCTATTGATTTTGTCTGCGTGAAACACAAATATATATATATAGTTATTAAAAGCTCAACAAAAAAAAATATCTTCACCCTTAGAGCCACCAGTTCGAGCCAAGCATATGTACTCATAAGCCCCAGGACGATTAAGTTTATTGTCTCCATAACTTTCAGCAGATATCGACATTAAGTTATTGTATGGCTGCAAATGTGTAGGTGATGCAGACAAATTACGCCTGGGCGGTTTCTTCGGTGCTGATTTGCAATTTGGTTTAGCCGGTGCCATAGTAACATAAAATTCTGGAAGATCACCAGTAGAAGCTCTGGGTCTAGGGGATGGGGATGAAGGGCCAAGGCTACCCATTGAAGATGAAGGTGAAGTAGTTAATTCGCTAAAATTATAATTTGTCAAAACCTGAATTTGATTGATGATAGTTTTCACACTTACTGATGAGAATTAAAATAGTTTTGTACAGGTGATTCACGGTTATTTTCATAGGAACTTCCCAGTGACATAGGGGTTGTATTATTTTTGTGCACATTATTATCACGAACATCATCAGACTCGCTGTCGTATGTCATGGAATTCCGGTGATCTTTTCAAAAATTAGATAACAAATTTATAATAAAAAGAAATTTATAAATCTGAGTTTATTTACTGTTTATGACTGATACAATTCCTCGTGTAACATGTGGGGGAAATTCTTCAAGTATATCAAGAGCTGTACGCCCTTCGCAGTCTGTACCATCAAGATCTGCTCCTGCATCTAGCAGACTTCTAACTACTCCATCTTTCCCGCACAAAGCAGCCTCATGAAGCGCTGTACCTGATGGTGTTTTTAGATTTACATTAACACCGGCAGCTAAAAGTACTTCAACGACGTTTTTGTGACCATTACGGCTGGCTGAATGAAGCGGGGAATGACTAACAACAACTGATTCGCTTGAAACGTCTGCTTTAAAAGGCAAAAGAAGCTCAGGATGTGCCCGGATTAACATTTGTACTGCCTGCAATCGTCCATATTGTGCAGCTAAGTCCAAAGGAGTTTCATTTCTGCTATTCATAACGTTTGGATCTGCACCATGTGCTAAAAGTGTTGTAAGAGCACCTGTATGACCATGTTGTGCCGCGCAATGAAGGGGAGTTTCATTTTCTATTGTCTGTAATTATTATTATTATTTTTTTTTTTTTTTAGAAATATAGAAATACATAAAGAAATAAAACCAGAACAAAAACAAATTTCCCCATACCCTAGATGAAATGCACCAGTAAAAATATTGTAAATCATAGGCAAGCTTTTGTTTCAAAATTATACAAATCAAACTTCCACTTTTCTCAGAAACGTAATTTTTTTTATTTTTTCACATCTCCGACTAACCGGTTCCCATAAGAGGTGGAAAACGAATTTTTGTACGGCGGATCTTATGAGGGATTTCCCGATTTAGTTACCAAAATCTTAATGTACCCAATAATGATTTCATCCAGAGTATAATAAACTAAAGGAAAACACGATTGTGTACCTGCAAATTAGGATTAGCAGGCCGGTGCGGGTGCATTAAAAATAGCTTAACAATGTCTTGATGCCCAGCCCAGGCTGCTAAGTGAAGCGGCGATGAACCCCTAGAATCAGGTAAATCAGGCGAAGCATCATGTGCTAGCAATAATCGCACTATGTCACTACAAAAAAGCAAGGTATTTGTAATTAGTTTTTTCTCTAACCAATTAAATCATGCACAAGCAAAATAATGCGACTACAAAATATTTAAATACAAACTTTTTACGCAAAATATATGATGTGATTCAAGATTTTGATCTCTGACTAAAATAAAACTATTTTCCATGTATGTATGACTCCCCAAGAAAATATACAGAGAAAAGTGGTAAGATTCGCTGTGACATCATGAAATTAAATGACTTATAGATTAGGAAAAATACATTGGTACGAATTTTTAGTTGCCATTTTTTTCATATTAACTTTTTTTACCTTACCAGATTTGCTTAACGTAGAAAAACTGTCAAATAATAAAAGGGGCATGAATAAACTTTAAAATCAGCTTTATTTGTGAATAACTTTCTCTTTGTTTCAATCTGGCTACAGATATAAGCACGGCTCTCACTACTGGGAGTATGTAATGTTATCAGACAAAAAATTGTATGGCGGGGGGAGGGGGTATTAACCGTTTCGAAGTGATTAAGAAAATATGGTAGGCTTTCACAAAACACCATCGAAAAATACAGGGTGTATGATCACCATAATAAAAATTCAGGTTTTCTCATCTTTTTTTTTTGCTTTGACCTCATTAATTTGTGCTAATTTCGGCTATCTGTAGCCGTTAAAGAGTTATTAGCTCTTAACCTATTCTCAAAGATAATTTGTTCCCTTAGTGACTGAGAACAAGTCATTTAAAAATAATATCGTCTAATTTCGGTATGACCTGTATAGGCTCTGAGTTAATAACTGTTTAAAACGGCTACAGTTAGTACATAGGTCTATTAAGTCAAATTAAAGAGGAGAGTCTACAGTTAACAGTTTTTATAAAAACAAGTTATGTACTGCCTTTTGTAAAAGAAAAAAGGGTCAAACTAAAAACAAAAGGTAAGAAAATCCGAAATTTTTAGTTTAGACCACCATAACTCCTGAGAGGAGAGGAGTATGGGGCTGGTTGAGCAGTTGTTCGAAAGGCCATTAAGTTTTGCTCTTGACGGTGACCCTATACCCTGTAGATTTTTTGAAAACCTATCATATTTTCTTAATCACCTTGTAACTCTGAAACGGTTGATATGCCCCCACCCCTGCGATACAATTCTTTGTTTGTGTAGGTGAGTACTATCACCTCCTGCCCTATGGACCACCGTGGCGGAAACACCCTGTATGTCATATTCTCCTAGACTTTACTAAGGCTTCGAGTCAGTTCCACATGAATTATGAAAAATCGATTTGTGCTATGATTTCTGGCTACTTAAGGGGGAGGTCTTAGATTGTACCTTCAAATGGCAGATTAGTATCTGCTCCTAAGTTAGTTAAGGCCGGAGTACTACGAGGAGCTATTTTAGTCTCATTTTTGCAAGTACATAAATAACTAAAGAGCGTCTATAGCCATCACTTGGGAGCAAGCTCTATGGAATATTATTTGATGAACTCTAGAAGAAGTGGTGGATTTTTCCACTATTGTGGAAGTAACGCATGTGATCTAAAGTTATCTCAGCTGCTTGCAGTGGCAAGCGCCTTACTACTGTTCTCAGGAAGCAGGCTTGAATGCGTCTTATGAGATTAAGCTCCATAAAGCTTTTGAAAAGAAACCTTTAAAAAACTTCCTCGTCCATCATTTAGCACAACTCCTAGAGCGTTTCTTAAGAACAATAGTGAAGCGCTTGCCTCTGCGGACAAGCCTATGTAAAAATGCAATGAACTGGGACAGGAAAAAGAAGCGCGCTTCACAAAATTTCTTAGAGCGCTCTTTTTCACGATGGGAGGTTATCAAATTAGATCTTTCCTACTAATATAAGCATTTTCTGTAGCTCAGCGTATATGCTTATTTATCTGAATTTCTTAGTTTGCTAATTTCAATCTTTATTAATATCTATTGTTGATCTATGTACCCACTGTTGATGTACGTGGCCTTCGCCAGGGTTTTTTCCATAAAGTTTTTGTATTGTATTGTATTGTATTGGATACATATATAGAGAATTTAACAGATATAACAAGTATGATTCCCATATGAAAGTCTGGCTTTTACAAATATTAAATAGGATGAATGCGTTTAATTTTGATGCTTTTTAGGCTCTTATAGATATACAAATATACAATGATAAATATTCAACAAAAAAGATAATGGTGAGATATTTACTCAAATTTTTGAAACTTTGTTGGAGACAGATTGCCATGCAACAACATAATATCCTAAACAGAGGGAGGGAGATCAATGATCATTGGTCTGCAAATGTAATTTTCCTAGAATCTCACACTACCCATGAATTTCATAGTTTAAAACATCACATTCCTTGCAATTAAAATTCATAGAAAAAGAAAATTATGAACTAATGATCGTTGAGTTTAACCGTTATGTCTAGGTTATTATGTAGCTTCAAATGGTTGAATATGTTTAATTTCAATTACAGTGCAAATTGCATTTTCGATGAGAATTTTATTTTGATTGCAATTTTTTTTATGACGATAGTGTAATCTAAGCCTAAAAATAATAAGGATAAGACTTACGTATGACCATTTAGAGCAGCATGATGAAGAGCTGAATATCCGCTGCTATCCCGAACATTAGCTCCAGGTCCACGCCGCAAACTAGAAAAAAAAAACAAAAAACAAACCAAAAGCGATTTATTTCATTATTCAATTAAAAAATACGCATTCCTTATTATTTACCTAGCAAGTGGTCCAGTTCTCTTGGATTTCTGATTGAGAATTTTTTCTACAATAGTTATGTGGCCATTTCGCGCTGCCTCAAGAAATTCATGATCTTTTCCCATATTAGATAGGATAAACATTTGTGGTGGTACAAGATAAGCCAAATTTTGTAGTTTGAATTCTAGTATCCGCCTGTTACACTCACTACTCAACACTGTTTAAGTTGGATTAAGAAGAAGATACCAATTAATTTATTCAAAACGAATGCATTTTCTTCACGATTTCAGATCCAAGAAAATATGGTTCAATGCCAGACATCTTCAGTATAATATGATTATCCGTGGGATATCTTATTTCTTAGTCAATTAGTATCTATATACTTCCTTTTTAGCATATTTCAGCTTTTATTCACAAGAAAAAAAATTTTTTGAAAGAAAAATTATTTATTTCAAACAAAAATGATTTTTTTTCTGTATAGCTTGTCAGAAAGCCAGCAGTTAGGTGCAGCTTTGATTGGATCTAAGTATATTTATTTCTTTTAGCTTAACATTTTCAGAAGAAAAAAATATTTATCACATATATTGATGTTATACACTTTGTACATTCAACAATAATAGAAAAATTAAATATTTTAATGTATACGTAGACATTACTAGACGTATAAGATACCAGAAAAACTATTAATCACAGAAAACACATTTAAAATAAATTCCTTTAGAATTGTCAAATCTTCGTGGCTTTTCTCAAAGAAAATTTCTTGCATATAATGAAAAACGTGATATGAAATACACTAATCAGCAATATGATATCCACACACCACTCCTTACACACTTTGCACACCACCAGCTGAAACACTCCAAAGACTTTCTCTTGTGCTACTGCAAATGGAGATTATTACTTATATGGAATTTAGTTGCACAAGCCAAATACTGTTGGGCAGTAAAAAAAAAACTATGCATGAGAATGAGACGTTTTCACAACCACAAGGGAAAGAAAAAAATTGAACTGGGTGTATGACAATTTTGAAAGTGCGTACAACACGAGCTGTTTCATATTGAATGAACTGGAGAAATTCTCAAGAGTGTAAGGTATTTTATTTTAAAGCGTTTATCTTATTGTCTTGAATTTCATTTTTTCCCTATACATATTAAATCCCATCTATCCTAATAAAAAGAATCAGCTCGGTAAGCAGTAAGCTTTTTTTAGATTTACAAATGTCGACTTACATAGTAATAAGAGTCGGAATCGGAATCAATCTTTAACTCTACTTGCCTACTTTTACGCTTGCTCGGTTCATATAAAATAAATAACAACAATAATAAACAAACACCAACAACTACAGTAGTATCCATAAAACGTATATATTGCAGGGAAAAATCGAGATCGCAGTTCAATAATAAATAAGTTTCAAGTATACCTACATAAGCGATGACATGCATGAGTTTGACGTTCCGTGTGAAAACTGAGAGTATATTCTTGTTCTTGAATCAGCTTACCAAACATTATATGGTTGCAGTGATACAACAAAGATTAACAAGTAGGGTGGGTATGGCAGTAATGCCAACCAGACTCTTGGGAAAATCTCTGTTTTCGATTGAAAAAATCCCTAGAATTCCCTAAATAATTGGCTTAACGCTAAAATATAAAACCACAGTATTATTTTGTGGTTTTATAAATTAATTTTATTTATTTACATATTATTTAAAAGTAACAAAGAATACATTTCCAAAGATAAAATAAACAATCGCTCCTGTGCATTTGATACAGTACAACCTCAAAATTTAGACAATATGAACATTTTAGAATTTTGGCACTTTTTGTCTGGTATGTAAAGGTTTTGCTAGGGGGGGGGGGGGGGGTACAAGTTCAAAAATATCCGGAATTTAGCCAAACTTTGTTTAAGTCTACCTCATTCAAAACCTTAATCGGAGCGTATATTTTCTGTTTAACTGTTGTAAAGACAAAACATAAATATAATATAGAGTCGCAAGCTGTTTGAGATATTCAAGTAATAATTGTTGCAATTATTTTACAGTTATAAGCATAAAAATGTAATGCGAAAATCTTCCCTACACAAAACGCAAATTGAAGATGTTTTTTTTATTGTTGGTAGTCTAAGTCTGACCAAACTGTATATTTTTTATGAAAATCAGGGAATATTACCTTTGATAAGGCTGATATATGATCAACAATAGTAAATGCCACATTATCCTGCGCAAAAAAGTTAACCAATGTTATTTTAGCTTCAGCAACTTGTGCATAATGTTGATGCGCACCAGAAAAATATTGTGATATTGGTTTAACATTCTGAATTTCACTAATAGATATTTGATGCTTTTTAGTAGCAGAATGTCTCTGCAATTCGCTCTTACCACCAATTTGACGAAAAATGACTTGCCAAACCAAAACATATCAAATCATTTCTCCCTTTTGCATCACAAAAAATAAAAGTTAAGGCACAATAAAAATATTAAAAACCTTTCGAGGTCTGGATCACAAAGCTTTTCGCATAGATCATTTCTAAATTTTCGTTTCTTTTTTGGATATTACTGTCTCGTACTGAATTTGAAACACTGGAAATAGAGAGCTGTATTAAAGCACTTTCACATCAAAAACAAGAACAGAAAAATGTAAACCGAAAAACTCAATTTATTCCACTGTAAAACAAGATTTTTTCTCCAATGATTAATAAAATTATGGGAAATAGGATAACGTAATATAATAATCTCGGATTTTTAAGGAAAAGTTGTGTTTTTCTTTAAAATCTGAAATAAATCAAATTATTTTCTCAGTAAAATTCTTAGTTTGTCCTATTTCCGTGGATTTTATTAACTATTGGAGCAAAAATCTTGTTTTAAAGTAGAATAAAATGAGTTTTTCGGTTCTTGTTTTTGCTGAGAAATTGCCTTTAATTTGATATGCAATACGTGAAATTGGAACCCCCCCCCCCCCCCGGGAGTTCCTACCACCCACCCAACAAGAATGCAGAGAAAATTTTTCTGCTACGAATTGTAGCTGGTAATGAGCTGATGCGAACCCTACCGAGTTAGACCGATCTAAGGTGCGAAAAATCTAGTACCTCTGTTCGAATAACAAAGGAAAATACTAAAAAGTACTAAAATACTAAAGTATGGGAGTGTGGGTACTCAAACTTCTTCTCAGGGCCTAAGGAATTGTACTAGATATTGCAAAATGTACTAGATCATACAATGACACCTCCCCTCCCCCAGATTATAGCAATATACTTTGTTAATTCAGAGTAGACATCTGTCTGGAGGTGTCGGGCCTAAAATGGGCACTCCCTTTTGTTCCTTTTCAATTTCAATATAATTTTTACCAAAGTGAAAAAGATTTTCTAATTGGAAATTTCTTTGCTTTCACACCAGCCACCAAGAAACTATAATGTTTTTATTAAATAATTAACCGTGTGTTGCTTTTGCAATTTAATACTGTACAATTCAAAGCGTCTGTCAGTTAATAGGTCTGTTTAATGAACTTCAGAGCAGCACACATTAGAGCATAGCAGAGCAGAGCAGCTCAACTTAGGTTAACTGTCAAATTGAAAGTAGAGCAGAAAGCTCATTAAACACCCTTTTCTGAAATTTTTTGAGAGCTGTCAAGTAGAACTATCAGATTTTATCAACAGAAGGTAATCCAATTCGCTATACTTACAATTTACTTCCTATACAAAAAGGAGTATACTTTCACCCTTTCACTATACTATACAAAAAGAAGTAGACTATTGCTGTTTACTTCTTAAATGTATCAATAGAAGCCATTCTCATCTGATATTCGACATTCGCCCCTTGTCAACATTAAAAATTCCCTCAAGTTGGTAGTTATTGGGCTTGAAATTTACAATTTGATCAAATCTCAAGCCAGCTTGAAGCTGGCTCCAATTGTGTTCTTCTACTTTGATTTAAATTGTCAAAAAATTTCAAGCTGGCTGAAAAGCTCCAATTGTGTTCCAGGCCTAAAACTTTACTGCTCCTTGATGACTTCTGCTAGCATTTTATACATGCACTGAGCCAAAACCCTCCAGAATACTCCCAAAACCCTCGAGAATACTTCCAAAACCTTCGAGAATACTTCTCAAGCCATGAAACTGAAATCTATATGTATGCGTTGTGAGTCCGTTTTCTAAAATGTTCTATATTGATACTTATGGAAAAGTGCCAAACAGACTTTATAGATCTGTTTAATGAACTTCAGCATAGCAGAGCAGAGCAGCTCAACTTAGTTAATTGTCAAATTGAAAGTAGAGCAGAAAAGAGCAGAAAGCTCATTAAACACCCTTTTCTGAAATTTGTTGAGAGCTGTCAAGTAGAACTGTCAGATTTTATCAACAGAAGGTAATCCAATTCGGTATACTTACAATTTACTTCCTATACAAAAAGGGAGTACACTTGCACCCTTTCACTATACTATACAAAAAGAAGTAAGACTATTGCGCGCGACCGAAAATTAAGCTCCGGAAGAGTTATCATTGAACATACTTTTGGTTTGCTCAAACAGAGGTTCAGGCAATTATATTATTGCAAACTAAGAGGACATACAAAATTTAGCCATTTTGTACGAGCATGTTTTGTGTTGCATAATCTATGGGATGATAACCTTGCTACAGTGGAAAGATTTGCACAGCCACCTGAGGAAAATAATGAACAGAAGGCAGTATGTCCTGACAGCAGTATACCACCTAATACTACCAGACGAAACCAACTGAATGCAGCAACGAATAAAAATTAAATACACAACATTTAATCACGTGTTTTTATTTTGAAAATAATTCCAAAACCCTTGCAGTATGTCATTTTTCCTTGGCATTTGTTGCGTCCTCTCCTCATATGCACTTGCTTTTCTCTCTCTATATTCTGCCCGTTCTTCCCTTGCTTCCGCCTTTGCTTCCTTTAATTTAAATTCTTCGGCTCTTTGTTCCCTCCATTCGAGAATCTGTTTGGCAGCATCTCCAGCATCTGCAGTACTTTCGTGCGTGCTTGCCTGCTGAATATCTCCTAACGGAGTCAAGTCGTCCGTATATTCATCAGCAGGAGCATCCGAATCCGTTAATCCAAACGACCTCGACATCACCTCCGTATAAAATTTCATATCTAAAATTATACAATATTAAAGTTATTTTTATATAAAATGAAAACAAAAGATATCATTATTACCAGTTTTCAACCTATTTGCCGTATTTGGTGAACACTCAACAGTTAAAACCTCACCGGTAACAGCTTGCAGATTAATATGCTCCATTTAAACAATAATCGCAATTATTATATAAACTATTCCACTAGAATTTATATTTTCTTTTCCATAAAAACCGAAATTATTTAATTGTCTTCAGAACTGTCAATACAATTTACAGTTGTCAAATGTCTGCTCTAAGTTACTCCTTCGAAAAAGGTAGAGCAGAAAATCTTGCCCTAGGTCACTCTAGTTCACTTTAGAACAGAGTCATTAAACACAGTTCAGTGCACATTAGAGCACTTTAGAGCAGTGCTCAGAATTCATTAAACACTCTTTTCTGCTCTAGAGTAACCTAGAGCAGCTCATTAAACAGACTTAATATAAAACGAAGAACTGAAAACATATTCTTTGGTAAAAATGTGTCACCAAACGACGTTTAATTACAACCATTCTTCTCAAGTCCATCCTTCCCCGGAATATACAATCCATGAAGTAGGCGATGACATCAACACATTAAAGTCATAAGTAGGCCGGCCGGCTACCCAGCAAACACTGTGAAAAAAATTCATCAGCGCGATGATTGGAGGATATCTTCTAGTTATCTCTTCGGAATATTTGAGCAATATAGCCCCCTGTCTACACTGGCCATAAATTATGGCCTACCATATGTTTTTGCTACGGAATTGCCAGTGTAGACCGTGTAGCTATAGCAATAATTCATGGCAGACCATACGCAACCGGCGAATACATAAAAATATTGTTTTATAAAGGCATCCGAAGACCTATTTCGGGATTTTAAGAACACAGCAGATATTCTAAAAAAAATTAAAGGGGGACCATTGTCTGCGAAAACAATGAAAGATAGAACAAGTAAGATATCTTCGGATATAACCATACAGCAATTCGAAGATCTAAAATTGGTTTCGACTGTATCAATAGCAGTTGACGAGTCTCGAGACATAAATGATACAGCACAAGTTTCGCTTTTTGTAAGATTTATTCCTCATACAGGTCCTAAAGCAGAACTTTTAGGATTATTGCCACTCAAAGGTCAGACGCGTGGAGAGGATATCGCAAATATTGTAATTGAGTGTATGAATGGAAAAAAAGTGTGAGGCGTAAGAAAAGAGTTTGTTGCTATTTTGAAAGAAAAGAATAATCACCAGATACTCACGAGATCATTCACCAAAAAGTGCTTTGTGCGCAGACATTTCCAGAAGAAATTTGTAAAGTTATGGAATTGGTGATTACGATTATGAACTCCATTTTAGCTAAAGCTCTTAATCATTGCCAATTCAAAAGAATTTTTAGTTGAAATGGAGAGTGAGTACGCTGATCTTCTGCTTCATAACAAGGTACGTTGGTTATATCAAGATGGAACATTTTAAAACGTTTCGCATCCCTACTATCAGAAATCAAAGCATTTCTTTTTAAGAAGTTTGTTCACTATCCAGAAATAACAGAGGATCAGTAGATCCAAAACTTTTATTTCATGGTAGTTTAATCATCAACTACAGGGGGAAGCAAACACAACTTTTCGATGCTAGAAGAAGTCATTTCAGTCGAAAATAAATTATCCATTTTTGCTCAAGATTTTGAAAGGGAAACTATCAGTACGTTTACATGAATACTTGAAGTATGCTTGAAGTAATCAAAATATTATGAAAATGCTCATTCAACGCGTAAATTTCAACTTAAGTAATTGGAAAATTAAATTCAAGAAAAATTCAAGTCAAGTAATTTGAATTAATTCAATCAACCGCCCTACCTGAGCTTCAAGTAGTTTTCAAGTCAAGTACTCAAGTATTCATGTAAACGTACTGATTGTTTCACTTTCTGAGTCTGCTGAAACATCACCAAGAAAATAATTCCTCTACTGACAATGCTATTTCAAAACAACCATTTTAAATATGACGGAAATATTTCTCAGAAGGTTTCAGGAATATAAAAACAGTAGAGCGACGTTACCATTTCAAATTTTATTGACATTGGTAACTTTGAAATACAATTGCTGAATTTAAAAAACAATGAAATATGGAGATCCAAATTTGAACGTCTTTGTGTTGATTTGGAAATATTGGAGAAGAAATCTGAGCTTAGTTCACAACACATTGGTCTGCTTTGAAAGACGTGGAGAAGGAAGACATGATCATATTCAACGCCTGGAATAGTATTCCTGATTCTTATGTCCAGCTGAAAAAAACTCGCGTTTACTGTTTTTTCCCTTTTCGGTTCTACATATTCATGCGAACTTGTACATTTAGTTAAAAGTGTTGCAGCTGAATCAATTATTGTAAAAATTTGAAATCTAAACTAGAGCGCCTGAAGTTGTCAACACAATTTTGCGTGATGATTGTATCAAATATTTGTAAGATTTTGAAAATTCAAAAATTTCAATAATTAAACTAAGTAATGACAGAATTTATGCATTTTATTAATATACACCTGCATTAATTTGCTTTATGCAGATATACTTTTCATGACAGAACCAGGTATGATTACCTGAATCAAAGCTATTTATTTATGAATCTTTTAAATTAACAGTTGTCAACAATAAATTTAAAACTTAAGAAAGTATTATTGCTGGAAAAAACAAATTCGTGGGAAAATCCAAAAACTACATAGTTGTTTCTATATAAAAAAAAAGATGAAATTAATGTAATAATAAGTCTAACTTCAAGCACAATAATGTATAAACCATAAATTATTAAAATTTGTATTAAATATTTCTCTAAAATATTAATTTTTTACTTGAAGTTCAGGCTTCATAATTTCCTTTTGGTACATTCGACATATATTACATTATTAAAGATGGGTATTGTATTGCAGCAAGTCTTCACCAGTATTTTCCGTAGGTGTTGTACCAAATGATGGTTTTTACACACTATCTGAATATTTTCCTTTTCAATATTTAATATTCCCTAAAACGAAGTTGGGCACACCCTTTTTAATATGCCATGATGATCTCTTATGTGATAAAAAACACATGCTCTAGGTTTTCCTCCTTTATTCCGATCGAAAGCGGTTCGACTCGGTTTTTTGATGAAGTTAACAAAAAAGAATTTTGAGCGACTTTATTACGCGATTCACAAAAGCTTTGTGAAAGTTTTAAGATATCAGCTCCTCTTATTGGACTACATTTTAATTTATCTTGGAGATGTTTGCATTTGGTCATCTTTGGCATTGTTTTTCAGAATATCTGAATAATTTCAAGTAACTTATTATGGAAATGACTTTGCAATCGAAAAAAGAACGGTGCAAAGCCATAATTGATTTTTAACATGATGTACCGAGGTACTGTCTCTGTCAGTTTACTGGCTTAAAGACGAAAATGAAAATTTGATTAAGAAATTTCAGACTTGATTGTCACCAAAAATATAATGGGTTGTGTGATGAAATAACAAATTAAAAACATTTTTTAGTTTTTGCTATATACCGCAGCATCCAAATAAATTCTTTCTTGAACAAATATAATTTTAACCCGGTAAAAAATTCTAAAGAGTAATCTCTATTTTTATTTCTTCCTCCTTTGTGCAATATAGGAGTGTTTTTGCCTCATATAATTCACGCTTTTTTCAGCCCAGCGCTTCCAGAAAAAGTGCAACACTGAAATGGTCCCATCGAAATCGACATTAGTTTAATTTTCGGATGAGATTTGCGTTGTCCAGAAATAAACAAATATGGTGGTCTTCTTTCTGCATTCTGCCGTTCAAATCCAAAAGCCACTCTATCATTATTGAAGATGTCATCCACGCTTTCTTGTTGGCTCTCCATAAAACAGGAAGAATATTAATGTCCAAATTCTTGAAACAGCGCTGTTTTAAAGCGTTTTCCAATCACTAATGGCTTTTCAAAAGAACCGTCAACAAGAACATAAAAAAACAGCTAGTCGTTCCTTGGATTGCTTGATACCCACACATTGTTCGCCTTTAAGCTTTAAAGTTTTGTCAGGTAGAACACGAAAAATAATGCTGTTTCATCTCCATTGGAAATATTTTTTAGATCGTCAGCTCCTTTAGATTATCTTTCCACTCCTCAACCGTAGCTTTAGAGATATCATTAGCCTCTCCGCAAACTTTAGCAAAATTCAATATACATTTTGCGAAAACTCTCCAGCCAACCATTCGATGCTTTAACACCAGGAATACTTAAACTTACCGCAATATCTCTGACCTTTTAATGTAGGATTGGACCGGAGACCGGTAAATTTTTGAAACGTGTTGCTACAACCTATTAATTTTAGTATGTGTTTTTAAACGTCGTCGTACTTGCGAATCTTGGTTTGTCAGCCATTCTTCTTTGAACTGGAACTTGTTTTTCAAAATGTCGTAAATTTTGGTTTTGCTACATTGGTATTTCAAATGAAGCTGTTTCACGGATAAATTGTCTTTCACTGTCCTCAATTACTTCTATTTTCCTTAGTGTTTCCTTTAGTGTTAATGTCTTCATTCTTCACAGCGATATTAAATTTTTATTCTATTTTAATCTGTATCTACTCTTTAAAATTGAAAATGTAAAGCGATTCAAACCAAACTGCAATCTAAGTGACGACTTGACGGTCCAAACAGAAATCCAGTAATGTCTAAAACAGGCGGCATCTCCCTCCAACGTATTTCCACAGCCATAGCGTAATTTTGTATTGTATACAAAATATTTCGATTTATGCGACTTAAATGCGAACAACAAGCAAGTCAAGTGCATTGTGTACGTAAATTCAATAGAAACATATTGGTTTCTTCTCTTGAATTTTGCACCCCTCTACATGAGAAATTAGATTAATCACGAATAGCAAACTACTTCCCGGGAATTGACACCAGCGATTCTTACTAAATGTTTCGTTTTCGCTTATAAGATTACAAAGAATTTTCAGGGTTAAGCAGGCTTTAAAGCCATTGTTCGACTCCGGCGCTTAGAGTTAGTGACAGTTTCCGGCTTACGCAGGTTACATTTATTCTCATGTAGAGCGTTAAAACTGGAACTGAGACATTTTTCCGAGATAGCCGGCTTGTGCAGATTCCGGCTTAGACAGGTTTCACTGTATCAGAGCTATTAGAAGTGGCAGTTCTTGCATTTACAGCTTACGAAGCATATAAACAGTTTAAAATCAATCAAAGAACTGTCAAAGCGTTTGCCATGCGCAGAGTTGCCACTCGAAACCTTTCTAGAGGAGCCCGAAAGTGGTTTGAGTAGCCACACCCGAAAAGTTTCTAGAAACTATGGGACAGTGTTAATAAATTTAAAGCCAAAGCATTTAATTAGTCAAAATCGTCATTGCCTTAAATATATAATCCCCATAAATGAGCCCAGAAATGTAAGGAACTTTCAAACCGCTTTCAGTGGGTTCAGCAAGTATAAATAATGATATCCCTGTAGCCAAACCTTACCCATGGTAGCCATTTGCTACGATCGTAATCAAAGTGGTGAAACTGGCCACGCGTTAAAAGTAGAAAATTGCTCTACTTTCGCGTCGAATCCGGCAAGCGCGGCAGCCATTTTTCCCGTACGAACTTATCAGCGTATATTCTACTGAACTACTACTGACGACATTGGGTTTTCACCATAAAGCTGGATTTACATTATGATAACATCCAATTTTTACAGAAATTGTGAGGGAGATAGTTTATTGAAATTTAAATGCTGCGGAAGCAATAATCGCAATACCTCACACGTACAGTCCCCTCTACTTTTTATGGCAAAACTCTTAAATTGTCAAACTGTCTACTTGGAAATTGTCAAGTTTTTAATCGTTTTTTCGTAGATATTCAAAGACGGGTCATGAAAAGAAGTATAATTTTACAATTTCTAAAATATTGCATGAAGCAAAGGATGAGATTATATCGAAAAAAATTTCTCGCAAAATATCAGGTGGTACTGTAAATCAGTTTTGTACGATAACGAAATTTTTATTTAATATTTATTTCATATAATAAACAAAAAGTTCACTCAAGTGCTCACATGAAAATAATTCCACTCCAATACCGAACTAACGCCGGTGAAGATAATTTCAGCCCGGTTCGTGTTCACATGACGGATTATCTCAAAGGCGGAATAATTCTAGCAAATTATAAAGGAAAAGGACCATTGCAGTCAATCTCTGAACACACTACTCTCTGCTTATGGATAGAAAACTACCTCAGAAATAACTTCAATATTTTCTACAAAGAAATATTTAATAACTTTCTATTTCGCAATATTTAATTACAAACTCAAACCTTACTTTTGTTTATTTCGACAAATAATTTTACCTTACAGATATGTATATGCCATAAAATTATAGTAACAAAACAGCAATATGGCAGCTCCAGTAGTCAAAATTGACAAATTAGGATTACCAATAACAATGTTTTAGTTTTATGGTTCCGGACACGCACACAGTGACAAATCGACGTCCGGAAAAAATTCCGGACGCGTTTGCTTCTCTCGTCACTCATAAATAAATTTCCGTATACGATGTACTATCTCCCTCACAATTTCTGTAAAAATTGGATGTCATCATAATGTAAATCCTGCTTAAAGCGCACCAGTCGGCCCAAGAAGTTAAGGTGAAAGCCCAATGAACGCGGCAGGCGTCGCGTCGCTTTGACAGTTCTCCGCGGCAGACGCGTGTAGGATTTGAGCAAGGCCCAATGGACGCATCGCGTTGGTACTCTTAAGATTTATTTATAAAAAGAAGAAGTGATAGAAAAGCTTGAGTTATTATTTAAAAGTGAAATATTGGATATATCAGAGTTATTAGATGTGGCAGCTCTTGAATTTGCAGCTTACCAAGCATATAAACAGTTTAAAATCAATCAAAAGAACTGTCAAAGCGTCTGCCGCGCGTTAAAAGTAGAACATTGCTCTACTTTCGCGTCGAATCCGGCAAGCGCGGCAACCATTTGGCCAGCACGAACTTAAACACGTATATTCTATTGAACTGTCAAAGCGACGGGACGCCTGCCGCGTTCATTGGGTTTTCGCCTTTGGTCTAGTCAGTCGAGTAGACACTTTTTACAGGTACTCGTACTAGTGTTGAATGAAATTCCGACTCCGCACGCCGTGTGAGTAATCCCCGTGCATTTTTTTTAACTACAGAATTGGAGCCTGTGTGAGAAATCCTCGTACCCCCTCTAAAATAGTGAGGCCTGTGTGAAACATCCCGCCCCACCGTATTCTGTTCTTGGTACGTCCCTCTCAGTTTGTGGTGGTGAGCCGTTTGAAGTTTCCTCTTACCTTTACATACTCTCTGAGTATACCCAGAAAGTAGAATCGACAACCTAGCGTATATTATATTATTATCAGAGTTAGAATAGACGAGTAATTGATAAGACATTCAGAGTTAGAACAAGTAGGAATTAGACCTAGTTTAATATATTACTATTGTAGAAATGCGGACAATAAATTATTAAATAAAGAAAAATATTATCAGCTGTGTTTTTTTGTGTACCTTGTTCTAGAACTTCCATATACTGAAGAGAACCAATTGCTCTACCGATTGAACCGAACTATTTGTACTGTTCGCATCATTTATAAATCTTCTATGAAAATGTATGAGGCGTTCTTTTGTGTATCTTTTGTTCTGCCCTGTTCTGTGGACACAAAACAACACAGTTTATTGTAACTGGAGTTTCATTTTTAGGAAACCCTGGTCTGACGAGCTATTCGCAGCCATCCCACCGAAACTCCGTTACAGACTTTATTAGACAAGTGGATAATATCTGGCTTTTGTTTCTCCCCATATGTAGTGTTGACAATAGAGCTACTGTTTACGAGTTACATCACAAATAGCTACAGCAACCAGTCAATAATCATCACATTTATTTTTGTATAAACAGAAATTCCAAACTAGTCGAATATTTACTGTTAATACCGTAATATTTTTGATCATTCCTTTCAGCCCAGCTGCACTGTAACTGCTGTATGATAAATTAGTTTAGTTGGAAATAAGAAAGTCGCCTGTTCACATCGTTAGATAAAAAGTTGAAATTTTAAGTAGTTACGAACCCGGTCAGGTAGTATACGTCAAGCACAACAAAAGGTTTGGTTCTAAATTGCCCGTCAGATATAAACCAGAAATAGTGAAAGAAAATAAGAACACGACAATTATTACAGAAAAACAGTTCACAAAAGTAACATTATAAACTAAAACGAAACCACTATAAGATCGATCCCCTTTTTATTACAGATGTGCTCTGAGCACCGCGCTTGGCGAGGTTCAGATACTAGATTATTCCAACTTGCAAATTATCGCCATTAGGCTAAAATAAAAGATGGGAATCTCAAGCTAATTCAAGTCATTGAATTAGAAGGGTACCAAGAACTTCTAACCGAAATAGATCCAATCCTTCAGCAGGACATAACCAGCAGTCATCCCCTATTCCCTTATCTTAGATACGAATGGCTCCAAATTCAAGATCTATTAAACAATTTAAAACCACACAAATTAAAAAGATCATCAGATTTCATAGGTAGTGCTTGGAAGTGGTTTTCAGGCAACCCAGACCACGAAGACTTCGAAATTATAAAAGACAAAATCAATAATGTGTTAGGAAATAACAATAGACAGGTAGTAATTATTAAATTATACAATGAAAGAATAAACAATATTACAAACATAACTAACGAGATATTAACCGCGCTTAAGAAAGAAAATTTTGTAAATGACCACTTAGTCTTTAATATTTAGTACAAATTAAAAATCATTAAAGAAGAATTAACAAATATAAGATATGCCATACACTGGGCTAGGTCAGGAATTATTAATTCTATGATGTTATCAAAAGCAGAAATAAAATTCACAACAGAGACATTAGATAAAGAGAACCTTCCGTACTCTACACCAGAAGAAGCACTTAATTTTGCCGATATTAAAGTTATAACAAACAGTTCTTGTCTACTTTATATTATTTATATTCCCATAACGACAACAGAAATTTACCAAAAATTGTTATTAAAGTCAGTTCTTTTGACTGGCAATGTTGTAAACGAAATTTTATATAGTAGTATTCTGAAAAACAATGTGGCCACGTTTGGAATTATGAACGAATGTAAGATATTTAACCAATTATCTATATGTAAGAGAAATAATATTTTACTACTTGCATCCCGAATCTGCTCGAAAGCCTAAATCATCTTGCCCTAAAATAAACAACCAGCATATTCCCACCATAGACGAAACATCCGAAGGCATATTGTTACTGAATCAGTTCAACGGAACCATCTACATCGAAGATATCCCCTACAATCTTAGCGGCACATTCTTGGCAAAAATTTCACAATGCGACCATCAAAACCAACAGAAGATCCTACTTACAACTCTTACCTGCTATTATCCAACCGACTCCACAAGAACAAGAATACCGAGAATTTCTATCGTTAGAAATGATGAAAGAACTTCAGACCAATAATACCAACCAAATTGAGCTCCTAAAAACGGAAAAATTTACCTATCAAACAATAAGCTATGGACTGATCATCGCAATAGCGTTAACGTTTAATAATCATAATCGCTCGCAAGGCAAGTTACCACCGAAAGCTTAGAAATCATCAGGCAATTTAAGGAACCCGAAACAATTCAAGGAAAGCAGATAGAGGAGATCCAAGAACCAACAATGCAACACCACAAAGACGGAAACGAGATAACAAAACCAAGTCAATCAATTTCAATATCCACCATCGAAAAGCCATTAGCAAAACCAAGAAGGAAATTTTACGAAAGTCCATTTTTTTAATTCTTCGCAAATGAGGACATTCGCATCTAAAAAGGGAAGAGTTAACACCAGCGACATAAACTTTCTCACGAAACATCAAGAAACATGAAGCCGTCGTGAGATAAAAAGTTCGTTTAATAAAACTTGTTTTTTTCTTACAAGTGAAAAATATTTTATTAACTTATATATAAATAAAGTCAATGCTTGGCACTTTTCCATAAGTATTAATATAGAACGACGTACTGTTAGATAAGCCCTCTATTTTTTCTTAGGAATTTACTGGAAATTATTTGTTTAGAAATTTTATGCATTATTGGAGGCCAACAACGGGTGCTTGGGCCGCTAACAATATTTATGAACGTAGACGCGTAGATAAGCATTAATTTTTTTTTAGAAATACAATTTTTTTCATTTCGTACCAAAGCATGGGCGTAGCTGGGGTTTCATAGGGTTTCACAGAAAGAAGAAAACTTCATTTAACGGAAATAAAACCGTAGATCTAATAGAAGCCAAATTTAACTAATATATGCAAAAACACTTCTGGTATTGAGAAAAATTCTTTTTATTATAAGGAAGTTATCGCTTATACAACGAAACTGACTTGCTACAAAGAAGAATATTTTACATGAAGTTAACATAATATATACCTATTAAAAATTATCCAATTTGGAACAAAATAAATCTTTTTCTAGAATAACGAAAAGTAGACTACATTTAAGCAACTCAATTCTCAGGATATATAACATTTTCTCATTTTCTGTATGAAAATTCACTGCTGTCATCATAATCGGAGATAATTTAGAAAATATATTTACTACTATTAATCTAATTTTTCTATAATCTGTTTGAATAGGACGAAGCAATTTATTTTCTTACATGCTGGAAATGGCTGCTAAGCTCAAAATCGCACCTAATTTTCCTTGATACACATTGTACAGAGCTCATTCTCAGTAAAAATGTCTCTGACTGCATTATCGTTTAATTTTACTTCATCAGCATCCATCACTATCTTCTAATTAATATCGTTATAATCATGCTGCTGGAAGGGAATACAACTATTATTTTATTAATTTTAGTGTTAATTTAAATTAAACTTACTTGACCGTGTTATAGTGCTGTCAATAGAAATCGTCGAAAACCAATTGAACAAGCTCTAGTTGTCTATTTTTTTCTGCAAATCGGCTCAATTCCTTTTCAGCTGTAATCTTTCTTTTAACAATGGCATTCTTTATGTTGAGCAGTGACATGTGTGAGAATCGTTCTTGAAGCATTGTGCTTCTAAGCCACGTTTTTATCCGCCTCATAGCAGAAAAACTTCTCTCACAACCGGCGGAGCTCACTGGGAGTAATATTGCCGCTTAAAAAGTTTATATAAATAAGGGCAGCACTCTGTTTTAAAATAATTTCTCAAATTTTTAGCTTTATCTCATCAATTTTTAATTGAAACATGTCTTTCATGACCATCGCTTCAGCTTCCAAGGCTGATGTATCAATTTTTAAGATTTTTTTATAATTACTGATGAAATCCACTTCGTACTTTATGTCCAATTTAAGAAATGCGTCCACAGCACAAACTAACGGTAGGTTTTCAATTCGGCGTTTTAGATTTACTATGATATTATCTATTACTTGGTAGTAAATGTTGATCTTCCAGTATTCTTCTGGTTGTATATCGACTGGAAAATCTAATGTTATGCTTTCGTCTGACTTGCTGGGAAATGCGAGAGTTACTCGTATGAGAATAGGCATATCTGTACATATTGTATACCTACAGAATAGATGCGTTTTATTAATTTGATGGGTTTTAATAGATGTAGGTTTGCGGTTTATTATGAGTAATGAATGTAGCTTATTGAGTGGCGCTTCATTACAAAACCACTTTTCATAAATTTGGAATCAACTCCAGATGCAGCGACAGCTCACTATTAAATAATTTCGTTATGCTTTCAATGTTATGTCCTCATGCTTGCTTGGTTGAAACTTAAATATAATTGATCGATTAATTGGATTTAATAATTTGGATCGTATTTTTTTTGGAGAGGGGGGGGGGGGGCACCGGTGCCGTTTGCGGTTCACTGAGGTGGGCCGTGCCCACATCTAGCTACGCGCATGCCAAAGGCAGAAACTTCTAAGAGCAACCGACACTAGAGCGTTTCTGTATTCTTCTTCTTCTTCTACAAAGCATCATCACTTTCACCCATAGGCGCTGGGGTGTTACTACTTGTCGGTCCAAATTTTCCATACAAAATATATGAAAATAGAAATATTCATTTGGGTTGATGCTGTTAATAAGAATATGAAAAAAAGTTATGTTTTCGAGGCTCCAAATGTAAAATTTTAAGACTGTTTTATTTATTTCAGGGCCTAGTAGAATCCAAGTCTTTGTTTTGTTAGAACAGCCAGTGACGTCACACAGCAAGCTAAGCTATTATAAGAATTAGACAAAGACGAACGCCTAATAATATTGTTTTTAAAAGAATTAAAACAAGAAAAATCCTGTGCAATTTTTATGCTTCATTTTATCAGCGTTCGCCATTTTTCAATCAAGCTCAAGATGAAGATAACCTATCCGAATTCATTTGCTTAGCTTGATTTTGCAGTCAGCAAATAAACATAATCTCACAATATGTTGTCTATTTGAAACATTGAATAAATAACTAAAAAAGAAGCGGCATATCGAATAAAAATTAAACCCATTTGGGATTCTTGACTCGCCAATCAAGCTAACTAGATGTATAAAACTGTTATACAAAATGGCAAGGTTAGGTGGCATAGACATGGATTCGGATAGAGATTGACTTGGTGTTACGTCATTAGCTGTTATAACAAAACCAAGGCGAAGACGAACACTTGAATTCGGCGTACAGCCCCTCAATATATAACAATATTATAAGAAGGGGGCAAAAAAAAATATATCAACATTTTTAATGAATTATACTTATTGAGATATTTTTCTGTTTTATTTTTGTATTATTTTTAACATCATTCTTTAAACACAACTATTTTGTTACTAAAACCTTAATTATAATTAATTATAGTATTATCACGCAGTATATGAAGAAAATAATTTAAACTAATTTTATTTTTATATATACATATCAGTTTATTTTTTATAGTTTTATTTGAGATATAAAATAGAAAATTTGAAGTTATAAGGCAAAGTAGACAAAAATGTTACACAAGTAATAAGAAAAAAGTCAGACATACACGTGGATAGGTACTTATTATTGTTTCGCATTTTTTTTTCTTACTATATTTAACGTTTTTATATATGTATGTATTCACAAAAAAAAAAAAAAAAAAAAAACCAAAATATTTTAAATTTACATGTTTTTATAAATATATTATCAATTGAGCAACAAATTTATAGAGTACCGAATTCAATGAAAGTATATATGAAAAAAACCAAATCGAACAGGGAAAGAATTGCAGATCTCTCTACATACATATTAAAATTTATGCTGGTAATTTAGTTGAAGAACTATTTCTGCTTGATTTCTATATAATATTTATATTAATTGTTTTTTTTTTTTTTCATAATATGTATTTCCATTATTATATAAAAAAAGTGTATATTCGAAATTGGATTAAATATTACCTTTTGTTGCATTTTATAAGTATGATATTATTTTAACAAATTATATACATATATGTAAATATGTATAATAGGTAGTTGTTGTTCTACACCATAGCATAATATTTTTGTTCATGCGCGTACAACTTAAATAAATTATATAACTGAATTTATAATTGATAAATAAATATGTTTGTATGAAGCAGCCTTTTTTTTCGTTATTTTCAGAAGATCAAGTTCATTTAATTTTTTTATTTTTTATTTTTATTGACACTTCTCTTTTAGTATAATGTATATAAGTGTGTGTGTGTGTGTGTGAATGTGTTATTATTTCTTAACATTAATATAAATTGTTTTTCCAGTTATACATACATACATACACATTCGTGGTATATGTAATCAATTTGAAATAAAAATTATCTAAAAGAAAAGTGTAAAACTCTTCCCCTTTTTTGTATGGAAGAACATAATATATTGGTGATTATTTTAGACAAAACAAGTAAAAAAGCTAGAGTTGGTTAAGACCAATACTTATGATACCCTAGATGAATGCCCGTATGAAATTTCGTATATTAACCCATTTGAGCAATTTTGATTTTTGCAGTGATTTTTCGCATATATTTCTAGAACGTTTCGTCGCACAGAAAAAATGATTATAACCAATTTTATAGGATTTCATATTCTAAACAAGTTTTTAGTACAATAAAAATGTCTAGGACTGATCATTTTCACAGTATATATAAAAAGCCTAAATTTTTATATGCTAGCAACAAGAAGGGGTTGCCCGCTTTAGTCCATTTTTCAAATTTTTTTTGTTATTACTATAAAAACACCATGTGCCACATTTCAGCTCTTTATATCGACGCTTTCTCAGGCAGTGTTCAAAACGAAAACGAAAGAGTTGCCCGATTTGTCTCATTTTCGAACTTAATTTTACTTTTCCGTGTACAAAATTTCAGCTCTCGAAGTACACGCGTTCTCGAGTTATCATGTGCACGGACGGACAGACGGACATGCAAAAATCAAAATAACTTTTAATTTTATGCACTACTACCATTATTTCTAGTTGTTACAAACGGAATGACAAACTTAGCATATCCTATATATTTCATCTAGGGTATAAAAAAATGCTTATATTTGCTATGAAAGAAAACTTAATCCAGAGCTGGTGTGTTTCACATCAATTTGAATTCAGAGTGCTGATTTATTTTGTGTAAAACGAAATGCAGATTTAAATGCGATGCGTCACACGACTCTCAAATTAGTAATTTTCGATTCGATTTTTTTTTTTTTTTTTTTTAGAATACTCCATCTCTCTGAATTCAGATCGAGTTAGAGATCGTGCTAACTTACTGGAACATTTAACATGGGCTTGAATTTTTAGACAAACAGTTGGAAAGTATGAAAGGTATAGGGAAAGAGCAATGTAAGTCACTTTTTTTATTTTTCTTAACATAAAGATATTGTTGAAAATTGAAACAAATTACTTTAAGTATGTGCTCAACAAGAAACTTTAAAAATTACATTGATAAAATGACATAAAGGGGGTGTGTAAAAGTATCATAAAATGTAAGAACAAGCAAAGTCCTAAATTTTCACAAAATGAATTAGATCCACTTGTAAACGCAAATGACAAAATTTTTTTATTTCTTCTAAAAATGCACTTTTATTCGCACCTACTTGGTATACTGCTTTGCAAAACCCCAAGCTACTACTACTAAAACTATTTAGTTGGGGCGGTAGGCTAAAATCGGCGATATCGCTTATGTTATGTTGAGTTTCAAACAGGGAAAAACTACAATAATAAAAAGGAGATGGAATGGCGATCTTTTTTTTTTTTTTTTTAATTACAACCTAATAAAGAAGTTAGGAAATAGGCGAACAAAATTGGGGAAAAAATCGCTTTGAACAAAAAAAGAAAGAAATATAATTGCATATACTTTTAGACTTTTGCATGAATAAATGAAATGAACTTAACTACAACTACATTACTGATCATAAAAAAAAATGAGCAGCCGTAATTTACTTGTAATTTGAAAGTGAATCAGGGCGTTAAAATAAATGCGCGGATATTTCTACAAACATTTTGAAAGATTGGTTTGATTCCGACTTTGGAAGATGTCCGGATTTGAATTCTATCGAAAATATCTGGGAGCAATCACATCGATTGGAAAATTCATAAAACTCATGGTCGTAATATTCACGATTAAATTTAGAAAGCTGTTGAGTAAAAGTCTTGGAACGAAATTCCATCATGTTTAATTGAAAATCTAATATCGTTTATTACTGCAAGAAGGTGGTTTGGAGGACGACGTAATTAAAAATAAAGAAGGAAAATATGAAAACTAAATTATGTTCTTGTTTTAATTAAAAATTTTAAGTGGCCAATTTCTGTATATTTATTAAACTTTAGTGCCATTTATTGTCGTAGCTGTGTTAATTTTCATCTGTGGAATAATAAAACGATAATAAATTTTGGAGTTTGTTGGCAGTTGATTTTGTTGGTAGGGGTATTTTCCTTTTTGAATTAAGTTACAAAATATGCCACTTTTTCGTGTTTACATATTTTTGCTTTCGTTTATGAGTAAGATGAGCAATCAAATCACCCGGAATTCGGTAAATACTTTCTTGTAAGCATTAGAAATTAGGACTTCACGCATAGCTATGAGTGAGTAAAATAAGAATACTGTTTCTTATTTCGACAATTTTTCGGAACACTTTTTTGTGTCGGTGTTGTAAATCGACTTGTGTTGAGCTTGTCCTAAGATATTATATTTGCCTTCGCTGTCTTCGATTAATATTATACTCATACATATATATATTCAGCATAATGCTCATCTAATTGACTTAGAGAGTACTGATCTGTTAGGATTGAACATACTTGAACCCAGATATTTTAAGAAAAGGTACATTGAAATAAAATCCATGGTTATTGTAAGTTTGCATTAACTAAACTATACTTATAACAATCATGATTTTGTCTGTATAATTCAAATAAACATTGCCTTATATTTGTTCCACCTAAACCTCTGTTCACAAGCGCGATGCGATATCGTGCGATATGTTAGTGACGTTCTGCTTTTCAGATTTATCTCTACTTGCGACTAGTTTTTATCCCGCAATACGTTCATAAGGTTGACAGCGACCTCAAATTAATTTGTTTAATTTTGTGGTGACAAGGAGATATTAGTGCAAAATTTACATATATTTATATTTTTATATTGATATATTTACATATTACAGTAAATTTCAACATCACTGCGGAGCTTTAGCATCCGATCACAAAAGTAAACAAACATAAATGTTGAGGTTAAGGTGAAAATCACACCAAACTAAGAGCATTGCTGCGAACAATTTTTGTATCGCACGAAACGTAGAAAGAGTAAGATGTTCAACGACAACCACACTGCTGCAGCCAATCAGAGCTCTGTCGCATGCGATAAATCGCGCTCGTGAGCAAGCCCTAATCTTACATTATGATTATATGAAACTTGCAATATAGTCAAAAGAACTATAAATTTGAATCTGAGATTCAATGTGAAAACATCGGTTTCGATGAATTAGAAGATTACCTACAAAATTTAAGTTGGTTTTTAAAAAAAAATATGCGGGATTATGGATGCAACGGTGCAGCCAGTGTGAATGCTGGTGCACCTTCAAAAGCGACGTGGGTGATGACTTGTCAGAGGTAGGTTTAAAAAAAACCAAAATTCGATTTTATTAAGAAAATTAAGAAATTTCTTCTGAGTTAATAAATAAAGATACGATATATTTGAATAAAAATTTTATTAAAGAACATTTTGTCTGGAGATGACCAAATGTTTTTAATAAAAAAGTCTTATTAGACGAAAAAGTTAAAAAACTAATTTGAAATTTCTACTTTATTTTAGAATTAAGCATCTTAATTCATCACAATTGACTACAAATAAAAAAAAAGAAAAAGAAAAAAAACTCCAGGTGAGGAATTGGTAGATGATAGATATGCACGATCTTCAACTGAAACTACATCAATATACACTACGTGGTAGAGATCAGAAAAGTCTGCCTTCCAGCAAACCCCCTAGTTATATGATGGAGGGCAAATGACAACAGTTTTTGCATATAGAATGAGACTGTTTGTATAATAAATATATACGAAAAGTGTTAGAATATGAAGGTAATAGATTTAGAGTAAGTAATAGAAAATTTTCACTGGTATAAGGGCAACGATTACAGGTAGACAGAAGGAGAATGGAAAAACTATCTAGATATATTCCAAGAACATAAATATATTGACCAAACAGAAGTGACTGTCCTCATTAAACACGACTTGTATTGTGGCCTGAATTTGACGTTAATTTAGAAGGCACCCGTACGTATTACACACACGGTTAATATTGGGAGGTTATTATCTTTATTTGTTACGGGGTAGGGATATTCACGTGTGGGTGTTAAACAACGCTGCAAGCTTTATCTATATGTAATGGAAAGTAACATGTCACTTGCCACTCTACAAACAACGCCTATCGAGGCTTTTAGTTTGTTTCTCGTTCTCAATTTGCGTTTGCTCAGGAATTTGGACACGATGAATAGATTAAAAATAAATAAATAAAATAATTTAAATAAAAAACAAATTTAAGAAATACGTTTAAATTTGGATGTTTCCAATTCCGGCATAGCAATGATAATTGAATGAATTATGAATTGAATAAAACACACTTAACTCATAATTCCCCGCTTAGGAAGAAGGAAAAAACTGATCTTATAATTTGATTTACTTTGATGGTGTAAAAATCACTTTCGGTAGGAGTCATCAGTGCAATGTTGCGGGGTATTAATAAATAAATCGCGCCCAATTTTCTTTTGTTTCTGTAGTGAGCCAAACGAAAATTTCAAAAAATATTTTGTAAATAAAGATGATTGAATTTCTTTTTTGTGCAAATTTGTTGAAATGGGTATAAATTGAAACACGTCTTCATATATAAAACTTGTCACGAGCGCTTTTATGCTTCTAAACTACGAGAATGAATACCGAATGGAATCTACAATCTACATAAATCAGACTGGATCTGAAATATGTAGAAGCATCTTAGTGTGTAGTCCAGAAATTTTCATCTCAGATTTTTAAAATTATTTTCCTCTGCTCTGTGCTCTCCTTTTTTCTGTAGTGTACGCATTTTCGTAGTGCGATTGGGGCAACGAGTTAAAATCAAAAATTGAGAGAACAAAGAATTACCAAAATGGATAAAATCTTCTTTTAAAAAAAAGAAACAATTTTAAAAACCATGGACAAAACACATTTTTTTTATTTTAAAGGCAGGGGGACAGGGGACCCTATCCGAAGCACGGTGGCCATAGCGGCCGATTGTGCTCAACAAAACACCTTAGTAATATTTATAAAAGAAAAACCGATTTTACAAATCGGCAAATCTCTGAATTATTTCTAAGGATTCAGCTAAGAAAATCGTATAATAGTCCAAGACAGACCTCCATAGTAAGAAATAAAAAAATATAACTGTCAGTAGTAAAAAAAAGTACTGTAGGAGTGTGGCAGAGAAATTTTTGAAAGGATTACCTCATTCTGAATATACTCGAAATAATGAATAAAAAAGCCTAATTGAAATGCCGAAAAGTAATTAAATTTAAACTGCTACTTCCACATTAGCAGGACTTGAACGGTTTTCATTCTGTTTTTTTTTACTGTTAGATTGTTAGATATTTCTTTTTATGGAATGTACTTTTGTTGAAATACATAGAATTATATTTATTGTGATTATACACACTATTTTGTTATTTGTTTAAACTGTTCTTTTCTTCCAAAAAACTTTTCATAAATTCGCTTAAATTGTCTTTTACAGCTGAATAATAAGCCTTTAAAAACTCTTCAGATTGGATATCAAGTAAATATGACTTACCCTTCATATACTATATACACTACTCATCATATAAATTGTGAACGGTTCAGATTTATCGTAATCCTGAGCATTCTGATCATCCCCTCTCTTAAATATCTTAAGATCGGATGCAAAATGTATTTAAAGGGATGCCATTTTCATTTTTGCTGTCAATAAAGTCAACATACATCTCAACTAGCTTAGCTCCTCATCGCAATCATAAATGGGGGATCAAAATTAACGTCCAAGAGTCTGAGCTTGTATTCGGAAACCTTTCACCGGACGAAACCGCATAGTCGGGAAATCCAAAACAATTACACCCATCTACAGCATGGCAATAATAAAACCCATGCATAAAGCGAAATACCTATCTAGGCGTGAACTTCCATGAACTACTTAATGACTATGCAAAAGCAACCATTAGTAAAGCCAATTCGTGTACAGCCCTATAATCAACGTCAGATATGGACTCACAACCCCGACTAAACTATTGCTGTACAAGCAACTAATAAGGTCTGTCATCATTTACTGCTTTCCCGTATGACATTTAGTTGTTTCCACTTATATGGAACGCCTTAGAAAACTTGAAAAAAAAAGATTCTCAGAGCTTGCACAGGACTCCATAGAAGAGACAACGGAAAATACTTTCGCAACGATATAATGTAGAAGACAGCCAACAAGTTTCAAAAATCCCTATGCACCCAAACCCACTCATATGCAACTTGCCGGATCATACATGTAAATTTCAACTATTATCACCCTCGCTTTTGACAAAGCGTCAAACTAGAAACATCTACCTCCACGACGGTACAATAACTTTCTATGACACCAAAGGGGATTACTACAGAGGGTAATCCCAAAAAAACCCCTCAAGAGCTCAGAAATGACTCCGATAAAATCTACCAACCTAGCAACATTCCAGTCCTAAAGTTCCCAAAAACTCCTTTAATATATCCAATCCTTACTTCCCAGTTCCTCCCAAATTAATTACCTCTCTCTTGCGAGAAAGTTATATATTACAGCTGATGTGGCGCAGCTGCTGTAGGAAGAAAAAGTGATAACATCACGCAAAGAGGATAACCCCAAAAACCATTCATCTATGAGGACAAGAGAAGACAACTTTCGCGAACTGAGGGCCGAAGATAAACCCCAAAGCTCTAAATAAATCAAAGAATGGGATGTTAAAATCATCGAGGTAATCCAATGATAGAAGACAGTGAAGAAATCCAAAACGAAAACATGATTTGACTTGATTTTTTGGCATTTTTAATTAATGTTGAGGTGTAGATAGATAGTGTTTACAGGAGAAGTGTGGAAAATATTTGAAACAAGTGTTACTTTTCAACTGGTATCAGAATCCCGAGCTTCAACGGATTTACAAGTCAGCCAAAATTCTGTGAGGTAATATTTGAGACACATATGCCGTCGAGTACCAAAACTAAATGTCTCAGAATAAGAGCAAGATTGTTGTAGAGTAGAGATCACGGAAATATGGATTTGATAAAAATCTTATTGTAAGATGAATGTCGTTTCTTCTAGTCATCAGTAGACCAACCACAACGCTATATACGACGTTCTGGAGAGAAACTTTGACCTGAATATATCCAACCGATTACAAAATAAGTAAAGCACGAATAACAATGGCTTGAGAAGGAGGTAGTCGTAATGAAATATTCACCTGTCGCCCAAAGCTCTACGCTCAACCCAATCGAAAATTTATGGCTTTACATTTACCGCGGACAATACATAAATACATAAATAATTGTAATGCTGGTTGCACAAAAGATGTTTAGAATGGTATTCCTTAATAGATTATTCAAAATTTGATTAAGTCAATTACTAAAAAAAAAAAAATTTTTTTTTAATAATAACTTTGTTTAACCCATTCACTGCCAGGAAATTTTAGAGTCTACTAATTTCATTTGGCGACAGTCAAGAATATAAATGTGTAATGGATCCTTACTGGGAAAAATCTATAAGGCGACGGTAGTTAGAAAAAGTTGTAAAGTAATAAAGATGGACAGACGAGTAATAATTAGCAAACAAAAGAAGAAGTGTGCAGTAGCGTCTTATGCTGTAAAAGGGATCGGAGTTAATGGATTACTTCCCACTAAATAACATTCAAGGAAATAAAGCAAACATTTAAGGAATAAAAATATCTTTTTCAAAGATTTTTCGTTTGTAGTTTTTTTTCCATGCATAAACATGCGTCACACATCAAGATGATGCGGATAACTGATAAAAGCGATCAGCCACAGTTTGACTTTAGAGAAAATTATGGTTCGATGGATTGCAGTTATAACCCGGGGAGAAAATTGTGTATTGATGAAGCGATAGTTCTTTGGCGAGGAAAAACACACGGCACAAGTACGGCGTGAAGTTTCAACCTGGAGGAATAGTGTTGAGAGTCAAAATTTATGAGGGGAAATATGATGATTTAAATGGACGAAGTCATGCTTCAAATGTTGATTTGGCCGTGATGGATGGTTTTCTGAATCGTGGTTATGAGCATTATTTGGACAATCATTATAATTCAGTTGGGCTCCCGAAAAATCTTACGATTAAGTCAACATATGTATGCGGCACATCGAGATTTGATCGAAAGGGTAATCCAAATAATTTGGTCAAGAAGGAACTGAATGGCTTTGATCTGGATCTGTCTCTTATGTTTAATAAATGGAAAGATAAGCGGGATGTCTTAATTATATCCAACATGCATATAGGCGAAAGTGATAAATCAAAATTGAAAAATTTGTACCAAACCAGATATAGTCAGCGATTACATTTGGGACTGCCAGGTATTGATCGCGCTGACCAACACGTATGTCCAACTATTCATTCCTCTGGAAAACGATCCGTTGGTTCAAAAAAGTTGAACTGCACATTTTCGAAATCTTCCTGTAGAATGCGTACATTTTTCATACTAAAAAAAAAAATCGAGGAAACAAAAAGATGCCACTGCTTCAATTAAGGGAATCAGATATTCTGCACGTAGTTGATGGAGACGACAGCATTGCAGGAGGAAGTAGCATCTGTAATACAGATTTGTCTCAATTTCATTACATGGAGAATCTTCATTGGCAGTGAGAATGGGTTAACTGTAAATAGCTAAAATCATTTCTAAATTTATTCATTTCTTTATAATTTTCTTGAAATTGAAAAAATCTAAATAAATTCGAGCATTCATTTTTATATGATGAGTAGTGTATAAATATGTGTATACTCTTGAACAGCTAAAATAGAATAGATTTTGAATTCAGAGAGTAATGTGACTACAAGATCTCGAGATCAAGCCCATTGAATTACACGAATCTTGCAACTTTACAGTATTGGTAACAAAAAATAAAAAAATAGAAAAATTTTAAATCAAAGTGGGCCAAAGCATATACTTAACCTAATGCGCTGCTACTATATGTTTTTTTTATATAATTTTTTTTTTCTGTCTTATTTTTATATATATACTTTTTTAATAATATCACATTGAAAAAAAGCTCATTTACATCTTATTTATGATTTTCTTTACTTATGATCATACTTTCTCTACATTTTTAATTATTCATTGATTTAACTACTTATAATTAATTTTAGCATAACTACATTAATGCAATTCGGAGGACAATATTCTAAAAAAGCTACAAAATTGTTGTGTGAAATTAAATTAAAAAACAAAACAAAAACGTCACATGTAATAAATGACAATTTTATAAATTGATGAAAAAGCAAAAAAAAAAAACGATTCAGAAACTAGATTATTTTCATAATTCTACTCTAAGCCCACTTATTTTTGATGCCAACGAATTCGTAATAAAAGTAGTGTTTTCAATAGATACATTATTATAACCTTTTGATCCAATTTAGTAGCCGTCTTTTACATAGAACAAAATACAATACATAATAAATTGTTTTTGTAGAGAGCTTTGCCCTTATGAAAAATACTTTCCTACTAATAAAGAATACATTTCTTTTCTGATATTTTTAGACAGTTCTTAGTGCATACTTATTTTTTTTTTTTTTTTTTGCTTAATTGGTTTACTACTTTTATACATTTATATTAGCGCATGTTATCATTTTATGTTTTTAATTCAAATTAAGCTACATACAGATTGTTTACATACATATTAAAATAAAATTAAAATATGAGACCACTTTAGACATGAAAAAAGTGTAAGCAAATGCATTTTTTATTTTTTTGAAAATATAACTTAACTATTACTCAACATCATTCATTCCAGGCTTGATACAATATCTACACATGTCAAATATGCATACATACATGAGGATATGTGCTATTATGTGCATAAATGCATGTATTTGTCATATGATGAGTGTAGATACCGTTTTTTTTTTTTTTACTTTTTTATTTTTTTTTTATTTTTCATTAGTTTAAAGCCGACTCCTTTGGAACAAATTTAATTAAAATCTATAAATAGTCATGTCAGATGCTGCGTACTTCTTCGAATGAATAAATTTTTTTAGATGAGTGAACATATATAGCTAAAAAGTCTAAGCTGCATTTCAGGCATATCATTTTGAATTTTTGTGCGAGTTTCAACAAGGGAATGTTGTTGCCACAGAGGTATGTATGCATGTATGGATATATATGAAAACTAGCGTAAAGATTTTACACACACTCATATATAAGTATCATCAAGATTTCCAAACCTAATGCAATGTCAAATGTTCTACCACATTTCAATTTGCATTGTCCCAATGAAATTGAATATATAATATGGCCTGGATATCTGCTGCTGCTACTTATCTGTATTCTGTTGAGGCTTCTATAACTGTTCGAATGCGAAGGTCTAGCACACAAAATTATTAATGCGCAAGCAAAAAATTTGAAACCGAATGAAGAGCTTACTCGTAAACAAGTGAAAAAAAACTAAAATTGATTCAAGACCAATTCTTAAGATACCCTAGATGAATGCCCGTATGTAATTTTGTATGGCCACCCACTCTGTGGTTGTTGAAGCGCTTTTTCGCATATCTTTTTAGAACGGTTCGTCAGACAGTAGAAATGATTATAACCAATTTCATAGGATTTTATATTCTGAAGAACTTTTCAGTACAATAAAAATGTCTAGGACTGATCATGTTCACAGTAAAAAAAAACCCCAATTTTTGTATGGCAACACCAAGAAGGGGTTAGCCCGAGTTCGTCAATTTTTTTAATTTTTATTTATTATTTTTATAAAAACACCTTATACAAAATTTCAGATTTTGACGCATTCTCAGGCAGTCTCAAAACATATATAGTGAAAAACGAAAATTTTGAATGGCAACCCCACGAAGGACATAACCGATTTGTCGCAATTTCGAACTTAAATTTGCATTTTATTTGTTTTTAAAGGCCGTGTGCAAATGTTTAGCTCTCTAAGTACATGCGTTGTCGAGTTATCGTGCGGACAGACAGACGTACAGGCAAAAATCAAAATAACTTTTAATATTATCCACTTTGCTCTGGCAGCATTGCTTCATGAGTTACAAACGAAATGGCGAACTTAGTATTACCCTCTATCAGATTTCATCTAGGGTATAAAAACAAAAATGTTTTTGATTGTCTTATCACTGACGATGGAAAAATCCATACATTACTAAAATGTGGTGTGAAAGAATATATATTTCGATGCAAGATTTGATGAACATATACTACAAATACTTCTAGAAAAAATTAATACTATATGTGTTGGTCTAATGATATCTTCTACGGTTACGATTAGGCAGTATTTAAGTTATAACAGCAATTGTCATAATTGTTCATTACTTTCCACTAAAAAAAAAAAACTCATCGCAATTCGGAAATGCTTTACAACTCTTTTTTTTAAATACATGGTAATAGTGCTCAAAATTGCAAAATTGATGAGAACAATGAGAAACAAAACACGGTATGTTGCATATAGGAAGTAATTTAGTAGGTAGTGAAATATGTGCGATATATAATTCGATGCGCTGTGAACCTTTCTGTTATTTTTCTCGCAGTGAACTTGAAACAGTGATAAACTTGTAAGTTGTAAGTAATAATAAAACGAAAATCTGAACTATAAAATATTTTTTAGTAGCACTAACTAACATATCCATCTGATGTACGCTCTTTTTTCCTAATAAGCCAGCATGCAGTATATATGTGCATGTAGCAATGCCCCAAAGTTTTTGAATAGTTTTTACCATTTCGGGCACCGAAATCAGTCTTGACTTTTTGAGCAGGTTTTGTTACCTCTCGGTAGAATTAGATAGCAGAGTACACTTGAAATACCGCACATTGTGAAAAGGAAATATTGTCAAATAAATTATTGTTCGCGAAAAATCCATGGCTCTTATTGAATTTACCATATTTGGCGACCGTGACAGGACGTTAATATTTTTAAATATTGTAGTATTATGGAAAAATATAAGATATCGCGTGAGGTGTTAAGAGCTTCGTTCACAAAGAAGATTAAGAAATTGGAAGACATATTAGGAAAGGAGGTTAAGGATTTCGCGGAAATCACGGCATTAAATGAACTCCTGCAGCAAAACAGAAGGAATTGGGGAATCTCAATAATCAGATTTTCATAGAACTACTCGGAGCGATTTGAATGAAAAAATTCTAGAATGGAATGGAATTAGAATGCTGTCAAAAATAGAAAACAATAAATAATAAGAATGCGGATACTCTGAGTAGCATATATCCTGTATAACTTCCTAAGTTGAAATTAAAAAAAAAAAAGAGATTTAATTGAAGTTTCCCAGTTATCAGTGAGAGCTACCCAAAAGTCATTTAATACCTAAAAACAAGATTCGTGGAAGTTTCTGTTCAAGATTTGTTGAGTCTGGTATTGCAGAATACGTTGTCGTCCGAAAAAATATGTCCTTAGCTTTCTTATACGATAAGTTGGAATGCAAAATAAGAGCTCTAGAAACACTACAAGTGACGACTGAACGATGTCCATCTTAGCTCATGCCATTAGTTGAATCATGCTTACCAGAAGAGATTTTACGTACTTGGCAAAGAAATAGCTTCCATTTGACGTCGCATCAGAACGATGGATAAACCGACAAAGCTTCTTTTATTAAGGAATACCCCGCAAAGTATCGTTTAAAAATCAAGCTCGCGTTATCGGGTTTTGGAGTTGAAACTGGCAAAAAAAAGGAGCATAGTAGGAGACTGTCAACTAGAGGAAAGAATTTTCAGACGGCTACTGAATTATTGTAGCTGTGTATTTTATGAAAATAATTATAATAGCTCTCAGTGTATTAGAGCCCAGAAGATATCCGTTAGAGAGATAAAAGTGGTGCTAGACAAGAAATGAAGCTGTTATTATTGTTTGTAGACTGGCCACCCAGATTCCTCTTGTTGCAATATATCAAAATGCTCGGTTTGTTGTAAAAGGCATCACGTGTGTTATGCGAAAACTTGTCGCAGTCCAAGAATCATCCTCTATCAAAGGAGCTGAAGGATGAAAACAAGAGGTTTGGACAAGACATTTTTACAATTCACCTATCAAAAAAAGTCAGTTCATCCAACCCAGTTTAAAAAAGCACAGAAGGAACTGCAACCCAAGAGGAACAAAACAAGTGAAAAAGCTAGAATTGGTCTAAGACCAATTCTTATGATACCCTAGATGAATGCCCGTATGAAATTTCGTATGGGTACCCATTTGAGTAATTTTGATTTTTGCAGTGGTTTTTCGCATATATTTCTAGAACGGTTCGTTGGACAGAAAAAATGATTATAACCAATTTTATAGGATTTCATATTCTGAAGAAGTTTTTAGTACAATAAAAATGTCTTGGACTGATCGTTTTCCCAGTATACATAAAAAGCCTAATTTTTTATATGGCAACACCAAGAATGGGTTGCCCGATTTAGTCCATTTTTGAAATTTTATTTGCTAGTTCAATGAAAACACCATGTACCAAATTTCAGCTCTCTACGGCTACTTGTTCTCAGGCAGTGTTCAAATATATAACGGAAAACGAAATTTTTGTATGTCAACCCCACGAAGGAGTTGCCCGATTTGTCTCATGTTCGAACTTAATTTTACTTTTTTTTTTAAAGTCCGTGTACAAAATTTCAGCTCTGTAAGTTTACGCGTTCTCGAGTTATCGTGCGCACGGACGGACGGACGGACATGCAAAAATCAAAATAACTTTTAATATTATGCGTGGGTGTCCAATCCATTTTGCTCTACCATCATTATTTCGAGGTGTTACAAACGGAATGACAAATTTAGTATACCCTATAGATTTCATCTAGGGTATAAAAAAGGAAAGAAAGGGGCCAAACCTGGTAAACCGAAAAATGTGCAGTGAACTGATAAATTAATGGAAGATCTTCCGCTATATTATGGATTGGCTACACGTCAACACTCAGACGCAATATGGGCAGTATGGGTGACATACCATCACGAAATTTCGACCAATCAAAATTCGCAGGATTTCTAACCCCAGAAAGAAATGAATCTTAGTGTGAAAGCATGCCCACACATAACATGCATGTGCATTGTGTGATTGATTTGGACGCAAATTTTACAGTTATGGATTTTTAAAGAGTCCCAATTTAATCCAAATGAGCTGGAAAACATTAGATGTTTGTTCAAGTTTATACATTAATTTCAGTCAGTTTTCAACAGTTTTTCATTTTGGAATTTTTTAATCATGCATGAGAAATGCGACAAGACAAATGTAATCAAATCAATGGAATTATATTGAACAGACCGAAATTTGTGGGATAACTCGAGTGAAGATTACAAAGATAAATTGAAGCGTAGTGACTCGTTAATATAACAAATGGAAGTGGAGCCTGCGGGTGAAGAAAAAATTAAATTACTTACTCAGTACCGGCGTGAAAAAATCCTCTGGAATGACTGCAAAAAATGCCAAGGCATCCTGGTATGTTTTCGAATATTTCGCATTCTTAGACGACAAAGGAACTGTGGGGAAGGAGCATTCAAACACTAGGATGAGTACTGAGATCTTTTATTTCTTTATTTTATCTCAAAATTCTCTATCAAATTTTTAGATCGATTTTGTGGATTCCGTTGAAGATGACGAGACGGAAAATTCAACAGAAGTGGAGCAAAGCTACATGTTTACCTTCTTTTCATTTCCTTATCAGGGTTTCTATGCAAAATAGTGTTGTTAAGAAAGATGCCAGATTTTTTAATTTTGCCTTTCTGCATGGAATGAATAGAATGCTTGGTGCATGAGGTGCATGAGATTCTAATGAAGTAATTAGAAGTGTCAGCAAGTTAGCAAATGTCTCCTCAGGGTCACTTTTAGGAAACATTATTGAAAGAAGACGTTGCTGTTGTGGAGGTGTAGAATGAATTATTATGTAGGCTTAAGGAAAAATATAATTAGGTTTGTCATCAGACAATCTTAGACTTTTAAAATTGTGAACGTTCAGTCGTGCGGTAAGTATGGAATCAAAATGTAAATAACTAAAAAAACAAATTAAGTGACAGCTAACACTCAGGTATCGATAGTCCATGCTGCACAGCATACGGAGACAACAGCACCAACAAAGGACAACAATACGATACGCATATAACCTATAAATGGACACTGCCATAGAACACATCTACATATAAAGAAAGAAACCGAAGCACCACCAGGAACGAATCCAGGACATCCATATGCCTTGAAGCAGGTTACTAGGGATATCGATGCGCAAGTTATAGCCTCTCGATATTCTACCTCTCAATGGTACCGCCGGAAGGCTTATATATTTATGCACTAACGGAGCTATGTCCGTTTAGTCAATCACCTCAGGTGGAACGGCTCAGGCAGACGATTCCTGTGGTGTCAATATAGGTGGAAAAGCTCAGGCAGCTGATTCCGATATTGTTCATGGTCTGATTTACACAGGAGGTACTTCTCCCTTCTGGAGTGCTGAGTACGGCAGAAGCGTGAAGGTCCCGCGTTGGATCAGACCTAATATATGCTGTGAAAAGGAAATGTGAGTCAGCAACCCACGGATGGTCACTGTTGCTACAGAAACAAGCCTCGGATCGAGCGAGAGCTTTGGTTCCGATTCTCCCGGGAATTATCAGGGAGCCAGAATTGATGGAGTAACAGCACAGTCTACGACTTATGAGATGATTGATGAAAACGTTCTGAGAGTGGTGTCGTCCTCTGGTTATAATAATAGTGCTAATGGGTCAGAGAATAACGTTGTCCCAACTTCTGACAATAATTTGAATTTACTCTGTCTGTGATAGCTCGTTGCGAGGAAACTTCTTCAATCTTAATATCAAAAACGAAATCGAGCACATAAAAGAATATCACGGTAATATCCACATAATTTTTAAGTATGCTCAGTGTCAAATTGCACGGCTTAGCTGTTCATATGGCCTACTGCCATATGAAAAAAGTTCGTTCATAGCGATATAAAACCCGTAACAGCGGAGGCTAAACCATATATAATAAATTATATAAGGAAATTATTGAAAAACAAAGTGAGTAGTTCGGTAACGCCAATTAGACAGCCCATACGGCACACAATGCAAAACAAGAATTAGCAAAGTAGGGAAAATTGGTGCACACTTGATGTTAGCTCCGGGTTATGCTACTGCTATAGGGTTCAAAGATGGTAATTTTATTGTTCTAAGACACAATCGATTGCATTTTATATAGCAAAGTATATATCAAAATCCAACCCTTAACAGTGGAATCGTACAAGCTGCACAACAAATTCGACGTTAAGATATGAGGATAATTAATGAGAGAACGTCAAGTTTCTACGTCTATCGCTGATATCATTTAAGTTTGCGTGATAGCTCAAGGAAAGCAGTACAGAATAAAGTTTAATAATTACATTTGATCAATAACACCTCAACAAGTGCCAATCATTTTTATAGAAGTCAACTATTGCAAATGCTTGTGCATTTTTCCAAGTACCATTTCAGCTGATATTCGAGATTTTTGATTGTCGCTGAGTGTATTTATTTTAATGGAAATTCTATTTATCAAACCCCTTCCTAAATAAATAGAGTATAAAATAGTAAAGTAGGAGAAAGTGATGATGATCTGATGAACCAGATTACTGTTGGGAATGGTGCGAGTTGGAGCGTGTTTAAGCAGTTTTGGGTAACCGCGAAAACCTTAGTTTTATAAAGATGACTTATTGTCATGAATTGGAGTTTTTTTATTATATTAACTTTAAATTTGTTTAAAATTACAAAAATCTACAGTACTTTAACTAAGCCTGTGGTTGTTGTGGTCCATTGTTATCATGAGTATTTGATTCTGTTTGTGTAAAGTATTTTATAATTTGGTGTTTTTTCATATAAAAGTGTATAAAAGTGTTCACAAAGAATGTCAAGAAGACAGGTAACATAAAAAGTCTTTGATTTTTATGAGCAGTATGTTTTTTTTAGTGTATCAATGTTTTAGAACAAATGCTTAATAAATTCCGGAATTTCAATCCGAATATGATGATGGCGTGAGCGATGATGATGATGAAGAAAGTGGAAATAGAGATCCGGTAATTAGAGTTTTTTAGTTACAATAATTTGTTTGCTTTCTACTAACTATCTTTATCGGTAAATTTAAGATTAGTCTCTTTTATTACAAAGTTTCCTATTTTCAGGGGTCTGTAGATCTAATAATGAAGCGATTTCTAATTGATGGGACGACAAAAGACAATTTTATAAAATAAATCGCATTGTTAGATTCGAAGGCAAGTCCAATCGTGCAAAAAGTCGAACACGGGACTAATTAGCTGCTATTCGAGAGCTGTAATAAATGGGTTCAAAATATTCCATATCTGTACATTCCGTATGAAAATGAGACCGTTGACAAACAGCTTAGTACTTTTCATGGGAGATGTCCTTCAAGCCATCAAAACCAGCCAAATATGGTATAAAGTATTGGATTGGAAAGGAATGCTGTATCCGAAAGAAATCGAGGAGAAAGAGTGGTTCTAGATGTAAGTCGTGATCTAAAATGACGCAATGTAACTTGCGCTAACTTTTTTAATACTTATCACCTTGCTGAAGAAGAAAAAATACCCCGGGGACTGTGCGCGTAAATAAAACATACCTCCCAGTGATTTCGAAACAAGAAATGCGTCACCAAGCTCTGTACTCAACAATATACAGACAAGTTATAATTATGAGTACCCTTCATCATACTGCATCTAATTCCAATGATGAAAAAAAAATTACTGGTAAAGCAGGTGTCACTAATCGCTGGCCATGTTCTGTTTTTCACTACATTATCGATGTTTTAGAAGTGAATGCTTTTGTACTTCGGTTAGGAGTATTCCCAATGTGGAATTACTTTGGTTAGCATTATTCCCATGTGGAATAAAGAACAAACAAAGAATACTTGCTGTTTCCAGCACACTAGCCACATCAGCTACCGCATCCTCGTCAGGTACCTCCTCTTCGTTGGCAGCTGCATCTATGACAGTAATATCAAATACAGATGTGACATAAAAGTGGAATTTGGTCGGATGCCCATTGCCAAATATGTATTTACTTAGATCGTAAGGCATACTTGTCGTGCGAATTATGTAGTAAGAATTTTTGTGGACAACATAAGCACGCAATATATTTTTTCATGTATAAAAGATACTAAATAAAGGATGAGTCAGAATTCCTGTCCTAAGCTCTGGATAGTGCTTGTTTTTTTCATCAGTTTGCTCATTAGACAGTTGAATTTTAACGCACGTTTGAAATGAAAACTGTAAATAATCAAATTAAAAAAAACTTAAGAATCGAATTTTTTCTGGCGCATCATCTGGATCGAGAAGTCAACAGAAATCACTGTCTGCAGCAGAAATTTAACATTAGAGTTATAAACCGAGATCTAGAACAGCATTCTAAGACTGGCAGTCATGAATACACGCATTCGACGAGTACCAGTTACCTTCACCACCAAGAACTCTAACAAGCTGAAGTGAAAGATGGCAAAAAACCGAAGCTTCAAGCGTTCAATTGAAAATTGTTCAATCAGGCATTCTCAGACTGAAACGAAAAGATGGAATTTTGACAAGGGCAAAGGTTTGTGTCCATTATATAAAAAAGCTAGAATTGGTCTAACCAATTGTTATGATACCCTTGACCAATTTCCGTATGTAATTTCATATGGTCACGCATCTTTGTTGTAAGTTTGATTTTTAAAATGGTTTTTGGCATATATTTTTAAAACGGTTCGTCGGACAGTAATTCTAATCAGAACAATAAAAAAATTAAATTTTTATATGGCAACACCAAGAAAGAGTTTCCCGATTTAGTCCATTTTAAAATTTTATTTACTATTGCTATGAAAACAGCATGTACCAAATTTGAGCTCTCTACGTCGACGCGTGCTCAAACAGTGTCGAAATATATAGTGAAAACGAAATTAAATTTTTGCATGACAGCCCTACGAAGGAGTTGCCCGCTTGGTCCCGTTCTCGAGCTTAAATTTACTTTTTTTTTAAAAAAAAGCCCGTGTGCAAAATTTCAACGCTCTAACTGGGCGCGTTCTTGAGTTATCGTGAGGTCGGCCGGACAGATGGACAACATGCAAAAATCAAAATAACTCTATTTTATGCGTGTTTAATCCATTTTTCTCTACTAGCATTATTTCTGTGCGTTACAAACGGAATGACAAACTTAGTATATCCTATGATTTCATCTGTGGTATAAAAATCAGACTGAAACAGCAAAGAAAGGGCAAATTCCATGCAAACAGTTCTGAAATGAAATTCCTGATGCGAAGCGAAAAATAAATCAAGATGGTGACATCAGTAAGTGTGTTGTACTGAAGTCAAATTTGAATTCGGAAACATACTTAAAAAGGACATATTTAAAGCACAATTTTTAAAATTTGTTAAATCAGATCAAACCAAAGGAAAAGTTCTATTCTGGCCTGACTTGGCAGCAAGTAACTATGCTAAAGCAGTAGTCATTTCTGAACAAAAAAATCGACTTTGTACCAAAGGAACATAATCCGCGGAATGTGCCTCAGTGCAGGCCAATTGAGAAATTCTAGGCAATTTGCAAGATATAATATTTTAAAAGAGACAAAAATCTCACCAATGTGGTTGCATTCAAACGTCAATGGACTAGTATTTCTAAGATGGTAGCTTTTAAACGTGGGGAAATTTGTTTACACACTTCGGCTGGTTGGTGATCGCGGCGTCAATGCTAATAAAATAAGTAATCTTTCAATCACAACAATTCGCTTTCTTCATATTCACGTTCGAAATTTAGGACAGGAGTTCTGACTCATCATAAATGTATTAAGTTCTTATGGATGTTGTTTCTTATTAAAACGAATCGGGTAAAATTTTACAAGGAAAAATTACGTATACTGGGTGAGAGTTCACCCGAGGATATCATAATAGATTAAAAATGAGGAGAACACAAGGAACACAAGTATTCACAAACAATTCATGGAAAACCAGGAAAGCTTGGTTACAAATTGGGAACGATAACAGTGAAGAAAACAGCTCAGATAAATACGACTTCACCAAATAGAGTAGTTGAGTTCTCTTAATAGTTATATATTACAAGTGTTTTATTTTAGGTAGCACCACACCAGACACAGAACACGGCATTGCCGGCTAAAAAATTTAAAAAATCTATATACTATATAGGTTCAAAAGATGGCAAAAGTTTTCATGATGAGATTGAGGAACAATAAATTTGCTATATTTACCACATAATTCAATACGCCAGAGCATACAAAGTCATCTTAGAGATGGAGCAGGATAAATCCTTTTGAATTAAAATTAACTTAGGTATAAGTTTAACTCCTTTTTTTACATTATGTTCAAATTCGTGTTCACCTCTTGATGAGAAAAAAAGTTATTCAGTCAGCTACCTAGTCAACTTCCAAAAAGAATTCTCATCTCTAGCTTTTAGCATATTTCAAGTTCAACAGTTCTGAAAACTTCTTGGTAATTGCAAGAAATCTGTTTTATAGACATGTATTTAAGTAATTAGGCTTTATAATTTTTTTTAGATTGTACCAAATCTTACCAAATCAATGTTCAACTAGACAAAAGAATTGGATTTTCTATAAATTACATGCTTCTGGACGGTGGCCATCCATAACAAATATTTTCTATTTGTGTCCGCCACACTCTGTACCATATAACGAAGAGCTTCCTCTATGCATCAATTTTGTAATTTCTTCTTGCACTAACGAAATTACATATTAAGTTAGAATATGCTTGGTTGTGGAAAGTTTTTCGTTATATATAGCAAGTAGTATGAAGATTGCATTCTTCCTATTCGGAGATCTATTATTGCAGTCATTCGACGCATTTGAGTCGTAATCGATCCTTCCATCATAGACATACAGATGAGTTTGTGATCACTACATTATTTTTTTTTTAAATAGCATACTTCGATATTACTCTATATTCGTCCAATATTATCAATCTATCCAAAAACTATTGTTGTTCGTACTAAATATGTAAATGTGAAATGAATTCGTTTAATTTATTCTAAAACTTTTATAGTTATTTCATTAGAACAGATATTCAAACAAAAGCCTTGGTTACGTGATTTACTACTTAATTCCCAAATACATAAACTAACTCAAAATACTCATAGCACAAAACTTCCAAACTAAAATACAAGAATTTAAGAAATCCCCTTCGATTTTAAAGTATTCAAAGGTTTGCAGGGCTCTCTGCCGATCAGACAGAGAAACGAAAATTTATACTATGCCACCATGAAAATATAAAAAAAATCATCTAAGTAACGCAAAATGAATACTTGGGACGAAACTCGAGGACTGATCTTTAATTTGATCGCAAGTCCAAGAATATGGTCTAATTATTTTATTGATTCATGTACCCTCCATTTTCACGTTTGTCCAAAAACAAATAATAAAGATACCATAGTCATGTGTCATACATTTTGAATAAAATTATGAATTCGTTGTTCTGGGAGACTGTTGACAGGATCTCTAGATGATTTCTATATATTTTTTTCCTTCAAGGTCCAAGATTAACAGGGACAGATTTTCATACTGTGCTGAAACTCCGCAAAGTTGCGCGAGGAATATTGGACGAAGAAGTGAAACTACTGCACAATTCATTAAAATCTTATATATCATTTCACAGGAAAATTACTTGAAAAAGTATTGCATTTATTATTTATTATTCTTACTATCCTTTTATAATGCAGAATAAAAAAATGATGTTATATTGTAGCCGCCCAAAACTCCTTAATTCTACCAAAAACTGTTTGTATATTGCATTATCGAGAAATTGACTTCTGTTTGAGTGTAAACAATTTTTTTAAAAACAGCACTATTGATAAAACTACTAGCGATAATTATCTTGTCTCATACAATTTGAAAAAAAAATTAATTCAGTGCTTTAGGATCCTTAAAAGGAGATCTTTAAGCCATTTCAAAATTGACCATAATCTGAGTCCTAATGGATAAAGATCTAGGCTGGCATAAAGTCAATCATCGAGCTTTGGCAAACACTGAAACTGTCTCCTTCTTCCAACTATTTCTGTGTTATTTTACATTTTGACTGACTTGATGCTGAAAAACCCATTGGAATGTGAAGTACTGAATTAAAAAACTTCAACCAAAGCTACAATTTCAAGACTTTTCTTAGTAAAACATCCGATATTTTGACCGCCTGATAGATTTAAGGTGTGTGGGAGGCAATCATATTGAAAATTGTTTGATTTTTAATTTTCTTATTACGTATTTAATAGGATGAGTAGTAAGTATATAATAATAAATAAAAAAATGATTCCCATTTAAATATTTCTGACAGTATTTATGGCAAGACTATGTAGATGTTTTTATGTATAAGAATATTTATTAGGAATTTAACGAATAACTATAAATGCTTGGTCGGCAGAATTTCAAATATCAGATCAGACAATTTTCTCTCGTAAACTGTTTTCATTCATGTTCAACTTACTGAAAAATTTAATACAATTCCGAATGCTCATAATTGAGACGATCAGAAAATCAACAGAAAAAACTGAAAACCGTACAAAATTAAATACCTAAAAATCATTAGCTACGTCTGTTTAGTTTTCAAGAAAAGTTCATCACGTGGAACTGTTGAATCTGAGCCGGAGGCAGTGTGAAAGCTATGAGTGTTATATTTAGGTTGATTATCAGCGGCTTTCGAGTAATACTTAACGCACGTAAGAGTCTGACTCTTGGCTGAGGATGAAGAATGACCTACAATGTCTATGTTGCTACTACTTAAATTATTAGAATTGCTGTTGTTGCAACCATTGCTATTGTTGCTGCTGCTACCTGACGGAATTGCACCCGTTAGACCACCCTGATTACAACTACTTATATTACTATAATTAAGATTACTACTGCTACCATTATTACTACTGTTACCTGCTAAAGACATTTGATGATGGTGGTGATGGTGATGATGATGATGACGTTGATTTTGTTGTTGTTGCTGCTGCTGTTGTTGTGTGCTCGCTATTGCCGACTGTAACTTGCTTGGTGTATTTGTAGGCTGATTTGCTATAACCATACCACTTCCGTTCGCCGTTGATAAGCTTCCATTATTTAGGCAGACATTATACTGACTACTGCTATACGTTGTTTTACTTGAATTGCTACGCGATGAGGTATTATTGAACTGACTATTGCAATTATTCATTGAAGCAGATGATAATCCTTGACCAATAGCAACTGCCGCTGCTGTTGCTGCTGCCACCGAATTCGCATTTGCTAGCATTGAAATTGATCCTACTGTTTTCGTTGTTAACGATTGACTGTTTGCAGTCCATCGATCATTTACGGCACTTGAGGTGACACTACTAGAAGCTTCATTATTGATTGTAGCTGCATTGCTACTGTCAGTTCCACTGCTGCCAGTGGCATTTCCCAGTTCTGAATTTGGGGGTCGGGGTAAACGCCGTCTCAGCCAAGGATGTTTAAGTGCAGCAGCTGGTGTCATTCGTTTTTCTGGATCCCATTCAAGGCATCCACGAAGGAAATTAAGAAAGAGTGGATCTTGGCAACCATCCAATGCCTTTATAAGGTTTTTGGATCCAGGCGGCCCACGTGGCTTGCCACGTCGTGATTGTCCACCGCTTAATACAATTTTACCATCATCTAATGTTGTTACCACGCAATATCTAGGAAATCCTTTAGCATTAAAAAATATTTTTGCTCGTTTAGATGCAACTAGAACATTCTTCGGGGGCATTCCAAGAACTTCAATAATGCAAGCCAACTGATCAGCTTCATCTTCGCCTGGAAATAATGCATGCCCGGACAATAATTCAGCTAATATACAACCTAGTGACCACATATCAATTGCCATTCCGTATTTAGCACCCAAAATCACTTCGGGAGCACGATAAAAACGGGACTGAATATACGTATAAACACGCTGATGCTCATAACATGAAGACCCAAAATCTATAACCTAAAAACGAAATTCTTTTAGCACTTTTGATTATATAATATAAAAAATAAATATACATACTTTTATGCCAGAACGTCCCTGCTGCTTCAGTAGAACATTCTCTGGCTTCATATCACAATGAATTATTTTATTTTTATATAAAGCGTCAAGGCATTGGAGCAAAGAGTGTGCAAACTTACGTACCAGCTGTAAGCTAAAACCATTGAAACCATTTTTCTTGATAAGTTCATATAGATTTATATTAAGCAATTCAAATGTTATGCACATATGATTGCGAAACGTAAAATAGTCGTACATATGAATGATATTCATGGTATTATATTTGTCCTGCTTTCTAAGGTGATGCAAAATTCTAATTTCCTCCTGAGCCTGCCTATGGAATCGTTTCTCATTTCTCACCATTTTTAGTGCAACATGTTCATGTGTTTTATGATCGTATGCTTTAACAACTTGCCCAAAACTTCCCTTACCGATGATTTTCAATACTTCATAACGGTAAGCAACGTGATCGTGAGGTATATGAATGTAGGAACCTTGTTCGTTGTCATAATCTGAGTTATTTGGACCGAAAATTCCTGGCCTCTTCTTTGCATTTGCTCCAATAAAGTATATTTGCGGATAGGTGAGAATTTCGTTCCGTTCATATGGCGTAAGTTTGTGCATATAAAGTACCATTACCTGTTGTGGTGATACGACCAGAGGTTTTGGTTTCTCATTTAGTGCACTTTTTTGTTGACCAGACATAATTATTTGTTCGTGGAAAAAGTAATTGCTCGCATCAGCCCTTACTAGGCTATTGGAAACGGAAGTTGTTGTTAATGACGAACTGGTCGTACTGGATGCAATGTTCGATTGAACAGCAACTGATGCGGATGATGAAGCTCCTATAAAGACATATTCTAATAAGAACCTAATAATTTATATGCAATCGAATATATCGGAGTGTTAGAAAGCATATAAACGATAGAATTCGGCATTTAAGAAATATAGATATTGACAAATTGTTACCTAAAATGATATTAAGCAATTACCTTAATGCGAAAACTGCACGTTTATTCTATCGTCTATATAGAGTCTAAAGCAAAAGCAAATACTTGACATATCCCAAAAACAAACAAAACACAAATATGAAGTGATAGAAGAAAAATGCGAACTAACCTGCCGATGTTTGAGTTAGTTGTGATGACGTCATTACGGTAGCTGCTACTAAATTAGCGACTGCAACAGTTGTATTAGCAACGTTCTGAACAGCAGTTGTTGATGAATACTGTTGATGTTGACCAGCAGTTGTGTTTGAGGTTGTCAGACCATTGCTGGCAGGTAACTCCTCAATATTCTTTTGTTGCTGTTGGTTTTGACTACTTCCGACCATTTTACAATTAAGTAATTGGTTGTTGCTGCTATTGCTACTACTACTGCTAATACAATTCCTATTGTTACTATTATTATTCACAATGTGTGGCAGTAATGTGGTTAAGTTTTGTTTGTGTCCCGATAGTAAATGATCAACACTAGCTGAACAATAACTCTGTCGCAAGGAATTGGAATTGCTTTTTGTTTCAATTATATTGATATCTAATGACAATTTATTTGACAGAATAGAACTTTTATCGACGATTGATGACTGCGGTTTTAGATTAGTTCCTTTAACGTTGCTTGTGATTCCCGGCTGGGAGGACCTCAACATTTCGTCGAAGTTTGTGCTAATGCTGGCCGAAATTTGAATGGCATTTGTTTTATTGTGTTCACAAAATTCACTAGTTTCATCGACAGTTGGATAACGTTCGAGCGGATGATGACGTCTAAATGTTGATTTTGATTGATGTATTTCACCAAGAACACATTCATCAAAACAGTGTTGATGTAGACGCGAAACTTTCGATCTATCTGAATTATGAAATACTGGTTGTCCTGCTGATGTCGCTGTTGTTGTTGTTTGGTCTGGTGAAAAAGACGAGAAAGACACAACTGGTGATATTGAATGATCAGAAGAGTCTGTTTCAGAAATACGTCCTGTAGTTGGATGAAAGAAGCTAGAACTTTGCATAGAAAATTGCGACTGATCTGACAAGGATGACAAAGACAGTGTAGACGCGGGTAACTGTATCGATTTTTCGCTAGATGAGTATTTTTTAAACGACAATAAACGGGATGACGATATTGATTGGAGTTTTGATGTTTTGTCCAACTTCGAATGGGTAAACTGAGACGATTCTTGCTGCTGTTCTCTATCCTGTAAACTGTTGGAAGCATTAAACGAAACATCGAATAGGGATGTTGTTGATGTGTTCTTGTAGAAATAACTCCTATCAAGTTTTTTGAAAGCTTTATCATACAACTCACTACAGCTGCTATTATTGCTTATATTGCTATTAGAATTGTAATAATAATCGATCAGTTCAAAATTTTGCTGAGTATTTGCTAGGGACGTTAATGAAATTGAAGAGCGGGATGATGAAGTCGGTGTAGTTTCCGCCGAACTTCCAGAAGTGTTGTATTTTTTTAAATTGCTAAAAGATCGCCGACCGCATATTCCGCTTAATATATTAAAACTTAACAAATTTTTGTACGATTTACTGCTGCTGGTACTGTTATTACTAATTTCTCTTGCCTGATGCTCTTGACTATTTGTCAGATTTGAGATTTGTGTAGCTTTCTTCAGTTCAACGTCTTTCTGCCCTTTATTATCACCCACTGTCGGTTGATAATTTCCATCCAAACTATTTCCATGCACATCGAAAATTTTGTGATGTTGATTTGATAATAAACTTGAGCTTATACTGCTATAGCTCATTGCCGATTGGGAACTGTGTCGTGTATGTTGCAAGCCATCATTTTTAAAAGAAAATATTTCTTCTAACGTTGATTTTTTTCTTTATTTTTACTTGCGTTTCGAGATTTTAAACATAATAATATTAAAGTTGTCAATATGTCCCTGAATATCACAGCAAGTAAATACGGTAATAGGCATCCTTATGCAATTTTTGTGTTTACATTTTTGTTATTTTCTGCAGTCTTTTGAATCGCTGTGTTAAATCGCCGGAAAACTGAAAATATTGAAACTATAAATTTGATGTAATTTACTTATAAATAATAGTAGGTAAACAGTTAGAGCTTTTGGCTATCCTTATTCCCGTTAGTCTTTTTATTCGCTAAATAAAATCATAACGAGAAAATTTTTGATATCAAAACTAACAGAAATTTCGGTTGTTATAATTGTATAATGAATGATGAATGAATTTCGAAAATTGACAAAACATCTTCGTAGTGATGCTATGCATATCATACATAGAGAAGAATTTTAACGTAAGTTAACTTCCTTACCAGGTCACATCAATTGGCTCGGAGGGTCATGACAGCGACTTGTATGCTCGATCAAACCGAGATAAATTTTCATAGAGTTCCCAGACCATGCATTATGGGAACCCATTTTAAGTAAACACCAGTTTATAACTCTGCAGTGCATGCGTGGGCGTGATAGGCCTAACCAAACATTAACTGAATATAAAAAATTAGCCATTTGAATTAATGTTCCCATTATTTGATGTAGCTTACTGTAATAGTAAAAATCATAAACTTATGTGCAGAAGACATTCAAAAGTTGAAAGCATTGCCAGCAAAGGGTGTTAAGGGCCCGACAGGCCCAACGTGTTAGCTACTACTGATAGGAACGATACAAGAAGAGACTGTGCTTTCTGTACTAAAAGAAGGACAAGTCATTACTTCTATGCAAAGTGCAACAAGTGCTGCTGTTTACAACACGTTCATTATTTTTGTCCAGAGTTTTCCGGAAATATTGAAGGAAATAGCGATTATTACTACATATTTCTTTTTTATGAATTATATTTTATTATAAAAATTATTTCAGTTCAATAAATCATTTGCAGCCTAAAAATTGCCTATTTAAAGCAAGTAAAAAAGCTAGAATTGGTCTAAAACCAATTCTTATGATATCCTGATGAATGCCCGTATGTAATTTCGTATGGTCACCCATCTGTGCAAGTTTGTTTTTGAAGTGGTTTTTGGCATATATTTCTAGAACGGTTCGTCGGACATTAAAAATGATTAGAACAAATTTCATAGGATTCATACTCTAAAGAACTTTTCAGTACAATAAAAATGTCTAGGACTGATCGTTTTTACGGCATACGTAAGAAACCTTATTTGTTTATATGGCAACACCAAGAAGGTGTTGCCCAATTTAGTCGACGCTTTCTCAGGCAGTATTCAAAGAATTAAATTTTTGTATGGCAACCCTACGAAGGAGTTGTCCAATTGGTCCCATTTTTATATCCTGAAATCTGTAGGGTATACTAAGTTTGTCATTCCGTTTGTAAGGCACAGAAATAATGATGGTAGAGCAAAATGGATTGGACACCCACGCATAATATTAAAAAGTTTTTTGATTTTTGCATGTCCGTCCGTCTGTCTGTCCATCCGCCCGCATGATAGCTCAAGAGCTTCTTCACTTAGAGGGTTGAAGTTTTGCACACGGGCTTTTTTTAAAAAAAAAGTAAATTTAAGTTCGAAAATGGGCCGAATCAGGCAACTCCTTCGTAGAGTTGCCATACAAAAATTTCGTTTTCATTATATATTTGGGCACTGCCTGAGAACGCATCGATTTAGATTTGGTACATGGTGCTTATATAGCAATATTAAATAAAATTTAGAAAACGGACTAAATTTGGCAACCCCTTCGTGTTGATTTAGGATTGTTGTGTATACTGTGAAAATGATCAGTACTAGACTGTTTTAATGTACTGAAAAGTTCTTCAGAATGTGAAATCCTATGAAAGTAGTTATAACCATTTTTACTGTCCGACGAACCGTTTTAGAAATATAAGCGAAAAACCACTTCAAAAATCATACTTGCACATAGAGGTAACCATACAAAATTACATACGGGCATTCATCTAGGTTATCATAATCATAAGAATTGGTCTTATTGTTAGACCAATTCTAGCTTTTTTACTTGTCGAACTTAAATTTACTTTTTTTTTTTTTAAAAAAGCCCGTGTATAAAACTTCAGCTGTCTAAGTCAATGCGTTCTCGAATTATCATGAGGACGGACGGGGGGACATGCAAAAATCAAAATAACTTTTAATATTATGCGTCTATGTCCAATCCATTCTGCTCTACCAGCATTATTTCTGTGAGTTACAAATGGAATGAAAAAAAATGATGCCTGTACGGATCCAAGTCTTTGTCTTCGTCTTGTTATTACAGGTAGTGACGTAACATCAAGAAAAGCTCTATCCGAATCCATGTCAATGCCACCGAGCTTTGCTACTTTGTATAACAGCTTTGACATCTGGTTAGCTTGATCGCCGAGTCAAGGTTCGAGTTGACTTATTTAAATAGACAACGTATTGTGAGGTTATGTTTGTGTGCTGTCTGTGAAATCAAGCTAAGCAAACGAACGAATTCAGACAGGTTAGCTTCGCCTTCGTATAACTTTCTAATAGCTGAGCTTGTTGTGTTACGTACTAGCTGTAATAACAAGACGAAGACTTGGATCGGGACAGGCCCTTAGTATAACTCTATGATTTCATCTAGGGTGTAAATATATCCATCCGCATTTTCAAATTCAGAGCATCGGGCCTGTAATTCCTGAGGTGTACAATAGAGATTTAATATGGACAGACCTTGACTTATCGCACATATATTAAACTGTTATTTTTTTCATAAAAGCTCTATTCCAGACAGCCACTATACTGGGCGTAAAATTTGGGACAATGAAGCAACAATAGAAAAATATAAACAGCCACTAGTAAGATCTTAAGGGATAAAACCCCACACGAAAAACTTAACTGGAATGTACCCACAAAATGTACACACGTAAAAAGACCAAGATTTCCGTTTGTATCGTTTTCTATAGTTCTCGGAAAAGCTTGCTGGATGTACACGACAATATGAAGACCAGTAATCACGTATGTAGGCATTGTCTGTGTTGGAAAAACTGAACAGAATCAAAATAGACACAACACCAAAACATGTAGTCGACTCCTATCTTATGGTATCCTTGTGCATCTGTAAATACAAAAAGAAACTAGACTTAATATTTATAGATTTTACCTTCCACATTCCCATAAGGGGTAACACACAAATTGGAACCAGGAGCGATGGAGCATATGGTTAAAAACCAAAAATCGTCATGTATGCCAGCCTCGAGAGCAGTACTCTCTGCATACTACATATTTAGCTAAGAATTATAGAAAAGAGCTGAATGAGCTATATCTGGGAAAGAAACTGAGGCGCACAGGCAATCAAACTGAGCTTGAGAGCCGAGCTTTGTAAAATTGAACAGAAACCAAATGAGATTAACGGGCTTTTGATAGGACACCACCAGGGCCAGCTGAACGTACGTTTAAACAAAGCAGACTATGCAAAGAAAATTTGCTCTCTTCAAACCAATATTTCGGGCAGATCTACATCCACTACCTTGTTGGAATTTGTCTCGGATACCATTCGCGGGTTTGCCATACGGATTGTATTTTATACCAAATCTATTTCCGACATTCCATCTCTAGTCTTGAAAGCTTCGTTCGACGTACCTCAAAGGAGTCACTTGTACCCGTTCTTTTTTATTCTATCTATTGATGACATTGTCTCTCTTGTGAGGCACTACAAAGTCTTGATTTTGCTGACAACATTAAACTTTTCGCTCAGATTAAATCTTTTAACGATTGTGAACAGGTACAAGGTGACCTTCAATAATTTTACGTTTGGTGCAAAACCGATAACTTGGCTCTCAATATCGACAAATGTAAGGTCATAACTTTCCACAGGAATCAGGAACCAATCACATATGATTATGTGTTCTCGTGGTTTCTGTCTGTGACTTGGGAGTCAAATGTGATCAAAGATTTAATTTTATCTCCCACATAAGCTATATGGTATCAAAGAGTAGTTCTATGCTAGACTTTATAAAACGTTGGTTCCGAGAGTTCTCGTATCACACCATAACATTGCGTTTGTACACATATCGACCGCATCGAGGCTGTTCAGCGGAACTTCCTACGCTTTGCTCTTAGGCACCTACCTTTGAATAATTCATTGATTCGAACCACCTTATGAGGACCCCTTGAAGCTTTTGAATACGCTTGAAAAACGGCGCATGGTTGCCGATGTAACGTTTGTGGATCAACTCTTGAGCACGAATGTTGACTCTCCGCTGCTACTTAACAAAATCTCTTTCCGCGATAGTGGGCACAATTTGCATGTACGAACCCACTAATCGCATGTGCATTACTGTTAATATTAGGGCTGAGAGCTTTGTCGTTGACGTTTATAAGCATGTTCTAAAAACACGTCTATATAATACTTAGTTTTATGTTTATATGTCGCATTGCATGTCATTTCATCCTGTCTTTGGTCTGTTTAGTTTAAGATACTAATACCTTAGACAAATTTAATATACTAGATGTCCAGTCACTGCGCCAAATGCTGTGGCACTTAAAATCAAAATCATGCGATTAAGTAAAGCTCTACACGTTAAAAATAAAGCTCTTCATTTAAGCGAAGAGAAAACGTGATCGTTTTTCTTTGAATCCCACTTTTCAAAAACATAGTAGATGTTCATTTTCGTACGAGTAGGTCTGCCCCTGCCCCTGTCTACTACTTTTGCATACTTTTAGAATAGAAAATATTTTCGCACTCTTGTAAACCGATTAAATCAAAGCATGCAAAATATGCTAAAAAGCTTTCTCTCTTAACAAGGGAACCGTTGTTTCTGCTTCATAAGCACACTTTCTGCTATTCGACTGGACATCTAGTATATTAACTTTGTATAAGCTAATACTAAGGCAGACTAAGTGATGAAAAGCATTTATTGTTACGTGTCACTACAGCGAGCTTGCGTTAAGCTGGTTCTGATAGCTACTTGAAATAAAAAAACAATTGCAGAGCACATTCTGTCATAATACTTCCTTAGTCCATTGAAAGTATTGTCTAACTCAATCTAAAAACACTTGAGCTAACAGAGATATCCATATATATAGCTCCATTAAGTGAAATAAAAATGAGAGGTAAAAATACACAATGGTGAAATTTTCGTTTAACAATTTATTGGATTGATAACTTAACTCACTCTAGTCCAAGTCTATTATTATAAAAATTTATAAGAATGAGAACTTTTTCCTAATTCGTTCTTGGCCTGGCACATATACATTTAAGTCTTAAAATAAATATGTAATAAAAAAAGTAAAAAACAAGTTTTCAAACAAAACTGAGGCCAAGCCGCATCAAAAAGTAGAAAACAAACTTTTCTTCACACACAGAGGTGGACTCAGATTTTTTGATTGGGCCATTTCTCTTGAATATTCTTTCTCTTCATGAATCAAATCACTTAGATATTACCTCTGATTGATCATACTGAAATATATCGGTGATTGTCAGCGAATAAAATCTGAGTCCACCTCTGTGTGTGAAGAAAAGTTTATTTTCTACTTTTTCATGCGGCTTGGCCTCAGTTTTGTGTGAAAACTAGTTTTTTACTTATTTTATTTTCTGCCTTTATCACGTTAACTAAATTGTTATTACGTGCTGCATGGAGATATTTTAAAACAATTTTATGACGTCTGAAAAGACACTGATTTACCAATTTTTCAAAAAATTTATTCGAGCATCACATCGTTGCAGTACTGCAACGGTTTTCTGAAATTCAAATTATGTTGCGCTTTTTAGCTGTATTCCAACTTGATCCCATATAACATGAGTTTTCCCGATTTTCCATGTTTACCACAGACTTTTCCTATTACAATGATTTTTTTTTTAAAAATTTAAATGAATTTTCCTCGATTTTTCATGCAAGTTTTCATGATTATTGAAGAGAAAGTATTGATGCCAGTAGGACGGAAAAAAATGATTCCGCATAGCTTATAAAACTTTTTTGTCGGAAAATTTTCCAGAAAAATTCGAAAATTCTGAATTTTTCCTGAAACAGATTTATCACTAATCATATCGATGAAAATTTTTCTGATCGCTTTCCGAGTTTTCCACAAAAGCAACTTTATGCAACTCATTTCGCTCGACAACTTTGTCTTAGGTTGCAAAATGCTCAAACGCTTCCTTGGTCGGAAAAACTCCGGAAAAGCGTTTTACATGAATTTTCCTCGATTTTTTCTGCAAGTTTTCACCATTGTCGGAGAGAAAGTAATGATGCCAGTTGATAGGGAACTTGATCCTGGATAATTTAGGCAAAATTTTCTGAAAAAGTCGGAAAATTCCGGAAATTTTTTCGGAAAAATCGGAAACTCTGCATTTTTCCTGAAACGGATTTATCACTAATCAAATTGGTACCAAATTTTCAAACGATTTTTCCCGATTTTCCGAGTTTTTCATGGAAATTTCCGGTTCAAATTTTGGCCTCAAAAAGAAGTGCGAAAGGTCCTCCATAATAATGAACATTAATTTTAAAAAAAAATACCGTTCGGTGTTCTTGTATTTTTCTTTTTGTTATGAAAAATATTAAGAATTTAGCTTCACTTGACTTGACAGTCATATAGATCGCAAAAATCGATGTAGCAGATATTTTTATATAATATTAACAGCCAACCATGTAATATTTTAATTAGTTGAACACTCCATCAACCCCAAAGTCTTTGAGCCATTAATTGAGGCGCAGGACTGTTAAAAATAGGAATAAACTAAACACAGAGAGTCACTCCTTTATATGAAAGCAATACATAAATGATCTTCACATATGCCCGTGTGAAGAAAGGCAGTAAATTTGACGTTTGAAACTATAGACTTATTGCTAACTTGTGCCATATTGCGAAGATTTTTGAAGCCTTGGTCAATGATGCGCTTCACTTTCAGTGTGAACCTGGAATCTAGAGATGTTTCCAACATGGTTTCTTAAAGGGCAAATCAAAATCAACCACGACTAATTTTGTTCACTATTGTATACCAGCCATTGAATATGGTAAGCAGGTTGATTGCGCCTTTACTGATTTTACCACACAAGCTCTCCATTCCCCGGTTTTGCTCACTGGCTATCTTCATATCTGGCTAACCGTACGCAGCGAGTTCTATTTCACGGAGCAAGCACTTTCTGCTGAGCTCGGGTGTGCCTCAATGCAATACTCTTGGTTCGTTTCTATTTATTCTGTACATCAATGATGTACCTTTCATTTTACTTGCTTCCAGAATACTTTGTTATTAGGATGATGCCGAAATATATCATGTTGTTAGTTTTAATGTTGACTGAGCCACTTTTCATAAGTGGTGTTTCAATGACTCTTTCTTTGATAATGAAAAATTTGGGAGGCGAAAGTTAAGCATTTGGATACAATAGAAACACCTTCATTTCCACGGACAGCCCTGAGCTCTGAAGGCCATCACAATAATAAAAAAAAACCAAGTCCCTTACAGAAAATGATCTTGGCAACGAAAGGACGTTTGACATTGCTTTTACGAGCATAGCAGCTTAGAGCAGTTAATTGAAATAACGCTAGGAAAGAAAAATGAACAAACTCCTGAAATACTGATAGGTTAATGCGTCGGTTCAGCGATAGCCGGGATTTAGGTTCTTGGTTTTTTTAAATGATATTATGCATCATAATAAAAGCATATTGGCTTTGTATGTGGCTTTGTGTGAATTCAAAAAAAAAACATTGAGAGGTTTTCCAAATCTTGTTAGAAAGTTTAGCTTGTTTAGCATGCATTTTAGCGTGAAAACTGTACAAATTTTTAAGAATAAGGAAAATTTCTAATTTTTTTTGACTCTGACGTCTTATAACCCGCAACAATGGGATTCAAGATGTTTTATAATTTTTAGAAGGCTTAGAGATCCTCCAACCTAAACTGCCTTAATAGCATACATATATATTAATAGTTACAAGTAGTGAGCAGTTTAATGATTTGTTTATGTTGCTCATTCGACATCGTCCAAAAACAAGTTTTCCACAAACTTGTGCGCAGGAATTGTAGGTAATCGAACAGGACAGTATTTAAACCTTCTGCAGAACGGTCTTGCAGAGCTAATGGATATACAACGTACGATAATGAATTAACCCATTTATGTCCAGTATTGCGTTTGCGCAATGTTGGACAAAATGAAGACTACTCCCTTTTATGTGTTTAAATTTGTGCCTGAGACCTTTAACATTCCTATGATCCCATTCGCATAATTTTTTTTTTTTTTTTTGCCTTTCTGATGCGCAGGGGCTTTGTTTTAGTTGGTATTGATCGGAGCACACAGCAATATAAAAATTACTGATAATTTCTTTAGTTTATGTATGATTTCACTTATTTTTGCTTAGCATGATCAAAATTTTTCAATTTAGTGAAAAACATAATGCTTTTGAAAAAATTGAAGTTTTAATATGCTTATTTTCTTGCTTCTGCATCTATTGAAATAAAGCCGTTTTGTATTGTTGTACTTTTTGTCATAGGTAATCAAAATTGACTCTGCCTAGACGTTATTGAGAATTTACCGGAGGATATTTCATGCCTGAATGAAATTGCATTGGTTCCCCACCCGTAAATTATCTAACTGATGAGGAGTCTGGAAGTGAAGAAGAGGAAAATCCAAGCCGTCTTTCGATGTAGCAGTGCCAAACAGAAGCTGAGGTTACCATCAACGACTTTGAAGACGACACCGAAATAGTTATTCCATGCACTACAATACTCAAACAGAAAATTGTTCAGCATTGGATTCGAGAAAATGAGGATTATTTGCCTTTGAGTTCTTTTTGTTGGAAATAGCCCCCGCAAAACAAGAGTGGAAGGAAACAAAAACTCCTCCACTACGCCTCTTAGAGTTTTTCCAATAATTTTGTGATGAAGAATTCGCGGAATCGGTAGTTCGTGAAACTATGTCCTACGTCACCAAAAATAAAAACTCTGAGTGTGCAATAAACAAAGATGACTTCATTGCCATTTGCGGGGTATCGATTTTATCGAGTTATGTTCCGTTACCAAGAAGAAGAATGTTCTGGGAAGAAAAATAGATGCGATTTTCACAAACTTGCACTTCATGGATAGTAATAACGTTATTTTGGGAGACCGATTTCGAAGGTAAAGCTCTTTCTATCTAATCTAAACAGGAAACAAACCGGTGCGGTGCGATTTGGTTAAAAGGCTTGGGTTGCAGCTTCGTGATTGGGATAATGTTACCAGTTTGAAATTTACCAAGACCAATCTGGATCTATAGACAAGGCAGCTCCACTTGGAGAGGACGTTGCTCTGACATTTTCGCATACCACCAAAAAGACAGTTCCCGAAGTTCACTTTGCATTTTATTTCGATAATTTTTTCAACAAGCCCAAATTTGATGCATGAGCTCAAAACAATGAAATATAGCGCTACAGGCACTCTTCGTGAAAATTGTCTAAAAAATAACGCTATTTGTGAAAAGAAAAAAAGAGGTGAATACGAAAATTTTATTGACAAAAAGAACAAGCCTATAGTTACACGTTGGAAGAATAACCAAGTGGTAACTTTAATGGCAATTGTTCACAGAGGATATCCTATTGACTCATCGATGCGATATTTAACGAAAAAATGCTATATAAAGCAACCAAATTATATTGCAAACTATCGAAACTGTACTCTTTGGCATGCTAGGTCTCCCGATCCCGACCTAACACTTGATTTATATTGGCGGGAAACCATGAAAGAAATTATACACGCGTCAGAAGCTGCAACAAAGTTATAGCTAATAATATCAAGAATTTTTTTAAGCCGAGACTGAAATAAAGTCATGACATAAAGAACACAGAAGACATTTTGAAAACATTTTAACCAATTAATTTACTTTTGAAGCACTTGTTAAAACCCAGCTTTTTTCAAGACTACCAATTTATAACGAAGCGTAAAGCGGGGGAGACACGACGCGACGGTCTTCAGCTCAGATTTCATTCTATTCTATTATCAGATATACAATTACCCTAAGTCCATGCATGAAGCCGGTAAGGGGGATTGCGTGCCAATTTTGAATTTTGTTAGAGCGTCCGGTTGGGGCTTTTTAAGAATTCCTCGAAAAATGGGCCTCATTGTGGCCTACGTGCAGGGAACCCAGTTGGATTCCATCCTTGATTATTAAATTAGATAATAATGACATCGATATTGTGTAAACTTTGGAAATTATTTAGCCAAATGTATAAACTTGCGTACTTTAGACTGCGTAAAAACTTTCAGCGTCTATAACTCAGAGGGGACTAGACAGACTCCACTTCGAACACAATTTCGTCTCTCGTCAATATCGTAGGTATCACCTAGCAGTACATTTTTGCGCACCTCGGAAACTTACTCTAATTCAGAATTAAAATTTTGAGAACTGAGCCGTTGATTTATTATTTATAGATGTGCCCAGAATCATTGACGGCTTAGTAACGAGATGTCGCTACTTGTCTTTCACTTGTTATTTCCAGCCTTAAAGCTTTTAATAAAAAATTTCATTGAGTGCATATAATTTTTTATTTAGCTTTTACCCATTTTTATATTGGGCTCGAAAATATTGTTTGTACCATTAGATAAAAGTTTCTATCACATTATTTTTTAATGTAGCAACATCTCCCTTTGAAGACGTCAATAATTCTGGGCACATATATATAATCATAATGCCAGCATATACTATGATAAAACCAGCCTAAAGATTGGTAAGCGCCCTGGGTTTTGAGCTCGAGTCCCACCTAGAAACGATTCTATCTCCATGGGAGACCCTGCTGCCCTTCAAAAATTCCTTCACACCTTGCTTTTTTCAGCAGCACCTTAATTATATAGATACTCGAGGGAAAAGGAGAAACATTTGCGGGATTTTAATAAAAACGACACTTTTGGAGGCTTTCACCTTAAGCAAAGGCGTCAACCCAAAACAATATCTATGACAAGAACCAAAAAGCTTACTTGAATATTGTGTAAAAAATTTTAAGATAATAATATTACTGATTGCCGGCTACAAAATTTATCATAATTTCCTTGTAAATATTAATCCTTATCGCAATATGGCGGAGATGAATTGAGACAGAAAAGCAAATTACATCAATTTTCAGAAGTTATTTGAAAATATATTGGGAAAAAATTCTAATAACTGGAGAATTTTGAGAAAGTTCTATTAATTTATAAATTAACTTTTTGTGAAGAACTTCATGTTTTTACTATTTTGCACTGCATCACAATAACCATAAAATGCTGTGTTTATAATTATTATTTTTATTTAAAAACCACACTGAACACAAAGAATCATGGCACTTCTTTCGCTACATTTTTAGTAAAAAAAAAAATATCAAAGGAATAAATTAACAAAGTTTTACAGAGATGTAATCCCGAAGTTGTTTTAACAAACTAAGCACATTTCATTTTCCTCAGATTGCATTTTTAAGTTTAGCACCAGAAAAAAAATTAATCTTCAACGCTGCTGGATTATAAAGTGAAGTTTTAGAAAACATGTCAATTACAGTTTGAAACAAAATCACATGATGATTGGATTAAACGCAATTTTATATTCTGACCACTTGCATTTGTTTCAATTTATGTATTTTCGGAAATTAGTGACTTTTCCCAGTATTAGATATAATTCTTTGCAATTAAGTAGGTGTATATGAAAATAATTACAATTAAAAACAGGAAAAAAAACATTACCGTTTTGGAAGAGAAAAACTTGTCCATCTCACTCGAAACCGCTATAAACAAACACACCCCAATACAACATGAAGGCAAATATAATTTCGCGATCTTAAATATTTATTAAATTATTCACGAAAATGTTTGGTTGTTAAAAAACATGAACAAATTCTTTTTCACTTATTAAATAAAAATTTTTGACCTCTTGTCAATAAAATTCTTCACCTTTACTCCGCAGTCCGTACACGTTTCCATAATATGCACATGCAGTAAGCAGTATATGTGCATATATGTGCACACAAAACTCCTACATCAAAACACTAAGCGAATGTAATATAAATAATTCCGGAGGCCTTTCCCTGCACAGGATCCTAAGAAATTTGAATCCACTTCGCTCCGATTTTATAAGCGAAAAAAATAAGGAATGAAAAAATTTCTCGATATTTAAAAACAAAAATTGCGAAAATTATATTATAGCCTTTGTGATCAGGTTTCACATTCTTTAAGCACGTTACTTTGTTTTTCGGCAAACCTTCCTTCACAATTTTACTTCTTGGTACGACAAAAACAAACTACATACAAGTACAAGACGGACAGAAAGAAAGAAACTCAATTTACACAAGCCAAGCGTTGGCATAGTTCTCTTTCTCTGTCACTAACTTGAGTAATGCTACTGTTACTGACTCGCTTATGCGCTTGCATTTTGTAGTGAAGCCAGTGTACAAGGAAAGAGAAAAATTAAATGTTTTTTATTTGACAAGAATGAGAAAAGCAGCTAAAGAGAAGAAAGGAATATATTTCTCAAAAGTCTATTCTTTGAATAAGGTAAATAGCACGGAGAAATCTCATTACACGATATACGTCCCATTGTTATACAACCACGATTACGTGCAATGTTAAATCTTACCAAAACCGCGTGTCAGATTGAAAATTTTGAACGCTTAGCACCGGTGCGCGCATTAACAGATAATATTGAACACGGTAGAGAGAATATTCTCCGAACCGTGATATAAAATTAGGCTAATTTGTACTTTTCATGAAAACGCGTTCAATTTAACCTCAAGCTTGGTAGATTGTTCTGTTGCTTAATTTTTTTATTTCCGAAGGCAAAAATGGAATATTTTTTCCACAGTACAACTGACATGTATAACATAGACCGCTTGATCTTCTATTTCATATGGGTCGACTTTTGTTGGCAGGGGTGTGAAAACTATCTTAATTTTAAGTTTCATTTTCGTTTTAAGCTCAACAAATTCCAAATATATTCAAAATTATTGTTTTCATTGAAAGCATATCTCCTATAACATCAAATATTCCTTAAACTCGATTTTTAATAAAATAAAATTATGCAATTTTTGTTTGTAGCTATGGGGGACAGAGAAAAGTTTAAGAATGTTATATTGTCATATATTTCTATTCTATATATTCATTTGGAAAATCCACTGAACTGAAATTGAATTATGATGGTTTCGTATAGAACTTAATATTATTTCAAGTTCAGTGGAATCCAGTTGTTAAACAAAAAAGAAAAGTGATCCCATTATAATGTAAGCGATTTCAATGGTATCAACAGTCTATGTTATACATATTAGTCACGGTACAGAGAATATGACGTATTCTCATTAAATTTTAACCCATGAGCTGTGACGAAATTTTGTCCATTTTGTATACATTTCTATTGAAAGACAGAGAGGATATGATCTTACAGAAATATTTACTTATTTCTTCAAGAAATATTGACATAAATGGATTTTTCGAAAAACAACGACCTCTTTTTGTCAATCAAGAAGTAGAGTTTTCGAATTACTTTTCTCTAGCATCGGCAAATCGGCAAAGAAAAAAATTCCTTGAGCATTTCATGACTTTTTTTTTACATAGTTTTTGTAAAAAACTCCTTGGCTCTAGCATACCGGGCTTTAAAGTAAAATTGACATTAGTTCAAGGAATTTTTGACAATTTGGATTTGTCAATTGTCTGATATTTCTGACAATAAAGAAATAATAAAGAAAGTGAAGGAATGGATAATTCCCAATAAAAAATTAAGATACACATTCGTCCATTTGTTATTTTAACATTGCAACTCTTGCAAAATCGACGTTCCTTCGTTAAATTTTTCAATTATTCCATCAACGTCGAAATTCCTTACAAAAATAAGTATATCGGTACTTATTGACATAAATGGATTTTGCGACAAGAACGACATCATTTTGTCAATCGAGAAGTAGAGTTTTTCTGTTCGAATTACTTTTCTCAAGCACTGCTCATTTCAGGACTTTTTTTTACATAGTTTTTGTATAGGAACAAAAATTCCTTGGCTTGAGCATACTGGCCTTAAGCCCGGTACGGTAGAGCCAAGGAATTAGGTCAAGGAATTTTTCGACTTATTTCTTAAAGAAAATTTGACATTAGGTCAAGGAATTTTTGACAATTTGGATTTGTCAATTGTGTGATATTTCTGACAATAAATAAAAAATAAAGAAAGTGAAGAAATGGATAATTTCCAATGAAAAATGAAGATACACGTAAAACAATTTTTATTCGTCCATTTGTCATTTTAAAATTGATACACCTCTTACAAAATCGCCGTTCCTTCGTTCAATTTTTCAATTATTCCACCACCGTCAAAATTCCTTACAGAAATAAGTGCATCGGTACTTATTTCTTCAAGAAATATTGACATAAATAGATTTTTCGTAAAACAGCGACATCTTTTTGTCAATCGGGAAGTAGAGTTTTTCTGTTCGAATTACTTTTCTCTAGCGTACTACCTCAAGGAATCGGTCAAGAAAAAAATTCCTTGAGCATTCCATGACACTTTTTTTATATAGTTTTTGTATAGGAACAAAAATTCCTTGGCTCTAGCGTACCGGGCTTTATAATTATAACATGAACTAGAGTCCACAGGAATCAAGCTATATATATATATGTATTCCCATTAAAATTTTGACTCTTTGCAGCTGATGCCTGTGACGTAATTCTGTGACTAACGTATATAAATTTTTATAGGAAAGACAGAGAGAGAGAGTATTGTGTTCTTTGTACCGTACTTTCTTATACATTTTCACGATATTTGTCACTAATGGCGGAACATGGTTCGTAATAGGAATTGCTTGTAATCTTGCAGTACATGAACTGTCAAAACCGGCAGTTTTGACCTTGACAAATTAGTGGGAGCTCTACTTTATTTGTTTTTGTGAATTTTACTCATTTCTTAATTTGTATTAGCGATTGCTTATGACCGCGCTTCCTTAGCAAACTTCTCGAAATATTTGACTATATATAATGTTAACATAATATTTTTATATCTATGCATTACCTCCAACTCCAATTCAAACTTCAGAGATTAATTGTCAGTAACGCTACATATATACTGATCCATAAATGAATTTGAGAAGTAATAATTGCCTAAAGGACTTACTGTTAATAACCGCTGATGCTTTGACTAGGAAAATGAGTGATGCAAGTTTTCATGAAAGTAAGAAAAGTTTGGCTGCTATTTGTCATATGCGAGCAACTAACAATAAAAAAGAGAATCTAGAACAAGTGTGTGAAATTGTTAAAAAAGCGAAGCAACAATCTGCGGAGGTTGTTTAAAATGGTTATCATTGCAAGTGAAGCTATGTTAATAAAATTTGTTTATTTCAGTTTTTATTTATCCCGGAATGCTGTGATTATGTTGGGGAAAATCGAAAAGAAACCCTTGAACTATGTGAACCATTGACGGGTTCTACTGTGGGAGTGTACAAGGAATTAGCAAAAAGTAATCAAATGTGGATATCCTTTGGTGGCCTTCATGTAGCTATTCTTGATGCCGTAGGTTATATAAATTAAATTCACGCAATGCAATAAGCAAAAATGTTTTTAGAAGGGAGAAAAAACTAATAAAATACATAATGAACACGTGATAATAAACAGCGAAGGAGATATTGTAGCTACATATAAAAAACTACATTTATTTGATGTAAATACGCCAGATTTCAGATTCACAGAATCAGATGTGGTGTCTAAAGGAGAAGAAATTGTTTCCCCAATAGAAACTCCAATTGGAAAACTTGGGCTGCAAATAGTAAATTGCTTGTATAATTGATATTATTTAATATTATGTTAGGGGGAGGGGCGGCTATCTGATTGTTTACTTATAAGGTCCTTCCAGCAAAGAGGCCTTATTGCTACTTTCTTTGAGGAGCTCACTACCTACAGGTCACTTAGCTCCCGAGAGTAGGAGAAATAGGTACACAGTTAAAAGAAGATACCAAAACCATTGTTAGATGTCTGATGTGCCTTCCAAGCCAGATAAAAGGAGCAGTTGCTTAATTTTACTATGAATTCATCGTATACATTCATATAAATGCATTATTCTCACACAGGTTCTTTTTATAGTGCTATGATGTAAGATTTCCGGAAGTGAGCATTATTTTGCGGAAGTACGGTGCACAAATTTTGACATACCCATCAGCATTTGCTTACACCACGGGTAAAGCTCATTGGGAGATTCTTCTTAGAGCCAGAGCTATAGAGAATCAATGCTATGTAATTGCATCAGCTCAAAACGGGTTTCACAACAGTAAACGGCAGAGCTATGGACATGCAATGGTTAGTAACTCTTTAATTCTTTTTGCAAAGGAAAAACAAATTAAAAATATGTTTTTTTTTGTTCTTTTTTCCAGATAATAGATCCTTGGGGTAAAATTGTTGCACAGTGTAAAAATCTTGACTTAGATGTTACTGTGGCTGAGATAGATCTGAATTATTTAAATAGAGTACGTCAGAATATGCCCTGTTTTGATCATAGACAAAATGATTCATACACTTTAATTCCGGTTAACATTTCCGATCGTCTTGATGCTTTTGATACTAAATTTGGTGATCACGATGTGCCAGCTGAGCAAATTTTCTTTACATCGAAAAATTGTTTTGCCTTCACAAATATTTGTTGTGTAGTACCTGGACGTTAGTATTTTTAAAAGGAATTGTTTTTGTTAAATAGTAGAAAACTCTCTAAATTTCTCTTTCAATAATAGATGTTCTTGTGGCACCCAAACGTCAAGCTAAACGTCTTAAAGATTTAAATGGTGAAGAGATTGCAGATCTTTTTGAAACAGCTGTCACCGTACAACGATTTCTTGAGTCATTCTATCAGGCTACATCATCAACAGTAACTGTACAAGATGGTGAGGATGCTGGACAAACTGTTAAGGTATATTAGAAGAATTTATCAATTATATAATTGTACAGTTTTCATTTATTTTCTATAGCATGTTCATTTTCACATAATGCCTCGAAAAAAAGGCGATTTTAAATTTAATGACGAAATTTACATAGAGCTAAATAAACATGATCACGAACCGGGAAGAGCTCGTCGCCCCATGCAAGAAATGATAGATGAAGCTAAGATCTATCGCACGTACATTAGTCAACAAATTAATTAGGGTAATAAAAAAATCGTGTTAACTCCACTTTTTATCCTAGAAAAGCTGCATAAATGCGGTCTTAGATGTATATTTTAATATATGTACTTTACTTAACTTATCTATGTGTGCATACTGTGAAAATTCTAAAATCTGCTATACAATGCAAATGCTATAAAGAAATAAAGAAAAACATTTCAGAAGAAATTTATGAAAAAATCTGAACTTATTTGAAAATGTCCATGGGACAAATAATATGAAAATACAAAGCTTTGTTAAAAGGGCCTGTCCAAGGTTACTGGATAAATAAATACATATGTAGATACATAAATATATTTATTTATTTATTTCGTCTACCGATTATAAATCTCACAGACAACAAAAAAAAGAAAAGATAGTCCTTAAGTATACACATGCACTAACTATAGATAATACTATATAACTAAAAAATACAATACAACCAGCATAACGCAAAGCATAATCAAAAACAATTATAGTAGAAATTGTGACAGTAATAATTAATGTAGATAACATTATGAGCATGTAAATAATACATAGTAAATCATCAATTTCCAAATAACTAGTACTACAATATAATAATAATAATTGATGAAAATAAAGATAATAACAATATACAAGTTAGATGATCAGACAAATGAAAGTAGCGCAAAATATGAACAACTGTAACACTGCTATAAAGGCACAAAATATAAAATTAAGAAAGAGGAAATAAAACTGCTTACAGAATTCCTGATTGAGGACCTATTTTCATGAAAGTCAATTATGCAACCACAAAGATTAAACTGACGAACAGAGCGAGTAATTGGACCACTAAGGCAGTAATTTGTTCTGTGAAGCGACTCATATAAAATGGAGAAGAACCTCAAACTTCTAGAGGGAGTGTAAAAGTGAATCTGCTCAAGCAAGAAGGGAGAGACAAGTCTATAAACTAGCAGATCCTTAATAAACATGACGTCTAGTGGATAACTTCTGCAAGTCAATGAGTTGACATCTTGCATGATACGGGGGTAGATCGGCAATCCAGCTCAGCTTCCTCAAAGCGAACCTGGTGAATCTCCTCTGTACACCCCCTACCCTGCTACTGTGAGTAGCATAGTAAGGATCCCATACGACAGAGCAATACTCAAGAATTGGTCTGACCAAGGATATATAAAGGCTTCTAAGAGTATAGGGATCAGAAAATTCTGCCGCACGACGCCTGACAAAGCCAAGACGAGAATTTGCCTTGCTCACTATGTAATCAATGTGCTGGGAGAAGGACATCTGAGAATCTATAATAACACCAAGATCAGACGCAAAATCACACTTAGAGACAGGAGACCCATTAACGGATAAGTCGAATAGCAAGGGAGAAGCCCTTCTTGATAATGTTAGATGCTTACATTTGGATAAATTCAACGATAAACTATTAATGCAACACCAACGAGCGAATTTATCAACATCAAGCTTAAATTTGCTACATCTTGATCATTATCAATTTTAATGAATATCTTCAAGTCGTCAGCAAAACCAAGGCATAAAGCAAAACTGAAAATCGTAAATACATCATTGATGAAGATGATAAAAAGAATAGGGCCTAAATGACTGCCCTGTGGGACACCAGAGGGAACACGAATGAAGCGAGATGTTACATCATTAATTCCCACCGTTAGCGTACGATCAGATAGATAAGAAGAAATCCATTTAAGCAACGATGAATGAGAGCCAAACGCACTAAGTTTAGCAATTAGCAGGCGAATGCTAACCCTATCAAATGCTTTACTTAAGTCTGTATAGAGAACATCAACCTGACCAGAGATCTCCATCACCCTGAGGGCAAAATCAGCAAAGGATACAAGATTGGTCTCAGTAGATCTACCTTTAATAAAGCCGTGTTGAAGGGGAGAAATATACTCTTTAAGAAGGAAGGAAATTTTATTAGTCACAATTAGTCACAAACAGCTTAGGAATAACAGAGAGTTTACAAATTGGACGGTAGTTACTGACATCATTTTTAGCACCAGACTTATGAACGGGACGCAGCATAGAGAGCTTCCATTGGTCAAGAAAAACTCCTGAGGAAAGAGAAAGATTGAAAATATGACACAGAGGATAACATTGAGCCAAGCGGCAGCCAAAGACAAGGTTGGCTGGAATGCCATCAGGTCCCGACGAAGACGATGTACCCAGCTTATTAAGGGCATCGCTAACATGTTCTACTGATATATGTAATGACCCCAGGTCAACAGATGAAGGTATCTTCGTCAAGAGGTCATTATCAAAGGGTTGACCTATGTCCTCGACATAGAGAGACTCAAAGTAGTCAGCAAAAAGACTACAAGCATCGATAGCGTTGTCTGCTATCATATCGTTGTAATGGACGCACGAGGGGATACCATACGAGTTCCTTT